>JAWIIS010000075.1:0-336003 GCA_033682625.1 Helicoverpa zea x Helicoverpa armigera
TACCTTGGTCATATACTGACGTCAGATTTAAAAGACGATGCTGATATAGACAGGCAGCGCAGAGCGCTATCAGTAGTAAGTAATATGATAGCTAGGAGATTTTTCAAAGCCAATACGGAGACGAAGGTACATCTTTTTAGAACGTATTGTCAGAGTTTTTACACGTACCGACTCTGGACGCGTTACACGAAGAGGTCTCTGGATGGTATTCGTGTCCAGTACAATAACATCTTTAGGCAGCTAATGGGTCTTGCGCCGCATTTTAGTGCGTCGGGTATGTTTGCTGAAGCGAGGCTGGATACGTTGAATGCCATCCAGAGAAAACGAATCGCTGGATTCATGTCGAGGGTTGGTTCGTGTAAGAACAATATAATTATAATAATAATAAGCCCCGCAGGGCATCTGAGGCGGATGACGGGGAGTAGCGACCCCGCGGGGCTATATATCCGAGTGCTCCAGGGAGAGTATACTATCCCCCATCTCCGCTTGGCTTGCCGGAATGAAGCATGACGGGGGATAGGTCTCCCGCCTCTTGGCTTGCCTTCATCGGCCGGTCAGAGTGGAGTCGCTAGAGCAAGGTTAGTCCTGCTCGGAGGGTAGGTGCCTCGTGGTAAGTGGCGAGTGGGCCGGTGATGCTGGACCCACAGGGAGCGCGTGATCTGCGTTTAAAGTCCGCCGAGGTATCCTCACCCTTCTCAGCTGCTCATGTCCATGTTGCCCTCTTGTTGCTTTTCAGTGACTGATTCCCGGGGGCCCAGTATGTGAGTTGGCGAGTCTCCACCTGCCATTTTTACGTGTGCAAACATTGTTATCGGCAGGTGCCATAGTTCCCATAGTCTTCCCATTCCTTGTCCACTATCATCCCATCACAATAGCCCAAGTAGTTTTCATCCATAGTTAGCAACAGTTTAGCGCAGAACCGGGGATTGTCCTTGGGTACATTTCTATAGTGTATACAGGGATAATCGTCGGTTTTGTGTCACCATTTCATTAAAGTTGTCTCAAAAGGGCTTCAGCGTGTTGGCTTCGGCCCCACGTTCGCCTCCCAAAAATCCGGGACTCTATAGTCCCGAGGTCTGGTAGAGACATACAAGATAATAATAATTCTTTTCATCCCACCATCTTGGAAAGAGTAGTTTTACCCTTTGATATCTGAGCGCAAAAGCCGTTTTTATCCTCTAGAGCGGCAAAGTGATTTGAATTTAGAACATCGTCTGCAATACTCCATTTGTGACAATCTTGATAAGACTTTTCAAACAAATACATATTAAACAAATAAAATACTGCTTAATATAATTATTTAATTAATTAAGTAATTTTTATTATTGTTTTTACATCGATTTTTAACCTCGTTTAATTTTTAAACTGAGTTTTCAAATAAATGAACTTTAATAGGTACTTCTTTCTAATTTGATACTCATATGTGCGCGCCATTTTGTTTTTTTGCATTTAGTAATTTCCTCGATGAGGTGGGATGAAAAGTTACGTGTTGCACTCGAGTGCAAAGATTTTTCACCTTGTGCTCTTTTGATTCCCTCGCTATTGCTCAGGATTCTAATTATTGAAACACTCGCTACGTTCGTGTTTCAACTTTAGAATCCTTCGCTTGCTCGGTGATCAAAATTGAGCCCGCGGTTAAAAAGCTACTTTGCACTCTTGTATAACAAATAACTATTATTGACATATAAAAGTTTCACAAAATAAATGAAGCCTCTGACTCCTAAACTAGGTAAATCCTGTATGTCAGAAGTCAGCGCCTTCTCCCAGAGAAATGACTTAAAATCTATCTATGTCAACATAGAAGTTATCTATATAGCAGACGTACATCAACTTAAACAACTAATAATTAAAAAAGAATTACAATAGTTTGAAAATTATGTGTGTTTGTGTTTGTGTAAGTGTGTGTGGTTTGTGTATGTAGGTGTGTGAGTTGTGTATGCTGTGTGCATTTGTGAGTTCTATGACCTGGTTAATTCAATGTATAATTTTCTCTGTCTCTTCATAATCTAATGCAACTAGCCAGCTCTTCATTATTTATGATTTAGCTTCATTTGACACTCTTTAAGTGAGACCGGATAAAAGTTTAAAATTTTATTTATCTTATTATAGACTAGCTTCTGCCCGCGACTTCGTACGCGGATCCTGTCCCTTATGCCAGCGACTACTGGGTCATCAAAATCAAAGATCTGAATAGTCTGAAATTGAATTTTAAGGGCCCGTTGACTTGAAAACAACGGAATACGCATAACCATTAGAAACGTTCCATATACCTATTTAATGTTTGTAGTTTAACGGCAAAAGCACAGCAGACTAAACAAAACGCTGAGAACTGAACCGCAATAGACGTGACCATAGGGATAAAAGTAGTGATTCTAATTAGTCCGCATTTAAGTTGTGTGTGGCAAAAATATTACATGTATTATTTCGTAAAAAAACATTAAATAGATGACAAAGTCGTGGTGACTTAGTGGAAGTCGTGGTGGTTTAGTGGGTAGAGAACCAATCTCTCAAGTATGAGCGTGCGTCTTTGATTCCAGGTCCTGCCAATGCAACTTTTCTAAGTTCGTATGTACTTTCTACGTACATTTTGGATACCAATGACCGTTATTTGGAGGGGAAGTTAAACTGTAGGTTCCGGCTGACATTGAACATTCTTGGCAGTCGTTATGGGTAGTCAGAAGCCAGTAAGTCTGACCAGTTTTACCAAGGGGTGTTGGGTTGAGCGGGTAACCGGGTTGTGGAGGTCAGATAGGCAGTCGCTCCTTGTAAAACACTGGTACTCAGTTGCATCGTGACTGGAAGTCGACCCTAACATAATTGGGACAAAGGCTCTTGAGATAATAACGACAATAATAATGAGATATAAGCACCGCAGGACATCTGAGGCTAATGACGGGGAGTAGCGACCCCGCGGGGCTATATATACTGAGTTCTCCAGGGAGAACAGGGAGTATACTGTCCCCCATCTCCGGCTGGTCGAAGTGAATCATGACGGGGGTAGGTCTCAGGCCTCTGGTTTGGCTTGGCCGTCCAGAGTGGAGTCGCTAAAGCAGGATTAGTAGCCCTGCTCGGAGGGTAGGTGCCTCATGGTAAGCACAGGGAGCGCGTAATCTGCGTTTAAAGTCCGCCGAGGTATCCTCACCCTTCAGCCGCTCATGTCCCTGTTGCCCTCTTGTTGCTATTCAGTGACTGGTTCCCGGGGGCCCAGTAAGTGAGGTGGCGAGTCTCCACCTGCCGTTTTTACATGTACCTAATACATTGTCATCCACTAACATCCCATCACAATAGCCCAAGTAGTTTTCCTCTATAGTTAGCAATAGTTTAGCACAGAGCCGGGGATTGTCTTTTTTTTAACGACGTCCACAGGGGATTGTCCTTGGGTTCATTTCTATAGTGGATAAAGGGATAATCGTCGGTTTTGTGTCACTATTTCATTAAAGTTGTCTCCAAAGGGCTTCAGCGTGTTGGCTTCGGCCCCGCGTTTGCCTCCCAAAAATTCGGAACTCTGTAGTCCCGAGGTCTGGAGAGACATACAAAATAATAATGAGATATAACGCAACAAAGTCGGAGAGTGGGGGCTCGTGACGCCACGTCTAGGTATGTAAAATTTGTACTATGCAGTGACTTAACACAAAATTCAAGCGTGTTGTATCTTCGTTATTATTTGTTTGTGAGAGAGAGAAAAGAAAAATACGTGTCCATTATTTTAGGGTTATCTAAAAGACGGACTAATTACTTTTTTTGATTCACCATACCTATTTCATAGCATTCATTTCTATACATTTCAAGTTTAGTATTGCTCTTGAAGTTCCACATCAGGTGTTCCAGATCTTCGATGTTTATACGTCAATAGAGAGTGCTTATCAGATTGAACCACTTTTGCTAAAACGTCATATCTTCATATGCTATAGTCTAGCTGCGCTCCTGGAGTTCCATATCAGGTGTTTTACATCTTCAATTTTTATAAGTCAACAGAGAGTGCTTATCAGATTGAACAACTTTTGCTAAAACGTCATACCTCTATATGCTATAGTCTAGCTGGGCCCCTGAAGTTCCACATCAGATGTTTTAGATCTTCAATTTGTATAAGTCAATAGAAAGTGCTTATCACATTGAACAACTTTTGCTAAAACGTCATACCTGTATATGGTACAGAGAAGCTGGGCTCTTGGGGTTCCACATCAGGTGTTCCAGATCTTAAAATTTATTATCTCATCTGAAAATGCTCATCATATGAAACAATTTTTGCCATGGCACCATTTTTGTATCTCTTATAGTTTTGTTGGTCTGTTGGAGTTCTGCATCAGGTCTTCAAGTTTCGAAGATAAATTATAGCCTATATGTTGACCAGGCTTAATACTGATACAACAAAGAAAAAATCATTGAAATCCGTTCAGTAGTTCCGAAGATTAGCATGTACAAACAAACAGACATACAGACAAACAGACAGAATTTTTTTTTGGATTTGTGCTCCATTACTGTTTCTAAACCCCACCCAATAATTATTTTTTTAAATATATTCAATGTACGGACACAGATTTTTTACAGATTTATTATATGTATAGAATAGAATAGATATAAACGGACAGGAATCGATACTGTCTTCTAGCCAACGCCGTGTTGAAATGTATAGCATTAATTACATTAGTAAGTGTTCGCTTTGATCTATGCTTGTCAGGTTTGTACGGCGTGGACACATGTAGCTTCGTAATAGCTTGATAGATGAAAAGCTGTCGGACTGTTAAAACCTGACAAATCTCGTATAGGGCTTTAGTGGGGAATCTAAATGGTTTGAATGCCATTGTTTTGAGCAGAGACCGTTGTGACCTTTCTAGCCACAGTAGATGGGTTTTACACGCACCTCCCCATACCCTAATGCAGTATCCAATTACTGATTGTACCAGTGCATAGTAAACATTACGGAGGACCTCAAGATCAGCCACAAACTTAAGGTTTTTAAAAACCCACGTTAGTTTCCTAACCCGACTCGTGATCATATCTATGTGAGGCAGCCAAGATAACTTTTCGTCCAAAATAATACCCAGATATTTCATCGTCGTGGCTTTGTTTAGGGCCTGACAAGAACAATTTGTAGCTGAACCCTCCTCATACGTATGCAGCCGTATACTTACATCTGGCTGCTTAATGCGTGCGTTTGTGAACTGAATGAAAGTAGTTTTGGAAGTGTTTAGAGTTAAAAGGTTCCGTCTGAGCCATAAACTTACTTTATACAGTCCGATCTCTGCGTTTCTCTGGACTTCGTCCCATGTCTCTCCACAAAACACCAATGCCGTGTCACCAGCATATGTGAAAATTTTGCCTTTATTCAGTGACAATTGACACAGGTCATTTATGTAAATGCGGAAGAGACTGGGACCCAAAATACTCCCCTGTGGAACCCCGTAGGTGACCAAATTCTCCGTGCTTACCACATTTCCTATTTTAACCCTCTGCCCTAATCCTAATCCTAGCACTAATCCTCTTATGCCATAACGCTCCAACTTGTCCACAAGAGTAGAAATCTCGACAGTGTCAAATGCCTTCGCGAGACCAATAAAAACACCTATACATTTATGTTTCTTGTCAAGGTTATCGGTGACATAATCGACTAGGGAAGCTACAGCCTCGTCTGTACTTTTTCCTGTCCTAAAGCCAAATTGTGAGTCCGATAAGATGTTATTCTGATCTAGATATTTAGTAAGGCGAGTATTCAACGCTTTTTCGAGAAGCTTTGATAGCGCAGGCAGTACAGATATCGGTCTGTAATTTGTAACACTGCTACGGCTACCTCCCTTGTGGACAGGAGTGATAAGGGCTTTTTTGTAAACACTCGGAAAAACCCCTTGTTCGAAACATAACCTAAAGATAGTGGTAAGATGGGGGACAATTATGTCTTTTGCCATTTTTAGAAATCTGTTAGGTATGCCATCCCAACCTGGAGCGGAATCATTTTTTAGGTTCATGATTAGGGATTCAATTTCATGTTCGTCGGGTGGAAGCAGAACCATAGAATCAGTAACACGGGGAATGTGAAAATCGGCCACTGTAGATTAGGTGCCACTGGGTTGGGTATTCAGGTCTCTTATTTTATCCGCTAACAGCTTACCAGCATTTGCAAAAAATGAGTTAATCTCTTGAACGGCGTTCTCAGGACTTTGGGGCAGGTTATTGTTTAGCAAATCACTTTACTACTTCTTGCATTTTTTAGGAGTGATGCCTCGTAATCTAGTTTGAGTTTCCTCAGCAGATTGTTACAAAAAATTCTGTACCGTTTATACGTAATATCAAAGGTTGCATTGTTAGGGTTCTTCCTTACTTTCATATGAAGTTTATCACGGTTCCGTATACATCGCAAAAATCCGGGGGTGATCCACGGCTTTAATACTCTCCTTCGACTAGCAATGACGTGCGTCGTTGTGTTTATTCTTATTATGCCAGACAACGTTTCAGTAAAGCGACATGCAGCTTCCTCAGCATCCAACAGAGAAGATACAAATGATAGGTCCGCACACTCCAATTGCATCAGAGCTGAGTTAAAATCTGTCTTAGTAACTACGTTATTTCTTCTTGTGCGATTTCGTATGGAGGACAAGCTGATAAGAACGAAGTCATAATCCGTAACCGTAGAGTCCAAAACTACTACTGTGGCCGGACCAGTGGTTTTAATCATACCATGATCGAGACAGTTATTTAGCCTGGTAGGAAAAGTGTGTCCGGGTAGAAAACCCAGAGCAGCCGTTAAATCCAAATAAGCAGCACTGTTTCTATCAGTATTATTTGGCTTTATGTCAATGTTGACGTCACCGATGATCATAGCATGTTTACACTTACAAGTCCGGAACAGTTTATCAATAGAGTTTAGGAAGCCGTCAATGCAATAAATAGACGGAGATCTATAGGTAGCTAAAATTGTGATTTCCAAATTAATGGTTAATAAAAGAAAATTTGCTCCAATTAGGTCCGGTTCCTCTACTGTACATTTGACATCATTTATAACATATATGACAATCCCATAATTTTTGTTCAAGCTTTTTTGGGAGTGATAGCAGGAATAGTTGTTTAAAGATGGAAGTGGTTTATTTTCGTTTAGCCAACACTCAGTCAGAATAATAACATCCGGTTGAAATGCGAGCCTAGCCAAGTAAGCAATAAAACTATCCATGTTCCTGTATATACTTCGGATATTTTGTGTTATGACAGTAAGCGTTTTAGTATTAACTTTTATATAATTGTTACAAGTTTCTGGGTCGCATTTATAGGACTTTGCTACAGAAACATTATCAATGTCCTGAATAATATGATCTAAAGAAGCCATTTGTAAGATTTACAGATAATGAAGTCACTAGTTTTCGGTCTAAGTATAAAAAATAAGTATACATATTTCTGGGGTATGGAAGTCAGTTGCAGTGTCAAGTTCATAACTAACTTTGCAGAAACATTGAAAAAAATAGGTAATATCGAGTGATGGTGTATGGATGAATCTAGGTGTGAGTGGTTTATATATTTTGAAGTACTTGAAAAGTGTGTGTGTGTGAAGGTATAGTGTGTAATATACAATTAAAATTAAAAGTTTTCTAAATAAGATAATAACAAAAACATGCGTACACTGATGACGGAAATGGAGAATGTTTATGTATTTAAGTTTACAGTTCCAATTTATTACTAATAGTCATATTAGGCCAGAATGTTTAAACTTTTGGATGTCTTCTTCCGAATTAATTTTTATTTATGGGTCACCAATATTCTTACGGACATAGACGATGCCGCGAGATGTCCAACAAAAGTTGAAACCGCAAGATTTATGATGCGTTCTTGCAAGGTAATATAACTTCTGCCCTTTATATGTTAGTCTTTCAGAAACGAATACCGGCTGGTTTGATTTGAGCTTTAAGTGGGTAGTATTGAGTTTATCGCCTTTTCCCTTATTCTTATTGAAAGTTTTTACTTCTTTCACCAACTTCTCTTTAATAAGGACGGAGTTAAAATTCACAATGATTGGGAATGACTCGTCCTTGGATTTAATTCTGTAAACGTCCTTTAGATCAGCCTGATTGATGTTCAATTTCAATGTATCGGCCAGGTTCATAACATAGTTACAGAGATTGTCTTTTGTTTCATCTTTAGTTCTCGGGACGTTACGAATTTCTATTTCCGAAGCTTTAGAACTTCGTTCTAAGTGCTCTAATCTTTCCTCCAACTGACCAATTCTCTTTTTGTCCTCTCTTTTCTCGGCTTCCAGACATGATATGCGACTAAGGAATTCGTCATACTTATCCGACATTAGTTCAACCGTATGTTTTAACTCATTATTTTGGACAATAATGTTATTAATCTTTAACATCAAGTCTTCATACTGAGTACTAGTAAAATGGGCAGGCGCAGCTCCGGTATTGAGATTTCCGGGTTTATCCGGCTCGCCGTCACACTTCCTCTTTTTGTTGCGTTCAGTGTTATTCGCATCAACCGACAAGTTAGGCGCCGATGCGCAGTGCGGAAGCGATGATTCATCTGGAGTAAAGCGCACAGTCGTGGACGTAGCTGTTGTCTCTTTAGCGGCGGATGTCATGGGTGAAGGGAGCGGAGAGGCGGGAGGAGTGCGTTGCATATTGTTGAGTCTATCAGAGACAAAGTACCAGAGCTCGTATGAGGTAATTAACGGCAGCGCAAATTGAATATTATTGTTGTGGGCGTTACTCAATGGGACAAATTACTTGTGTGTGAGTGATTAGCTTCGTCCTTTATGCCGCAGCGAGTACCTCTTTAATCTTCTGCGGGCCTTTCCGGGTAAGCTTCCAATAACTCAGGTTTGATCTTGCATAAACGGTGACGGTGACGACCGCATAAACCATGAGTACTAGGCGCTCAGAGAACAGCAGGAGCACAGTGTGCATAGAAAGAGACAGCAATTATAGTGTTCGTGTACCTGGAGACTGCTGGGGGCGTGGCTCGGCGCTAGTAGAAGAAGACAGCAATACACCTTACTCTTGCTCACGCGCAGGGAGGACTTGCGCGTATAACGTGTATAGCGGCTGCGCGAGCACTACGCACAAGTTATGCACTCCTATTATTTGCTTACATTTAATTTTGTGTAATTGTTTTTAAATTAAAAAAAATAGAACTGGAGTCTTGAGACACGTCTGCTCGTATTCGAGGTCCGGGGGGAAGGGGGATTTATATAATTAAAGAACTTTCTCAAAGGCTGTATACTACTACGATGTGTAAAAAATGGTTACAGATTGCAGCGTAATGTTAATTAGTGCAATTTTTATGTTTGTAATTGTCTTTAGATTCTGTATTTGTTTGTGTGTGTTTCTGTTTATATTTAATTAGTTTATTTTTCTGTTAAATTGTAATTTGGATATGTTTATTTGTGTAAATATGAAGTGTAAATTCCGAAATAAAGATTTATTATTATTATTTTGTGTGTTTTGTAGCCGTGGTGGCCTAGTGGGTAAAGAACCAACCTTTCGAGTATGAGGGTGTGGGTTCGATTCCAGGGTCAGGCAAGTACCAATGCAACTTTTCTAAGTTTGTATGTACTTTCTAAGTATACTTAGACACCAATGGCTGATAAAAAGGTGAAGGAAAACATCTTGAGGAAACCGGGACTATAAAGTCTGAAATCACCAACCCGCATTGAGCAAGCGTGGTGATTATGCTCAATCCTTCTCCATGTGAGAGGAGGCCTGTGCCCAGCA
Organism: Helicoverpa zea x Helicoverpa armigera; assembly: GCA_033682625.1. Taxonomy (NCBI): domain Eukaryota; kingdom Metazoa; phylum Arthropoda; class Insecta; order Lepidoptera; family Noctuidae; genus Helicoverpa; species Helicoverpa zea x Helicoverpa armigera. Next base: position 9,699 of record JAWIIS010000075.1, read on the forward strand.
GTGGGACGATAAAAAGGCTGTAACAGGTATGTCTCTACCAGACCTCGGGACTATAGAGTCCCGGATTTTTGGGAGGCGAACGTGGGGCCGAAGCCAACACGCTGAAGCCCTTTTGAGACAATTTTAATGAAATGGTGACACAAAACCGATTATCCCTGTATACACTATAGAAATGCACCCAAGAACAATCCCCGGTTCTGTGCTAAACTATCGCTAACTATGGATGAAAACTACTTGGGCTATTGTGATGGGATGCTAGTGGACTAGGAATGGGTAAACTACGCGAACTATGGCACCTACCGATAACAATGTAATAAATACACGTAAAACTGGCAGGTGGAGACTCGCCACCTCACTTACTGGGCCCCCGGGAATCAGTCGCTAAATCGCAACAAGGGGGCAACAGGTACATGAGCGGCTGAAGGGTGAGGATACCTCGGCGGACTTTAAACGCAAATCACGCGCTCCCTGTGGGTCCAGCATCACCGGCCCACTCGCCACTTACCACGAGGCACCTACCCTCCGAGCGGGCTGCTAACCCTACTCTAGCGACTCCACTCTGACCGGCCGATGAAGGCAAGCCAAGAGGCGGGAGACCTATCCCCCGTCATGCTTCACTCCGGCAGGCCGGAGATGGGGGACAGTATACTCTCCCTAGAGCACTCGGATATATAGCCCCGCGGGGTCGCTACTCCCCGTCATCCGCCTTAGATGCCCTGCGGGGCTTATTATTATTATTATTAAAAGGCTGTTCTAATAAAGACAGAGGAAGTTTATTATAGAAACGAATACCTAGACCCAGAAATGAACCATGCACTTTATGAAGCCGGTAAAAGGGTACACACAGTTTATGCTTATTTCTTGTATTAATGCTATGGACTTCACTTTTTTTGGTATATAAATGTAAGTTCTGTCTAATATACAGTATATTGGCAAAGATGAATTGTGATGCCACAGTAAGAATACCAATTTCTTTAAACAGCTCTCTGAGGGAAGTTCTGGTACCTGATTGGTATATCGCACGTATAGCACGTTTTTGTAGAATAAATATATTCTCTATATCAGCGGCTTTGCCCCACAACAGAATACCGTAGGACATAACACTGTGAAAATTACTGAAATACACCAATCGAGCTGTGTCGACGTCTGTGAACTGTCTGACTTTCCTGACTCAGCGGCAGAACTAAGCCTTCCCGCGAGGCTAGAAATATGTGAACACAATTGAAGTTTTGTATCTACTGTTATACCCAGAAACACGGTAGATGCAACGGTTTGAAGAACCTCGGTGTTTAGGATAACATTAGGACCTAGGTTTTTTACATTAGGCAAAGTGAACTTAATGCATTTTGTTTTTTTTTAGCATTAAGTACTAAACTGTTTGTGGTAAACCAGTGCGTAACTAATGAGAGTGCATTGTTTACCTCTTCAAATTGCTCTCTATTTCTGTCAACTTTGAAAATGAGAGACATATCATCTGCAAATAATACAACGTCGCAGATATTATTGAAGTGGTAAGGCAGATCATTGATGTATACTAAGAATAAGAATGGACCTAATATAGAGCCTTGTGGCACGCCTAGCTAAACTGGAAGGCCTGATGATTTAGAACCATTTACATCTACACATTGCAATCTATGTTGTAAATACGATTCTATTACGCTAAGAGCTCCGTTTTGGACTCCGTAAAAGCGTAATTTGCGTAAAAGTGTATCATGATGGACGCAATCAAAAGCTTTGGAAAGGTCCAATAGCATTTTGAGAATTTTCCCATGCGTTATAAATATGTTTTAAAAGTGCAAAACCAGCATCTGTGGTAGAACGACCTTTGGTGAAGCCATATTGTTCTGTATGAAGGAGGCTATTTAAATTGAAATATCGTAGTAACTGCTTGAGTGTTAACTTTTCAAAAATTTTAGTAAAGGCAGGCAAGATAGAAATAGGTCTAAAATTACTAATGTCTGACTTATTGCCTGATTTAAATAGAGGTATGACTTTACTGTGTTTCATGAGGTTAGGAAAAACACCAGTGTCAATGCACTTGTTGAATATGATAGCAAGGTAAGGAGCAATGACGTCAATTATATTACCTAATAGTTTGATGGAAATGTCCCAAAAATCACCCGTATTTTTTAATTTAAGAGTTTTAAAAACATTAATTACATCCATTGGAGTAACGTGCTCAAAACTAAACAAAGAATTTAATTGAGGCACACTAGCACGCATAAGCTGTTCAGCGTGAGTTGAAGATGAATTTAAGGAGCGAGTCGTGGTTACAGGTATATCCGCAAGCATCATCATTACAGGTATATCAACATCAGCCGCATTACTAACAAGTTTGTCGTTCAGTAGAATTTCTAACTTATTTTCATGGTTCACTGATTTGCCCGTTTCATTATTAATAATTCTCCAGGTTGTTTTAATTTTATTTGAGGAGTTTTTAATAGAATCACTTAGAAATGTTGATTTTGCAAAATTGCAGACCTTTTTAAATATTTTGGAATATTGTCTAACAGAACATAGTTTACAAAGTTATCGTCAAATCGTCAAAGTTATCGTCAAATATAAATGATCTCCCGTATATAATGTCTGTGATATCTGATATTATTTTATTTGCTGATGACACTTCCCTTGTCTTCAAAATTAACAGAAAGGAATCTAGTCCCATAGACGTAAACGATAGCTTGGTTACTCTGAGCAAGTGGTTTGCCGCGAATAACGTGCTTCTTAATTCTTCCATAACGAAATGCATTAAATTCTCTTTACCTAATGTAACACCAGTAGGACTCAATATCGTTCTGGACGATCATAAGTTAGATGTTATTAGTCAAACCGTCTTCCTGGGCATCGCCATAGACTCTAAATTGCAATGGGGTGCCCACATCTCAGCACTTTCAAAGAGGCCGAGTTCCGCAGCTTATGCAGTCAGAAAAATAAGAGTGATTACAGACGTTGCTATTGCTAGGCTCGTGTATTTCACTTACTTCCGTAGTATTATGTTCTATGGTATTTTACTGTGGGGGGCAGCGGCTGACGTAAATTCAATCTTCGTTCTCCAGAAAAGGGCAGTTCGTGCAATTCATAGCCTCGGCCCTCGCGAGTCACTAAGAGAATTATTTAAAGAAATTGACGTATGTACTTACACTACCTTCTCTTTATATTCTAGAAAATATCATGTTCGTACGTAAACTTAAATCAATTTATTGTTAAAAGGTATATAAATTCCATCAATACAAGAAACAAGCACAAGCTAGTAGTTCCGAGATTCAGATTAACGAAATCAAATAAATAGTTTTTAGGGAATTGTGTCCGTTTTTAAAACAAGCTGCCTAAGTGTGTAACCGATCTCACGGATATAAAATTTAAGAACACTGTAAAATCCACCCTAATTAAAAAAAACTTATTATAAAATTCAAGACTTTTTTGACGATAAAGATATATGGCGATAACTCATCACTCCATGTGCGGCTTCTGTAAGGGGGCTCCCTTACATAAGTATTGTCATTGCAAATGTAGTGCAAATTGTCACTTAAATGTGGAATGTCAGTATGGAATGCAAAATGATGTCACTGAATGCCCGACGGGATGAATCTAAATAAAAATGCAAGTTGTCCGATTCAAACCACGTCTAATTGAACACTAAAATATAAAAAAATTACTATACATAATTTACCTCGAAGAATGCAATATGTTAGTGTCACTGCACTGCCAAATGTAGGTTGCGTCCAAAGTGCAAATGCACGAGCCTACTAGCTAACTTATTTATTGCATTTAAGTGTATTTTTAAAAAATCATGTACGTGCACCGTACATATTGCCACACACAGAAAAAGAATACTTAAATAAACAATAAGAATAACAACAATAACAAATAAGAATGTAAAAGAAAAGAAATGTAGAATGGTTAAGTAAAGACTAATGTAAATAGAATTGAACTATGACTACTATGCCGAATTATATTTAAAGTCTATAAATGTAATATCACTATAATAATAAATTAGCACACGTCACTATGAATTTCAGTGTCAAATTTCACTTCACTTGAGGTAGGGTTAGCACACGACATTTTTGGGTCCCGATTGTCGATTTCGCAGGTTCTGTCCTCGATGTCTTGATTTTCTTTTCGTCTGCTTCTGCTTCTCGCGTCTTGCGGACCCGCCACTTGTCTTTGGGTGGCCATCTTTCGCCAAAGGAACAGCGATGTTACAAACAGTGCAATGCTAATCGTAACAACCACATAGATTGCGACGTAATGATGAACGTCGTGAGAGGATAAAATGTCTAGCTTAGACTGTTCTTCTATCGAGCGTAGTTGCGTGTCAATCTTCTTGAATCTCTCTTCATGCGTCTCAATATACAACGATGAGTTACGAATCGAAGTATTGATTATGTTGTTAATTGGAGAGATAGTGGGCGCGAGTATCGCATATGGTTCATTCACTAAAATTTTGCTTGTATGTTCCATATATGCATGCAATGTGAATGAATCGCCTTGCAAGGTGCATCCTTGTGTCAGCGTTATCAAACCCGAGTGACGTAATGTCTCCGATGTCATTTGAGTGCCGCACACTAATTGTACTTCGCACGTGCCACAACAATAATAGAACCAGGTGTTTTGTTTATGTAATTTGACCCATTTGTCAGCGCATATTTTTATTTCCGTGTGGCAATAAACGCTGTGTTCTTCATTATCCCGAATCAGCTGTACGTCGCAGATAGATTTGTGACGATCACCGGTGTTGTAAATAGGGTGGTTTAGTTTGCACAGGAGAGATTGGTCATGTAATTTCTGGCATTCATTAATGTCAGACTGGTCTAGGGGTATAAATGAGTATTGGTTGGCATTAAATGCTATTAATGCAGAGTTGGGAATAACATACATTACCCGATTTATGTCAATACGTTGAGGAATGCTAATAAGTCTGTTAAGTTCGTATAGGGCATCACTCAAGATCGGGACCTTTATTTCCATCAACAGGTAATGCTGTGTTATGCGTGCGTGAATTCTGAACAGCTTGTAGATGTCTCGAATGTCATTACGGACTTCAGGTAGTGTAGAGTCACGAGGTAGTAGTCGAGCTATTCTATTTAGTTCGCTTTGCATTTGGGTTGGTGATAATAGATGTACGTCCATATGTCCTTGATACATATTTGTTAAGGTATTGATGAGTGATTCTTGAATATCTTTTAAGTTTTGGGCCATTCTTTCTGCAGCTATCGCCGATGTAATAATGTAGAATGCATGTGAAGTCTCAAGTTTATCTTTGAGCGTCTTGTTCTCTAGGGACGTGAGGTGATCGTTGATTAACGTGAACTGCTTCACCATTGTTGCTTCGTTACGCTGTACAATGTTGTTTTCGGTTTCCAAAACACTTGTCTGGTTTTTAAGCAATTGCAATAAATGATTTTCATTGTGTTGGATTGTGTTGATATCCTGTTCGTATTGGTCGGCAAAGCGTTGATCTAACACTCCAAATAGCGAATTTGCAACATATCCTACTCCGTCGACCAATCCTCTTTTGAACCTGTGTTGAATTATCCGCTGGGACCTCAGTAATTCGTTATAATAATTCAGTTCACTCGTGCTTTGTTCAAGTTGGTTAACTAGAACATGGAATTGCATCATCCAATCTTCACAACGAGCTTGCTTTATATGAGCTACGAATTCTTGCAAGGTGTCCACATTGCGCCAATAATTTGTCATGTTGTAATAGAATACCAGTTTCCATTCATCTCTAATTTCTTGCAGATCTGCTATCTTGTCAAAGTAAAGTGTTTGATTTTTTGTCAGTTGAGTAAGTGTGATATCTTGTTGGACAGTAGGTGTTATCAAAATTGTAACTAGCATCAGCATATAACATACTAAGCTGTTCCAGGTAAGTCCTTTGCCGCGGTTTCGTCTGGTTTTGGGTAGTCTGTCAGTGTCAGGGTTGTGTTGTTCGTCATCCTCCACTAGGGGGACCAGTTTTGTAATAGGTCGTTTAATTTCGCCTTTTGCCGTTTGTAATGTCACAACTCTAGTGTGGCCGTCCCTTCCAGGGTGTAACTCCGCTACACGACCCAGTGCCCATTTTCCTGCAGGTAATTTTTCATCTTTGATGCATACAATGTCATTTTTCTTTATGTCAGTATTCTGTTGTTTCCACTTTTGTCTTACTTGTAGTTGTTGAAGGTACTCTTGCGACCACTTCTTCCAGAAATCCTTGCTAAGTTGTTGTACCATTTGCCATCTCGTGTTTAAACGGTAGGTTTTGTCAGTGTCGGGTTCTGGAATTGTCATGAGTGATGTACCGGTTAGAAAATGTCCAGGAGTCAAACAGTTGATATCTTCGACGTTCTCTGAAACGGTACACAGTGGTCGCGAGTTCAAGCAAGCTTCTATCTGACACAGTAAGGTGGTAAATTCTTCGTATGTCAGACGTTGATCTCCAATGACCCGTTTGAGATGATATTTCATGCTCTTCACCGCTGCTTCCCACAGTCCGCCTGCGCTAGGCCATATCGGGGCATTGAAGTGCCATTGAACTCCCATTTCTGATATTTTGCCTAAGAAGAAGTTGTCAATGTTTTGTATAATGCATTTGTATTGTTGGCGTAGGATTCGATTTGCCCCCACAAAGTTCGTGCCGTTGTCGCTGTACATGTCCCGTGGCGTACCTCTACGTGCACAAAACCGTTTGAAAGCCGATAAGAATGCTGTACAGGAGAGTTCTGATACCAGTTCTAGATGAATGGCTTTCGTTGCTAGACAAACAAATACTGCAACGTATGCTAGCAATGTTCTGACGCTTCGGCCTTTGCTTGCCTTAATTTCGATGTGTCCAGTAAAATCGACCCCCGTATGTGTAAAAGGGCGAGATACTGTCACTCTCGGCTCCGGTAGATCAGCCATAATCTGATTCGGTTGTTTAGCCTTAAATCGGCGACATGTTACGCATTTATGTAAGACCCTTTTGACGGCGCGATGTCCTCCTACGATCCAAACTCTTTGTCGTAGATGTGTCAAGGTTAACTTAGGACCTCCGTGCAATGTTCTTCTGTGAGCTTGCCAAATTAATAACTCCGTCAGTTTATGGTTATGTGGCAGTAGAATTGGATGTTTAGCGTCTTCGGGTAAGTTTGAGTTACTCAACCTTCCACCTACTCGTAGAATGTCATGTTTGTCAAGATATGGATTTAAACTTAAAATATTACTTTTTGTGCTCAAACCTTTGTTTTCTCTCAATTTCATAATCTCGTCATAGAAGGCATGCAATTGAATATGTTTAATTATCAGGTTTTCGGCGTTTTGTAGTTCTGTCGATGTCAAGTAAGCGGTAGTATGACGAGTGTCAGGTTTCGAACAGCTGTTTATGAAACGTTTCATCCAGGCAATGACTCTTGTAATATGACTCAAATCGCTGTGTCTGTCTAATAACTCTATTACGGTTGTAGACGGCTCACATTTCACAACATACGTTTGCATTTGTTTTTGTTTTGACTCGCATGTTGTCGGTGTAATTGCAATTTTGTCAAAAGTATCTTCATTGTAATTTTTCATCCAGTAGGGACCTTGCCACCACAAAGAATGTTGCAATAGTTGGGAACAACTGATTCCGCGTGATGCACAATCTGCAGCATTTTCCTCGGACTTGACATAGCTCCAGTGCTGTTTTGGAATCACGTCATGCACTTGCTGTACTCTGTTGCTGACGAACGACTTCCATTTTGCGACGTCCCCGTGCAGCCAACCTAGTACAATCATGGAGTCTGTCCAGGCATATGTATTTTTGTGTACGTTGTTCCATTTAAAGGCCACCAAGACTTTTTTCATAAGTCGAGATAGTAGTAGCGCTCCACATAATTCGAGTCGCGGTAGAGTCAATTTTTTGTTGATAGGCGATAATCTCGATTTTGCAGCGATGAGTCTAGTCACAGGCTCGTCTTTGTCATTTGTTGTCACCAAGTATATAGCGCATGCGTAGGCCTTTTCGGACGCATCGCAGAACCCATGTACTTGGAACGATTTTGTTGTATCTCCCAGCCACCTTGGTATTTGATATTCGGTAATATTGTGTAAATCGCTCGTAAACTGCTTCCATTCTTCTTGTACGCTGTCAGGTAAAGTTTCATCCCATTCGCATCCCGATAACCAGACGCTTTGAAATAGCAGCTTTGCTTTTACTGTGAAAGGAGTCAGCCAGCCCAGTGGATCGAAAATTTTTGAGATTTCAGATAGTAGCTTTCTTTTTGTTACTCGTTTGTTGTTGTCAGGTTGTATTTTGTTTGTAAATGAAAATGAGTCCGTTGTAGGATTCCACTGGACCCCCAAAGCCTTTGTCATTCCATCGTTTGTAAAATGCATTGTCGTTTGATTAAGATCTGAAGAAGATAAGCTTTCAATCAGCGTCTGGACATTGCTTGACCACTTCCGTAGTGTAAAGCCCGCTCCACTCAGCATGTCAATGAGTTGCTTTTGCAGTTCTTGTGCTCGTTCGATGGAGTTGCTGCCACTTAGGACGTCGTCAACGAACATCTCATTAGCAATGACATCAGCTGCTAATGGATATTTTTGTGCATCATCGTCTGCAAGCTGTTTCAGCGTTCGAAGAGCCAGAAATGGTGCTGCCTTGGTGCCATAAGTCACTGTGCATAATTGGAACTCCTTTAAAGGGTCCTGATTGGAGTCCCTCCACAGGATCTTTTGCAGGTGTTGGTCTTCTTCCTGGACACTGATCATGCGGTACATCTTCTCACAATCTGCAGTAAACACGTACTTGTATAGTCGCCAACCTAATAATAGGGTCAATAGATCTTGATGAAGCTTAGGGCCACACTCCATCAAGTCATTCAGGCTGTATCCTGTGTCAGTTTTTTGAGAGGCGTTAAAAACCACCCTCAATTTTGTTGTCACTGAGTCCAGTTTTAGGACTCCATGATGCGGTAAATAGCATTCCGTGTTGCAGCCCGGTCTGCTCTCTTTCATATGTCCCATTTCTAGGTACTCCTTCATAAATTTGATGTAACTATCTGATAGTTTGTCATCTCTGCCTAATCTCCTTTCTAATTGCATAAACTGTGCTACAGCTCGTGGCTTTGACTTGCCCAGTAACTGATTAAAATTAGGCTTCATTGGCAACCGAACCGCATATCTACCATCACTTAACCGCTTGGTAGTTGCAGTGTAGAACTCCTCACAATAGCGTTCCTCTGACGTCATAGAATTGCATGCATCTCCATTGATGTCTTCCACTTCCCAGTATTTTGACAGGTCGCTCACTTCATTAACTACGACGTTGCAATTAAATGTTTTTGTGACGTTGCCAGACAATATCCATCCCAACCGAGTTTGTTGCGCCATGGGTTCATTAGCTTCCCCTTTGACCAAGCCATTCATAAGTATTTCGGAGAATACGTGTGCATCCAGAAGTATGTCAATAGGCCTAGATAAGTTGTAATCTGGGTCGGCTAGTGTGATGTCTGTCACATGAGCCCAAGGTTTCTTAACAAATGTAACGTTAGGTAGGTTGTTTACTACTCGTGTCATGATTAACGCTTCCGTTGTAAACTGAAAGTCGTTATATAGGGATCTGCATGACAGACGGACCTTTCCTTTGCTTCTGTTGGATAAAGTACCGATGCCGCTTATGTTTGCACTCATCTGTTGACGCTTTATGCCCAATCTTTGAGCTGCATTCTCCGTTATCAACGTAATTTGTGAGCCTTGATCCACTAGAGCCCTTAGTGTAACGTAGTCACCCTCAGCTGTGGCTACTTGCAATAATGCTGTCGGCAGTAATATTTCATCATCATTATTTGATGCGAAGTTGTTTTGCAGACTCTTATTTGACCTCGTTGAAGTCGATGTCGACGGTTTCGGTGCTGTTTGTGTTGCTAAGGGCATTTGCGCTGACTTCACAATATCACTGTGCAGAAGTGTGTTATGTTGTTCGTTGCAATCTCTGCATCTTTTCTGTGATGCACAGTAACCCTTAGTATGCACATACAAACAATTTTTGCATATTTTATTGTTTTCTATAAATGCCATTTTTTCCGGACTCAGCATATCAGCGAATTTAGAACATTGAAATAATGCATGATTCGTATTGCACAATGGACAAATAATCTTGCTGAATTGTCCAGCGTTTGACAAATGGAAATTTCGAGAGTAGTTCGCTGAACTTTTATTGGGTTGTGACTTGGAATTTCTCACGAACGAATGTGGCGTCTTAAAATATGGTTTTGATGCAGGTTTATCAACGTTTTCTGGCTTTTTCCTGTGCAGTGGTTCCAATGCCATAAACTTATTTTCGACGAAATCCATGAAATGATTGTATGTCGGTATCTCGCGCGGATCCGACCTGGATTGCATGTACTCCGAATACGTTTCGGAGTCTAATTTCTCGCATAACACGTAGACTAGCATTGGATCCCATGAGCTTGTATCCACGCCCAAATTATGTATCGCGTTTATGGTTTCGTTGGTAGTGTCATATAACCGCTTGAGGTCGAACGCCGATTGTTTTTGCAAATTAGGTTGACGCATAAATGCCTGGAAATTTTTGGTAAACAACAGGAACTTATTATTGTATCTATGGTTCAAAATTTCCCAACACGTGTCATAATTTTCGGGTGCTATGTGTAAATGCTGCACGAGCTTTTCCGCTTCACCGCGAAGTCTACCCTTTAGATGCTGCATTTTTTGGGTTTTTGCAATGGTAGGATTATTATGAATCGCTTCTACGTAAAGATCCATAAAAGTAGGCCATAAAGCATAGTTGCCGTTAAAGATAGGAATGTCAATTTTTGGCAATGTTTGCTGTTGATGTAGGGAAGTGTTTAATTTCGTATTCAGCGCCCGTTTTATGTTTATGAACGCATTTTCATGTCGGCAGAACTCGTCGTAATAGTCCTGTGAATTACCCTCTAATATGCCATCAATTCGTAAATGCAGTTTGTCAATCGCAGACCACCGCAACTCTACAGTCTTAAGCATATCCTCAATTTCCCATTTTTCCTTAACCTCGTTTAGGTTTCGATTTACTAACCTAGTGAATGCACGGAAGTTAGCTTGTTGCAACTGCTGTAACTCGAGTAGCTTATCCTCTGCCTCTTCATATGTCTCGAACAGGGTATTGTCGAACTCAATGTTCAACTTACCACGGCCGGTGTTACTCGGTCCAGCAAGAGTCTTCATCTCGAACGCTGCAATTTCCTGCCGCGTTCCATGGTACCAGCCCTTCATGACCTCATAAATGCTACCGGTGAAATATTGATGATCTTTCACCTCTGCTGCACTCAACTCACGGTTCTTTTCTTCACACTCCGCCCATAGTACATCTAACCTGTCAAGCCTTTTACGAATGTAATCGCTGGTCTTCCTGCTCACTGAATCCTTCTTAAAATTAGAATGGATTCTCTTAATTTCCTCGAGGATCTCCGCTTGACGCACGATTAAACCCTCCATTGCAAGGCCGTAAGAGAAATAATGAACGATCTTACTTGAAATTCAGGAACTTTCCCTGTATGCAAATGCAGTGCAGTGCGACGCTCTGGACCCTGGACCGCTGTTTCTTCCCCGAATGCTCCTGCACGGCAACACACGTGGCACGGTATGACGCGACACGACCCAGATCCCGCGCGGCGACTTATCGAACAACGTATCGGACTGTATCGTACTTGCAATAGTTACGAAGGACCAAAAAAACTATGTAAGGGGGCTCCCTTACATAAGTATTGTCATTGCAAATGTAGTGCAAATTGTCACTTAAATGTGGAATGTCAGTATGGAATGCAAAATGATGTCACTGAATGCCCGACGGGATGAATCTAAATAAAAATGCAAGTTGTCCGATTCAAACCACGTCTAATTGAACACTAAAATATAAAAAAATTACTATACATAATTTACCTCGAAGAATGCAATATGTTAGTGTCACTGCACTGCCAAATGTAGGTTGCGTCCAAAGTGCAAATGCACGAGCCTACTAGCTAACTTATTTATTGCATTTAAGTGTATTTTAAAAAAATCATGTACGTGCACCGTACAGCTTCCCTGGCAATTAAACGACTTTTTCTTCTCCATTTTGCATTGTATAGCTATACAGTTTGACTTTCTTGCATTGTATAATTTGTGAGCTTATTATTGTTATGTAATAGACTGTTTGTACTGTGACTGTATTACTTTTTAAAAAGAGTGTCTATGGAGTTTCTTGCCGGCTCTTCTCCATGAGACCAACTTTTTGGAACCGTGCAACTAATGTGACGTTTCATAAGTAGCTGCAAAGGCCTATGTGAAATAAAATTGGTTGCCTGTAAAGTCGGTATACGGGCGAAAGTTTTACGTGACAACGACTTTGAGTGGTAAAATAATTTTAATGTGAATATTCATTCGTATAGTAGGAACAAGGATGAAATAATAGTAACAATTTAAAACATTTATTTACCGGTGTATATGCCTATCTCTCTCACGCTCTCTCTCTCGCTCTTAGGCGGGCTAACTGTGCTCGAGTGGAAGGGACGCGTGCCTTTCACTTTTTATGTCTGTCTCTCTCGCTCTTAGGCGGGCTAACCATGCCCGAGTGGAAGGGACGCGTGCCTCTCACTCGCTCTCATTGTGAGCGCATAACGTGAGCGGAGCGTAACGCAGTTTCTTGAAGTGTCACTCGGCAAACCAATTTATAAGACGTTGTCACGTCAAAAAGATTTTGATTTTGAGTTACCGCGCAGAATGAAGTGGGCGAATAAGTCCCACAATATGGAAATCAAAATGGGCAGTCTTGTTGTCATCAAGGAAAATAACCTGCCACCATTTAAGTGGAAAATGGGTAGGGTTATTAATCTGTTCCCAGGGAAGGATGGAGTTTCGAGAGTGGCAGACATCCGAACCGCGATGGGCACAATCAAGCGTGCCTCATCGAAAATCTGCCCATTACCTGTCTCCACAATTGAAGCCAGCGTGACTCCTCTGCAGTTGGAAGACGGATATTCCAAGGCGGCCGGTATGTTGACTACCAACAACGCCATCTATTGAATGACGACGGAACTGCGCGAGCAAGCTCTTTGCTCAATAGCAACGGGCGCCACCTAGCGCCAAGAAATGGAGACGCTCGCCTCTCGCCGTGTGTAGCCGCGACCGGGCGACGAAGCCGCGACCGTGTCCCCCCCGCCTTGCCAGTGCTCGTTCGACCGTTCAAGCGACGTTATGCATTTTCTTTTTGTAAGTATTGTAATTTTTGTTTTAAGTTTGCAAAATATATATTGTCATTCTACGTAAAATGAACTATTCATTGAAGAGCCTTACCTGCCTACACACAACCATTAACAACTTTCTATTTCTGGTTTAACAAATATCATCTTAGGTGAACCGAGCCTGGCGAACAGAACGAGTTATGGTATTTTATGTATAATGTATATGTTATGGCTACTCAACGTGTTCCAGAAGCGTCTCCGTTTCCTCGTAGGTAAGTGTTTTAATCCAGTCTATTATACTTTTTTTACAGTCGTGGTAACTTATCTAAATATATAAAATTCAAAGGTGGCTGACTGACTGACTGACTTACATAGTGATCTATCAACGCACAGCTGAAACCACTGGACGGATCGGGCTGAAATTTGGCATGCAGGTAGATGTTATGACGTAGGCATCCGCTAAGAAAGGATTTTGATCAATTCTACCCCCAAGGGGATAAAATAGGGGATGAAAGCTTGTATGAAACTTTGTCAATTTTAAACCGATCGGACTGAGACTTTGCATGCATAAAGCTACTATGGTGTAGGCAACCCTTAAGAAAGGATTTTGATAAATTCCATCCCTAAGGGGATAAAATAGGGGATGAAAGTTTGTATACATCTTCTTAGATTTTATGAAGAAGTCCTGATGACAAATCAGAATTTTATGATGACGTTCGCTTAAATACGATTTTGATTAATTCAACCCCCATTCAACCCCCACGGGTGATAAAATAAGGGATGATGAAGGATGTAAAATGTATTAGTTTGAACCTATCAGTACGTAATGGAACGAACAAAATAATGTTTAGTTCTAAATGTTGAGAAGTTCTGCCTACCGCTATTAGATGGCGCTGTGCATTTTCGTCTCATTTCTGAATCGTGGTGTTAAGATTCTCCGCCAGTTAATTACCTTCGAACTGAACTGTAGGTAATCTGTTTGTTTGGTTGCTGCGGATTGCCTTCCTCACTGACATATTAAACATAAATATTTCTAGATAATAGTTTTAGCGCCTAATGACAGATTAGTAAAGAATATTGTGTACAAAGAAGTTTTGTAGGCCCTAATTTTTTACACACGCTAAACAAAAGTAAAGCCGCAAAAACCATACCTAATCTATATGTTATGGGCCATGTGATTAATTCGGGCATTATAAATAATGCCCGAGCATTATGAATAATGTCTAGCTTTATCGGGCCAAGTGATTAATAACTATCTTAACTTCATTATTTATCACATTGCACAGGCATTATTATATTGCTACATGATAATTGGGCAATTTGATAATAAAGCTATATTTTATGTGTTGCCAGGGTGGCAGTTGTTCTAATAAATAAATCCTGTTACTTGCTACATATTTTATGATTATTGTTTTAAATTATATGTTCTATTTTAATGGGAAATTATAAGTCTAGCCACAAAACTATTAATTGGACAATTGTCATCTAATTTACTAACTCGGCCTCGTTTTTCTTGATCTCATTTTTCTTGGCTCGTTTTTTTTTATGGTAGAATTTAATTTGGATTCAAAACATTGTATTAAAAACTGAACTTAGTGACGAAAACGAATCGCTGCAAAACCGACTCCACGTAGTCTTGTCTGCCCTACCCCTGGAGTGCAATTCAAAACCGCGTAGGCACGGAGGGGCGAGGCGGCCTGCGAGCTGAGGCGCAGGTAGTTGAAGCGCTCGCCGCCGCGGCTGAGGCTGGCCGGCTGGGCCGGCCAGCAAGCCGAAGCTGCGGTGGTGAGCGTGAAAACCATCTGCGACGATAAGCTCGCATGGGACCGCCGGAGCCCCGCAGCGCCGGAGCCGTGACAGAAGCCATGCTTGCTGCATGTTGCATGCTTACTTCTATGTTCTGTCAATTGATATGGGATGTGTTATATTTAGTTCATTTTAAGTTAAATGTCAATAACAGTAAAAAAATGAAATTAAATATGTTTGTATTACTTTGCCCAAAAGGTCACGGGCAATATGTATAGTGCCCGGTCAATTTGATTGTTTGAGTAATTATTATCAAATTGCACTCTCATATTGGGCATTATTCATAATGACCGGGCATTATGTATATTGCACAATTTATCACTTGGTCCATAACATATACATATAATAATCTATACATATAATAAATCTGTAAAAAATCTGTGTCCGATCATATCCGTGATCATAACCGGTACTGTTAGTGTTCTTTGGGTTGCTAATTATGTCAAATATTTCCTTTGGAAATGTAGGTGACATATATAATGAATTTGGGATACTTGGAGGATAAACAATTTTATTATTAGAATTAATATGTGTTACCTGGTCAATAAAAAGTCATCTATACATATAATAAATCTGTAAAAAATCTGTGTCCGTACATTGAATATATTTAAAAAAATAATCATTGGGTGGGGTTTAGAAACAGTAATGGAGCACAAATCAAAAAAAAAATTATGTCTGTTTGTCTGTATGTCTGTATGTCTGTTTGTTTGTACAGTCAACTTCAGGACAGTGGTAACAGTTTTATAGGAAAATCGTACTTATTACTATTGAGTTAAGGTGCATGACAGTTACCATTGATGTGCAGTCTACTGTACATGCTAATCTTCGGAACTACTCAACGGATTTCAATGATTTTTTCTTTGTTGTATCAGTATTAAGCCTGGTCAACATATAGGCTATAATTTATCTTCGAAACTTGAAGACCTGATGCAGAACTCCAACAGACCAACAAAACTATAAGAGATACAAAAATGGTGCCATGGCAAAAATTGTTTCATGTGATGAGCATTTTCAGATGAGATAATAAATTTTAAGATCTGGAACACCTGATGTGGAACCCCAAGAGCCCAGCTTCTCTGTACCATATACAGGTATGACGTTTTAGCAAAAGTTGTTCAATGTGATAAGCACTTTCTATTGACTTATACAAATTGAAGATCTAAAACATCTGATGTGGAACTTCAGGGGCCCAGCTAGACTATAGCATATAGAGGTATGACGTTTTAGCAAAAGTTGTTCAATCTGATAAGCACTCTCTGTTGACTTATAAAAATTGAAGATGTAAAACACCTGATATGGAACTCCAGGAGCGCAGCTAGACTATAGCATATGAAGATATGACGTTTTAGCAAAAGTGGTTCAATCTGATAAGCACTCTCTATTGACGTATAAACATCGAAGATCTGGAACACCTGATGTGGAACTTCAAGAGCAATACTAAACTTGAAATGTATAGAAATGAATGCTATGAAATAGGTATGGTGAATCAAAAAAAGTAATTAGTCCGTCTTTTAGATAACCCTAAAATAATGGACACGTATTTTTCTTTTCTCTCTCTCACAAACAAATAATAACGAAGATACAACACGCTTGAATTTTGTGTTAAGTCACTGCATAGTACAAATTTTACATACCTAGACGTGGCGTCACGAGCCCCCACTCTCCGACTTTGTTGCGTTATATCTCATTATTATTTTGTATGTCTCTCCAGACCTCGGGACTACAGAGTTCCGAATTTTTGGGAGGCAAACGCGGGGCCGAAGCCAACACGCTGAAGCCCTTTGGAGACAACTTTAATGAAATAGTGACACAAAACCGACGATTATCCCTTTATCCACTATAGAAATGAACCCAAGGACAATCCCCTGTGGACGTCGTTAAAAAAAAGACAATCCCCGGCTCTGTGCTAAACTATTGCTAACTATAGAGGAAAACTACTTGGGCTATTGTGATGGGATGTTAGTGGATGATAATGTATTAGGTACATGTAAAAACGGCAGGTGGAGACTCGCCACCTCACTTACTGGGCCCCCGGGAACCAGTCACTGAATAGCAACAAGAGGGCAACAGGGACATGAGCGGCTGAAGGGTGAGGATACCTCGGCGGACTTTAAACGCAGATTACGCGCTCCCTGTGGGTCACTTACCATGAGGCACCTACCTTCCAAGCAGGGCTACTAATCCTGCTCTAGCGACTCCATTCTGGACGGCCAAGCCAAGCCAGAGGCGTGAGACCTACCCCCGTCATGGTTCACTTCGACCGGCCGGAGATGGGGGACAGTATACTCCCTGTTCTCCCTGGAGAACTCAGTATATATAGCCCCGCGGGGTCGCTACTCCCCGTCATCAGCCTCAGATGTCCTGCAGTGCTTATATCTCATTATTATTGTCGTTATTATCTCAAGAGCCTTTGTCCCAATTATGTTAGGGTCGACTTCCAGTCACGATGCAACTGAGTACCAGTGTTTTACAAGGAGCGACTGCCCAGCTGACCTCCACAACCCGGTTACCCGCTCAACCCAACACCCCTTGGTAAAACTGGTCAGACTTACTGGCTTCAGACTACCCATAACGACTGCCAAGAATCTTCAATGTCAGCCGGAACCTACAGTTTAACTTCCCCTCCAAATAAAGGTCATTGGTATCCAAAATATACGTAGAAAGTACATACGAACTTAGAAAGTTGCATTGGCAGGTACTTGCCAGACCTGGAATCAAAGACGCTCATACTTGAGAGATTGGTTCTCTACCCACTAAACCACCACAACTTCCACTAAGTCACCACGACTTTGTCATCTATTTAATGTTTTTTTACGTAATAATACGTGTAATATTTCTGCCACACTCAACTTAAATGCGTACTAATTAAAATCACTACTTTTATCCCTATGGTCACGTCTATTGCGGTTCAATTCTCAGCGTTTTGTTTAGTCTGCTGTGCTTTTGCCGTTAAAGTACAAAAATTAAATATATGGAACGTTTCTAATGGTTATGCGTATTCCGTTGTTTTCAAGTCAACGGGCCCTTAAAATTCAATATCAGACTATTCAGATCTTTGATTTTGCTGACCCCGTAGTCGCTGGCATAAGGGACAGGATCCGCGTACGAAGTCGCGGGCAGAAGCTAGTTGTGAGTATAAGTCTGTTATGTATGTATATACATATGCTTTACTGAAATACTCTTTCTGTTTCCTCATAGTTTAGCGTAAGAAGCCAGTTTTTAACCTTAGATTGACATTCGTGAAGTGAGAATGGGTAAAAATTTAAAGCTTTGTTTAATTTGTTATGAAGGTAAACGGAAAGAAAACTCTTTTGACGTCTTGCTAATGCGGTACGACATCTTATTGGATCAATGATATTAGTTATTGTGCGTTTGTTATGTAACTTGTTTGGATCATAATGGGTACAGATATGTTGTTTGGTAATGATATGATAAATAAAGAGCTGTCTTACGGTAAGAAATTGACACAGCTCATATAGCGTTCTGGTGGGGAATCTGTATGGTTTAAATGTCATGGTTTTAAGCAAGGATCGTTGAGCTCTCTCTAATTGAATGACGTGGGTTTTACATGCACCACCCCAGACCCCTATGCGGTAACCAATGACAGATTGAACCAGCGCATAATATACAGTGCGTAGAAGTTCAAAGTCAGCCACATGCCTAAGATTTTTAAAAACCCATATAAGTTGTCTGACACGTGACGAAATCATGTCAATATGGGGTTTCCAGGTAACTTTTTAGTCCAGGAGTACTCCAAGGTACTTAACCGTCTGAGTTTTACGAATAATTTGACATGAGCATTGGTGGTTTACATTGAAATCGCATGTATGAATACGAATCTCTACGTTAGGTTGTTTTATCCGTGAATTGGTAAATTGAACTAATGAAGTTTTAGACACGTTTAGGGTTAGTAAGTTACTCTTCAGCCACAAATGAGCCCTGTGAAGTCCCTTTTCTGCATTTTGTCGTACATCATCGCACGAGTCTCCTTCAAAGACGAAAGCTGTGTCGTCGGCATATGTAAAAATTCTGGCTTTTTCAAGTGACATTTGACAAAGGTCATTTATATAAATAAGAAAGAGACTGGGACCAAGTACCCTGTGGGACTCCACAGGTAACGGCAGCATCTGTGTTAACATATTTATCTATTTTAACTTTTTGCTGGCGATCCGAGAGAAAATCAGTATAAATTTTTAGCACCATTCCCCGAATACCACACCTTTCTAACTTGTCTACAAGGATAGAGATCGAGACAGTGTTAAACGCTTTTGCGAGGTCAATAAAAACTCCCACGCACTGTTTTTTGTTATCAAGATTTGCACATACGTATTCCATCAAAGAGCTGACTGCTCCGTCCGTACTTTTCTTTTCTTTCCTGCTCTGAAACCGAACTGAGAGTTTGACAGAATATTATTATGCTCTAGAAAATTTATTAGTTGCGTGTTTAGGACTTTTTCTAATACTTTAGAGAGTGCTGGAAGCACAGAAATTGGTCTATAGTTTGTCACACTGTCCCTTTCCCCACCCTTGTAGACAGGTGTAATGAGTGCTCTTTTAAATACTTTGGGAAAGACACCTTGCTCAATGCACAGTTTAACGATGATGGTAAAGAGTGGGACTATAATGTGTTTAGACATTTTGAGAAACTTATTTGAAATAGAGTCCCAGTCGACCACACTATCGTTTTT
This sequence comes from Helicoverpa zea x Helicoverpa armigera, assembly GCA_033682625.1. NCBI lineage: Eukaryota > Metazoa > Arthropoda > Insecta > Lepidoptera > Noctuidae > Helicoverpa > Helicoverpa zea x Helicoverpa armigera. The sequence continues at coordinate 29,359 of JAWIIS010000075.1, forward strand.
TAAATTCATGATTAGTGACGCGATTTCACTCTCATCTGGTGGAAGCAGAGCCATCGAATTCATGTTATAATAATTATTGGAGCTATCTTCACTCGTTACAAAAGTTTGTGTAAGATTATCCACAAGCAACTTTCCGACCCCTGCAAAATATTTATTGACCTCATCAACTGCATCATGGGGGTTTTCCTGAGTGTTCAGCAGATTATCTGCAGAAGTTTTCTGTTTAGTATTACCCGTAATGGCCTTAATAGCCGACCAAGTCTCTTTATTGGTCCTAGCATTTTTTAAGACAGTTTTTTCATGACTTCTTTTTAACCTCCTCAACAACGCGTTACAAAAATTTCTATAACGTTTATAGGCTACTACGAGAATTTGATTATTAGAATCTTTCTTCAGATTTTTGTGTAGTTTGTCCCGATGGCGAATACAGCGTAGTAGACCGGGTGTTATCCATGGTTTTAATATTTTTTTACGCCCAGAAATCACGCTACACGTAGTGTTACATTTTATTGCAGCTGAAAGTTTGTTGATAAAGAGAGTAACGGCCTGTTCAGCATCAGCCGAAGGGCAGATGAAAGAGAAATCTGTAGATTCAAGTTGCTTGAGAGTTGCCGCAAAATCAGTTTTAACAATTTGATTGCTTTTCAGCTGCTTGCATTTATATGATAAACTAAGAAGGACTGCATCGTGATCTGTTAAAGTGGACTCCATAACGGTAACTAATGCCGACAGTGAAGTTTTTATCATTACATGGTCTAGACAGTTATTGATTCTGATCGGAAAGGTGTGTCCTGGAAGAAGCCCCAATTCGGCAGAGAGATTTAAATATGGAGCGCTATTTCGATCGACGCTATTGTACTTAATATCTATATTGACGTCTCCCATTAGGACAACATTTTTAACTTTACAGTGTCGGAGCAAACTGTCTACAGAGTTCAAAAAATTTTCAATACAATGAATAGACGGGGACCTGTATACCGCTAAAATAACAATATCAGTACCTATTGAGTAGGTAAAAAATTTGCACCCACAGGGTCTGGTTCCTCTTCCGTACATTTAATTTCATGTTTTACGTATATGACGATGCCATCGTTTTGGTTGAGGCTTTTCTTGGAGAAATAGCATGAACAATTGTCAATAGCAGGCGGTGGTTTTTCCTCAGACAGCAAACATTCCGTCAGAATCATAACGTCAGGTTCAAACGTAAGCCCTACCCAATTGTGCGATAAAACCATTAATATTCTTATGAATACTGCGAATGTTTTGGCAAATAATAGTTAAGGATTTCGATGTATGTTTAATTAATTTGCAACATGTTTCAGGATCGCACTTATATAATTTTGCCACCGAGAGGTTATCAAGATCCTCATAGATATTCTGTAATGAAGTCATTTTTAGTTCTAATTATCAAGGTGACACATGTTATGTATTGAGTAACAGAAAAAGTGAGGAAGCGAGTATGTAGATAATTTTGCAGTATGTGTAACATTTTGTGACTATTGGTGAAGTGTGCTTGTATGTGTATTTTTTGTGGATGTGTGATAATGTAATGTAAAATAATGAAATGTAAACTTAATTGAAGTGCATTTTTTGTAAAAGTTAGTGTAGATTACTGTAATAATTCTGATAGTGTAGGTAAGGAACAATAACATTGACGAAATTAAATAAAAAAGATAAAAAACTTGGGAGCTGCTAATGCATGGAATAAGTCATGTAGAATAAGCACTTCTTAGCTTCTCAAAATCAGGTTCCGAGTTTACTTGAATTTGGGGGTCTCCGACTTTTTTGCGAAGATAAACGACGCCATGTGAGGTCAAGCAGTAGTCGTACCCGCAATCTTTGTGTTGAGTTCTTGCTAAGTAAAACAATTTTTGCGTTTTATATGTGAGACATTCTGATACGAAAACCGGTTGCTTAGAAAGCCCAAGCTTCAAGTGGGTAGTGTTGAGCTTTTCAGAATTTTCCTTAGTCTTATTAAAGTTTTTCACTCCTTTAATAACTTTCTCCTTTAGTATAACAGAGTTAAAATTCACGAGAATTGGAGACGACTTTTCTTTAGTTTTAAGTCTATGAACATCTCTCAGATCAGACTGACTAATTTTCAGGTTCAGACTCTGTCCCAGATTCGATACTAACTCACAGAGGTCGTCTTTAGTCTCACTATCTATTTTTGGGACGTTTCGGATTTCTATTCCTGTCGCCCGTGAGGTACGCTCTAGGAGTTCAATCTTGTCTTCAAGTTGCCGAATTAGCCTTTTATCTTCCTTCTTCTCGGCCTCCAGGGCATTTATACGACTTAGAAATCCAAACTCAAACTCAATTTTTTTTATTTCAAATAGGCCTATTAAAGCTCTTTCGAAACGTCAAAGTTAGGTGCACGGTTCCAAAGAGTTGGTCTCATGGAGAAGAACCGGCAAGAAACTCCATGGACACTCTTTTTAAAAGAAAATAAAAATAATTACAAACATACAGTTTTCTATCTAGTCCTGAGAATGTTATACAATACAAATTGAGCTAAAAATTTACTAATAAATTATACAAAATAATTTTAGTGCAATTTTTACTAGAAAAATAATTTATACAATTCAAAGAAGAGATATGTATACAAGGTAAACAAGTTTTCAAACAGATACTTCAATTAGTGGTCCTTTTGGCTGGTCAGGGCGGCGGCAGTCCCGTGCCCGTGGTCGCCGGCCGCCGTACATGTCTGACATTAGTTCAACACTCCTTTTCAACTCAATATTTTGCTCAATTATGCTGTTAATCTTGATCATCATGTCCTCATACTGACTTTAAAAGAATTTGCTATAGTCTTAGAATTAGTTATAGTAAGTGAATTGTCAATTTTTATGTCAGTTATTTGATTTCTGGGTGCGTTGCACTGCGTACTGTTGATAACCCTCCAAGTGTTGCTAGAGTTGCGTATGAATTCATCATTTTGGGATTTTTTCGTAGATTTTATTATCCAATTTAACCTGGCCGCTAAGGTTTTAAATTTTATTTTGTTTGTTGAAGTTCGTGACCTTCGATATTGCCATAAGTATTCTCGTTTACGTTTGCAGCAAAGTTTAATACCTTTTTTTATCCACTTTGGACGTTTTTGAGCTTTTATATTTACTAACTACTGAGAGTGGAAAACATAAGTAATAGAAGAGAGTGAAAGTTTCATAGAAAATATTAAATGTGTTATGTGGGTCTTTTTCTTCAAAAACTTCATTAAAAGAAAGGGATTTTATGCATTCTTTGAATTTATCAATATTTTTCTGGCTATAATCTCGCTTCTCTATAAACCAATTTTCTAAAATACATTTACGCTTTACCGGGCAGGTGAGTAATTGTGCCGTATGGTCCGAGAGGGCAAATTCAAGTATTTTACTTTTGCAACCATGATGGTGTGTAAAAAATTATAAATACAAGTACCGCTTATTTTACGAGTAGCTTCAGTAAACGCCCATTTTAAATTATAACTTGACACAGTCAGTATAAAATCAGATGATAATCTAGTCTTTTTCAGAATATCAATATTAAAATCCCCACAAATTATTACTTTACATCTAGGTCGGCAAAATTGGCTTAGCAATAAATCAAGTTTTTCAAATAACAATTTTATGTCTTCTTGATTAGGTTTAGGTGGTCTATATATGCATAGCACAAAAACTTTATGATCAACAAGTTCTATTCCGGAAACCTTGATTATACCCTCAATGCACATACTCTTTATTCCATTGATAACTTTAAATTTATGCGAATTACGGACTAGGATACAACTTCCGCCGCGTCTAGTTTGACGTGTAAAACAGGAGGCTAATGAGTAATTTGGTCGGTTTAGTAGCTTTATGTCACTAGTTATCAAGTTGTGCTCGGTTACACATCCTCCGAGCCTTTTTCCCAATCATGTTGGGGTCAGCTTCCAGTCTAACCGGATTTAGCTGAGTACCAGTGTTTTACAAGAAGCGACTGCCTATCTGACCTCCTCAACCCAGCTATCCGGGCAACCCGATACCCCTTGGTTAGACTGGTGTCAGACTTACTGGCTTCTGACTACCCGTAACGACTGCCAAGGATGTTCAATGACAGCCGGGACCTACAGTTTACCGTGCCATCCGAAACACAGTCAATGGTGTCTAAGATATACTTAGAAAGTACATACAAACTTAGAAAAGTTGCATTGGTACTTGCCTGACCTGGGATCGAACCCGCGCCCTCATACTTGAGGTTGGTCCTTTACCCACTAGGCCACCACGACTCCCCCTGCTCGGGACGACTGCTCGGTTACACATAAAACATCAATTAAACATGTTTCTTCTTCGAGTTTATCTAGAGATATTAACAATAAATCCATCTTTGCTAGAAGCCCATTTATATTCTGGTGTAAGATGTTTAAATTATTGTACGCGAAAAAAGTCGCTATTCGGTTTTGAACATGAGTTATCTCTATTGTTATTACATTTCTCCTCAAATGTTATTTTTTTTAAGTAATATGGTATAGTACCAGGCTTGGAGTCGCTAACACGGTTACTATTAGTGTTTGAGTGTGGTGACAGAGATTCGATAGATGTAACATATTTTTTTAAATTGTAAAATACATTTAATATGCCATTATTGTTTATTTTGCCTGTATATTTACAGAACATACCATATGAAAAATCTATATACTTATTAGTGTCAAAAAAGTACGTATTTTGAAAGTTACTCACACAAAACAATTGGTTGAAGGCTTCTATTCTTCTATTGAATAAAACAATGTTATTATGCAGTTTAAAATTTGGGACACATAAAATTATATTAGTGTGAGTAATTTTGTCCACTTTAGATTTTATGTGATTAACGAGATCTTTATTACAAGAGACTTCAAAGTCTTTTTCTCCTAGATAAATTATACAGTAATCTTTCAAAGTGTAATTTGTAAGGTTTACATCAAGTTTTGACAGTAGTTCAACTGTGCTAGCATTTGGTAGGCAATAATGACAGATATCGTAATTTGGAAACATATTCATCGCATTTTCTAATATATTATTTGTATTATTATGACTTAGCACACATAATTTATTTTTGTTTGTTTTATTTCTGCAGCTTTTCATTGCTGTATGCATATTTTTAGGACTAGTGGCGCCCTCTGTGTAATTAGTTGGTTTGTTGTTAGGAGCCCATAGCTGTCAACCTTTGATTTTTTGACGTTTAGGTAATGTCATGTCGATAGATGGCGTTGTATTCCTTTCCGTGTTGATTTGCAGTGAATTCTCAGTGGATATATTTTGATATTCTTTATTTATTTTTTTATTTATTTATTTGAATCAGGCATCTAAGGCCCATAGAAACCATCATGTCATGTTGGAACCATTTGTTACATTGGTTAATTGTGATTTGCTCAACGTATTTTTGATACCTTCACAATTATATTTTATATTTTGGTTAGGCGTTTAACTTTCTGTATAGGTGAAATGTTTTTTCTGGTAGGAGTTGAACATATTTTTTTGAAGGTGTTACTTGTTTTGATCTTATTTTGTAAGTCTGATTTAAGCCTAAAATTTTCTATGTTTAAATTTTCAATTTCTTGATGAGCACTGGATAATTCTGTCTTAAGGGTGTTTATTTGTTCTTTCAGGTTCTTTATTCAGTCACTATTGTCGGTTAAGCTATCTGGAATGCTCAGCATTGTTGTGTCGACTATCGATTTGTCAATGTTCATAGTACTAGATAAGTCGGTTAACGAGGTTGACCTATAAGTTTTACGAAATGTTATATTGTCGTTGAACGAGTCCATTCTGGATATTTGTAGTGCTACCCTCTATTGGTCGATTATTTTTCTCTGTCCTGTGTTGTTACTTTTAGCTGTCACTTATAGATAAGTTCCAAATTATTTTGACATCAGAAGAAAATAAAAATAGTTTCTGGACGAAGCTTATTAAGTCAAATTAAGTCTCGCCTTCTTATTGGTCGCAATTAATAGGTTTGTCAAGTCTTGTTTGTTTACATGCAAACTTTTGAATCCATAACAGTTATATTAGTAAAAATTTGTAAAATTTACTTGTTTTGACTCCGTAACGTCGAAATAATCACTCGTTGCACTGTCTTTGTTGTTGGTATGCTCACTGTTGGGTTCACTGTAAGTTTTTATGGTTTAAAAGTTAAGAAGACACGTATACTCGATCACTGAGACTTATTGCGGTTTTATGTTGAAATAAAGCGGCCTTTTATGGAGATAACATTGTCACTTGGTTGTTAACACACGAGAAGTTATTTAAATAGCAATTTATGAATAACTGAGAAAAATCTCTAATTGTAATTAATTAAGTTTCACGGTGCAATGTTTACGTTGCGCTGGTGTTGCCAACCGAATCTAATTTCTATTTACTATAATGAGCGCTGAGCGGTCTAATTTAATAGTTTATAAAAGAATAGCACATGTAGGTGGGCACTCCCTTATATCCTATTAAGTGTAAATAATTGTAGTGTTAGCTGCCAGTAGTTACAAAGAGGGCAGCAGAGACGAGCGACCATAGACACCTCGCCATTCAGCCGTGCATCTATGCTTGGAAGATTCTTTTTTCGAACGTCATTGTGACAAGACATGATATAGTTTGACAGAATAAGATTTTGCTGCGTTCTTGACTAATCTTAGTTGATTTTCATGTTAAAACTATTTCTTGTAATTTCCTCGTTAAACAAACCTGCTTCTGGTTTTTAAGATCAGAAGTGGGATAGTCTCACTCCCACTATAAAGTTTTTGATTTCAGTTTAGATTCATTGGCACTTTTATTAAGTACGACGCGGTGTAAGGATATCCGCCATTACCGAAGTTTTTGCCATCGTTTTGCAATCTACGCAACGGTAGATTCAAAATGCTATGCAGGCAGCTCGAGAATTGCTCGAGCATAGTACACTGATGCTGCTCTCGTGTGTTTTGGGTGGAATGAGTTTCTGCCTATGTATTTGCTGTGGTGTCCCTGAACAACATGCCTTGCTCCTACTATGCTCCAGATGTTATGGGAAGAATCCTGTAATGTTCCTACCTGTAAATGGTGAGATCAATCCGATTTTATTTAGCCTTTACGTAATACATGTCTTGTAATCCATCTTGGTGGTTTATTGGTTAAAGACGTACTGAAAGTGTATGAGAACTTGAGTTAGATTCTCAGGTGCCATCGGTAATGACCAATGGGGTGTTCTTTTTTATACAAAAGGTTAGATAAATGTTTTAAAGCTTGAACAAGGTGTTATACAAGCTGGAACAATAATGTGCATCTTTTGGTTGCATTTGAAATGTTTTTGTCCCATGAAATTGGATAAGTAACAGGCTTACTATGTAAATGAGCCCAATAATATTTATTTCTAATCTTTCTGCTCATGAAATTTTCAACAAGTACCTACACAGAAATATAAGTTTACTGCCTTTGTGATATATATAAATGCACACTGTTTTGATTTTGACTTACTCAATTTGTTTTTCATTAAAATGGAATAGTTCAAATTGTGCATTAGGCTCTGAAAGTTTGTTTACAGACCTTAGTTTTTATTTTCTTTTACTGATTATGTAATTTGGTTGCATTAATTTTGGATGTTAACTAATGTTCAAATCTGTAACATGACAATGCTTGAGAGTCTGTCAATTGAACGTTTGGTTACCTTAGCCAGATGCTTGCTTGCTTGTCTTTTGACTACAGGTATTGAGGATAAGCCTAAGCCGTGTGAGGTGATGGTGTAAGCGCTCCAGGTGCTGTGTCGTTTGACATAGTAAGAGTGCTGTGACACTTCATGCTCCCCGGGTGCTGTGCTGCCGCACAAGCTTTGCATGCTGTACGGAGTGCTGACGGCCAGTATCTCGTTTGGCATACTCCGGTAATGAAAGCCAGTACATAGTAGACCTGGCATATCATGCTTTGAGGTCAGGTGATCTGTTCTATTGTTTTGATTACACATCGGAAGTAATTATGCTCTTAGCTGTATTTAGTGGAAAAATGTGTAATAATGTACCAACCATTGGTATTGGGTATTCTGTGTAGCAAAAGTTGAAGTGAAGTTAACTACACGTAACTTATGAAACCGTAATGGTAGTTGTGTTTTCAGCGTTGCTGACACATGATTAGTAATAATGATATTTCTGAGACATAGTTTCAAAGTTATGTCTTGAATTTATTTCTTTGAGAGCGAAAAGCTTTCCAGATTTGACGAAAGATTTTGAAGGTCAGAAGTGGCCGAACGAAATGTATGTCGTAAGTGCTTGTTCGCAGACTTATACACGAGAATGTGTAACGGCCGTGTCGTGGCCCAAGCGCTTCTGTGCTGGTGCTGCTGATTGCGGCACGAGCGCTGCTCTGCCGGTGCTCCTGATCGCGGCACAAGCGTTGCTGTGCTGGTGCTCTTGATCCTGGCACGAGCGCTGCTGTGCTGCTGCTCCTGCTGGTTCTGTTGGCTTATGCCTTCCGAATAGGCTGAGCCTCTGGCTTATGGCTTCCGAATAGTCTGAGCCTCTGGCTTATGGCTTCCGTATAGTCTGAGCCTCTGGCTTATGGCTTCCGAATAGTCTGAGCCTCTGGCTTATGGCTTCCGTATAGTCTGAGCCTCTGGCTTATGGCTTCCGTATAGTCTGAGCCTCTGGCTTATGGCTTCCGAATAGTCTGAGCCTCTGGCTTATGGCTTCAGTATAGTCTGGGCCTCTGGCTTAAGGCTTCCGTATACTCTGAGCCCCTGACTTATGGCTTCCGTATATTCTGAGCCCCTGGCTAGACTATGGCTTGACTTGACTATGACTTCCGTATATTTTGAGCCCCTGGCTTGACTATGACTTGACTATGACTTCCGTATAGTTCAAGTATTTGTTCTTGATAACATCTTTCTTGATTGATAACACATTTTTGCGCTTAAGTGCACGCTTGCGCTCACGGTATAACTAATCAGTAAGAGTAATTGTGTTTCTTCTTACATGATTTATGTTTCAGGCTTACACTCGAAACCAGGTTAATAATTTACATGATTTTTTTGTATGTTGTGTGTGTATATGTGTACAACTAATATGTTTCAGCCTTACACTCGACACACTTACACTGGGTGGTATACCAGTGTTCTGTTATTAATTTTGTACCTGTTATTTGATTTAAAGTTGACGTTATTTATTTTCGAGTAGCTGGGTGGTATACCAGTGTTCTGTTATTAATTTTGTACCTGTTATTTGATTTAAAGTTGACGTTATTTATTTGCGAGTCACTGGGTGGTATACCAGTGTTCTGTTATTCATTTTGTACTTGTTATTTGATTTAAAGCTGATGTTATTTATTTTTCTTTCTTTAAATGGATCAGTACTTTGTTTGAGGTTTGTAAAACCTCCAATAATTTTTATTCTGAGTGTCATGTGCTCAGAAAACCGATGATGACCACGATAACCAATCGAGATTTAAATATGACGAAATTGAGCCAGAACCAACTCGCTTATTGAATGTGCAGGTGTTCCGAGACTCAACCAGACTCATCCAGATCCTGCCGAGGACGTCAGGGTGTCAGGAGAGGCCGTGTTAGCTGCCAGTAGTTACAAAGAGGGCAGCAGAGACGAGCGACCATAGACACCTCGCCATTCAGCCGTGCATCTATGCTTGGAAGATTCTTTTTTCGAACGTCATTGTGACAAGACATGATGTAGTTTGACAGAATAAGATTTTGCCGCGTTCTTGACTAATCTTAGTTGATTTTCATGTTAAAACTATTTCTTGTAATTTCCTCGTTAAACAAACCTGCTTCTGGTTTTTAAGAGTAGGCTATAATTTTATTTTCATCAAACTTATTAAATGCTTGAGTTAGTTAAGGTATGTAGGGTGAGTGCTAGCTAGCATGTGGTGTATAAATATTTTTTACTGTAATTTTGTGTCAATATTGCATATTGTCCTCTATTGTGGAATACAAATTACATTGTATATGTTACCGTAAGATTACAAATATCGTTAGATTACAATCTATCTCGAGAGATTGTAAACTGTCGAATTATTGTAAACCGTAACATCTGATTGCAATTTAACGCATTATTTTTCGCTATATTATCGATGATAAATTGTCAAATTGTCAACTGTCCGAAAGCTCTCTCTGATTGGTCAAGTCTTTTTGTAAGATCGACCAATCACGACCAGCCGTTCTGTTCCCATGGAGTTCCCGTAGAGTTAGGAATGAAATAGAGGTGTCAGTTAAATAAAATAAATGCTCTTCAAGTATTAAATTACTACAAGTATTAAATTTATATAAAAATCACTCTTATAAAAATACAGTTAGGTATTTTGTCTTCAAATACAAACTAATATTTAAAAATAAAATAAAAGGGGTGCTAATTAAACAGGCTTCTTTTTAATATCATTATTCGCCCCCAAAAATGTGTGTTGCCTTCTAAATTACTAAGTCAGCCACAATTAATAAAGCGTCGAGCATCTAAATAATACTATCTTAGCCAAGAGTTATCTTCCACTCTAAATACAACTCAGCATGATGGTTATTTTTTTGCATCTAAAGGACAATGGGCAGATTGGTATACCCCACCAATAGCAATGTCATATATATCATTGGATAGGCCTTTTTATGTAGAACAATATTTACTATGACAGCTTTGCTGAAATGTTTGTCCGTTCTGAGATATAGATCAAAAACTGTGCAAAAGTTAGAACTAAGTAATCTATTGATAACTCAAGTTTTTAAAGGAAAATCTAAGAACTACTAAGTGTAAGTCTTGTATGAAAGAAAATCAGATTACAGTATTGATTAGCATCAGTTTTAAGATTGTTTGTTATCTATATCTCAGAATGGACAAACAATAGAACAAAGCTGTCATAGTAAATGTTGTTCCAGTTAAAAAGACCTATCCAATTATATGTATGACTTTCCTATTGGTGCGGTTTCTCACTACGCCCAACATCCAGTTGGTACAATAAAAGGTTGAAATGCTACATAATAGTAACAATTATGGATCCTAACGGGCACAGTAGTACTTACAAGACTTAAAGTTATTAGTACTTAGATTTTCCTTTAAAAACTTGAGGTATCAATAGATTACTTAGTTCTAACTTTTGCACAGTTTTTGATCTATATCTCAGAACGGACAAACATTTCAGCAAAGCTGTCATAGTAAATATTGTTCTACATAAAAAGGCCTATCCAATGATATATATGACATTCCTATTGGTGGGGTATACCAGGTCCCATATATTTGTGCCCATTGTCCTTTGTAGCATGCATTCTAACAGTAAACTTCTTAAATACTATTAAATGACATCATAAAAATATTTATTTACCTTCTAATTTTTTATTTATTTATTTAACAATTTATGTACACAGTGAACATATAAAAGAAATAGACATAGAATAGAAATAGTACAAAGGTACTGCTTATTTCTAAATCGAAATCTCTTCCAGCAGACCCGTAGTAGGAGAGTTAGAATGAAGAGAAGTAGGTAGATAGACTGTGTAAAAGGACATAGTAAAGATATATAAATTACACACATATATACATATATAAAGCAAAAGATAATACATACATACAAAAATACATATTTTATAAAATGACTCTATGAAGAAGAGGAGGGCAAATAGTAACTTTTGAGTTTCTGTTTAAAAGTAGCAACAGTTTGACAGTTCCTTAATTCAGGCGGCAGCGAATTCCACAACCGTACTGCGTTTACTGTGTAGGAGAAGGAATAAAAGTAAGTGGAATGGGAAGGGATTTTAAGGAGAGATTTGAGATGCGTTCTACAGAGCGCATCAGGCGAGCTAACAAATGAAAAGCGTTCTCGCAGATAGGAAGGAGTTTTGGGATTAAAAAGGATATTAAAAAGGAGGCACAAAATGCGCGTGTTCCTGCGAAGACGAATAGGGAGCCACTTGAGTTCCTTGCGAAAATGAGAAACATGATCATATTTCTTTAGATTGAAAACAAAACGAATACATAAATTTTGCAACCGCTCAAGCTTATTTAAGAGCTCCTCTGTGGCATCCAAATAACAGGCATCGGCGTAGTCAATGATGGGTTGAATGAGAGTCTGAGCAAGAGAGATTTTGGTTTTCAAGGGCAAAAAGTACTGGAGGCATTTCAGAGTGTGAAAGGTGAAGTGCACCTTGCGACTGACTTCATTGACCTGCGCAGACCATGATAAATGTGAGTCCATGATGACACCCAAATTTTTTGCCGTTTCTGCATAGCTCAGTTGAACCCCACCTAAACAAAGAGGAGGCAAAGACGCAACATCAAGCCTGCCCCGCAAGTTTCTGCCGCCAATGATCATGGCCTGAGACTTCTTGGGATTGATCTGTAGCCCAAAGGACTGCGCCCAGACCTCAATCATATTCAGGTCATGATTCATAGCGGCAACGGTAGATTCCGCATCGCATAAAGGAAAATGTCTGTAGAGTTGCAAGTCGTCCGCATAGAGATGGAAGTTTGAAGAAATGACCTTAGTGACAGAGTCAATGAAAACAGAGAAAAGGAGAGGAGAGAGAACGCCACCTTGAGGTACACCCGCAGAAAGGTTGCACCAATTGGAGGATAAGTTATTAAGCCCGACACACTGCGTACGGCCTTTAAGATAGGAGTCAAACCAACTTAACGTGGAAGAAGAAATATTAATAGATTTAAGGATACCAAGAAGAATGTCGAAATCGACAGAATTAAATGCACTGCTGAAGTCAAGGAGAACCAGTAACGTCAGGGATTTATTTTCCATCGCAAGACGGATGTCGTCAGTAACCTTCAACAGTGCAGTTACAGTGCTGTGACCGGGACGAAAACCAGATTGTAAAGGGTGGAAAAGGTTATTGCGGGTAAGGAAAGAAGAAAGCTGAAAATGCACCAGGTGCTCCAGAACTTTGGACAGGTAAGGAAGGATTGAAATGGGTCTATAATCAGACATAGCAGCTGGATTGGAAATTTTAGGTAAAGGAATAACGATGGCTTCTTTCCAGGAATTAGGAAAAGAACAAGAGAACAGGGAGAAATTTAGGATATGTGTCAGGACAGGGAGGACAGTCGGTAGCGTTAAGGACACCATTCTAGAGCAAATGTTATCATTACCGACTGCACTAGAGGATATGGCAAGGATAGACTTTCTGACATCGTCTTCAGTCACAGCACTCAGTTCAAACAAAGAGCACTGAGGCAACGGCAAACTAGCAAGCTCACTCAATGTGCGGGCACGGACGTGTGGGTCCAAACGTACAGGGGGAGAGGAGAAGTAGTTATTAAGGGCACCCACGTCAGTGTCCCCACCAGCAGCGCAAGCAGCCTTACCGATGCCAGCAGTTTTGAGAAATTTCCATACCTCAGAAGAGTTACGGTTATCGAGAGAATTGTGGAAGTAGCGTCTCTTTGCATCTCTACACATTCGACTACAACGGTTACGCAATGTCTTGTAGGTAATGAGGTTGCGTTCAGATGGACTGCGCTTCCACCTACGCTTGGCTCTGTCTCGACTGGCCATCACCTCCTTTATAGCAGAAGTGAGCCACGGAGCAGGAGCATACTTAACTTTGACACGGCGAAGTGGAGCATGAATGTCGAATAGTTCCAATAACTTACAATTAAATAAACTCACCATTTCATTAACGCAGGTACTCATGAAAATGCAAGACCAGTCAATGCAATCAGCATCACGCTTCAATGCCTCCAGATCAATGCCCTTGTAATTCCGAAGATACAGGTATTGAGGCTTACGCTTAGGAGGACGAATCCGATAGGATAAAAAGATTAGATCGTGATAGGAAAAAGATGCTGAAATCTGACCATGAGAGGATACATTACTTGTCTTAGATACTACTATTAAATCCAGGAGAGAAGGAGTGCAGTTAGGAAAATGATGAGTAGCAGACAGAGGTAAGAGACTGAGATTGAAAGAAGAAAGGAGCGATTGAAGTTTAAGAGCTCGCCTGTCATTCTTTAATAAACAAGTATTAAAGTCACCCATCAAGACCACGTGTTCGTATAGGGGAGAAAAATCATGTAAGAGCGTGTCCAGAGAGCCAAAGTAATCAATGCTCAGGTTGGGGCTATAAAATACACCCAGGAGTACCTTAGTGTGATTAAGAATTACTTCGAGAAATAGGTGCTCTGCCGATTCCGAGTACATTGACGGCGAAGCACTGATGATCTTAAAAGGTATTCCAGCCCTCAAATAAATAGCAACACCACCACCCCCCTTCCCAGTTCTATCATTACGGATAAGGACAAAGCCAGGCAGGGCATAGTGGGTAGACAAGAGAGAGGGCTTAAGAAAAGACTCGGATATCAACAGAGCATCAAGATGAGCACTGTTAATGGACACCAGAAGATCGGAGTAATGGCCAGGAACACTTTGAGCATTTATATGGGCAATGTTGAAATTGTGAGGATTATGGGAAAAAAGTGTGGAGATCTGATCGCCAAGGGTCAGGGGAGCAACGGAACCGCTATCCGCACTGAGGAAACTATCAGATGAAGAGGTGCAGGAAAAGAAACTATCATCTAAACTGATACAACTCATAGAGTTTACAAAACAAAATTAAAATAGTTAAAAAAAAATGAAATATAAAAAAAAATACAAACACAAAACAACAACCAAATAATTTAAAAATAAATATAAGAATGTCTCGGCTATTCTAACTCACCCAGTCACAGTTGCGTGGAGAGTTACTACAAGAATTGAAATGACAACATATTACTAAACATACAAAAAACAAAAATACAAGGGAAACAAAAAACTTAGTTTAACAACGCACACAATTAGAATATCTGCAAGAAAATGAAAACAAGTTGACGTTGACAAGCCACGATACTTGTCAACGTCAAAACAAAAGTGACATTAAATCGCAATAAAATAAATATTAATACCGACACGACAAAGTACAATTAACAAATAACTATAAATATAGTTACTTTCGAGCCTTCCGCAACACCTTCGTTTTCTTGGCCACCTCAGACTTGGAAGAAGTGCTTGCAGCATTCGGAGACGAACTCGGATTGGCCGTGATATCCTTACCGACGCTAGTCAGATACCGGGCAATAAGGTCATGAAGCTCACCGAAACAGAATATCTTATGTCGCGACTTATCAGCAGCCTGGATGATTATTTTTCCTTCCGCAGACCAGCAGCTGTTGATCCCAAAATGTTTGCGGGCGGCTAGGAAAACTTGATGTCGAGTCTTGGTCAAAAATTCGGAAATGGTGATGCCAGTACCTTTCAACGACGTTTTGCTGTCCCAGACTGCACGACGATATTCCATGTCCTTAAAGCGCACCAGCACGGGTCTTGTTTTTCCCGGTGAAGCACCCAACCTGTGACACACTTCGAACATCTCAAGCCGTGCATCATCAATCTTCAACTGCTTTACGATGATTTCAAGAATGGTGCCACTGAGATTCTCATTCTTGCTTTCTGGAACACCGTGAAACAGCAGCAGCTTCCGTCTCATGAAGGTTTCATGGCTATCCACTGCCTGAGAGAGGAGCCCAACTTGCGTTTTCAGATGAGTCAACGTTTTAACGTTTTAACTCGTACCTACTGAGTTTTTTGTTTAAAATATAACACATCCCATATTAATTGACCCAGCATGGAAGTAAGCATGCAACATGCAGCAAGCATAGCTTCTGTCACGGCTCCGGCGCTGCGGGGCTCCGGCGGTCCCATGCGAGCTTATCGTCGCAGATGGTTTTCACGCTCACCACCGCAGCTTCGGCTTCCGCCGGCCAGCCTCAGCCGCGGCGGCGAGCGCTGAAACTACCTGCGCCTCAGCTCGCAGGCCATGTACATAAAAGGCCTATGACGGAACACGACGGTTCTTAGTCAGTAAGAGTCTGACACTCCCTCACCGCTGCTAACCCACAGCGGGAGGGGTCATTTGATGATTTTTGACGTCGGAAAAAAACAAAAAAAAATGACCAAGTCAGAGCAGCTCGTTTACAGCAAGTGCGTGATTCCATAGCTGAGATCCGAGCCTCAGAATCAGACCAAGCTAGAGAGATCCGTTTGCAGCAAATGCGACAACGGCAGGTTGAAGTCAGAAGATTAAGTAGAGCCAGTGTTATGGGCTTTATGCAGTCAATTAACACGTTTTGTGATAAGATACTTTTCGCCTGTGCCGTCTTCACAATCGGACGTGTTAACTGTGTTTTTACTTAAATAATTTTTGCATTTTAATATATTGACACTCGGAAATATTACTTGCCATAGAACTCTAAATTCAGTGCCATCTGCGCGACAAAGTGAAAGGCAAGCCTGACCTTGATAAACGCGGAGTTCCTGTGCGAGTAGTACATACTGTGACAAAACTTATCGTCTTTGTCTTGCGTGCGCACCGTAGCTGTGCAACAAATACTATGGACACTTCATTGAATAAATCACTGTCAGATACTAATCTAAACAGATTAGGAGATGCAAATAAGACCCCACCTAATTACGTCTTTCAACGTGCCAAGAGGACCAGAGAGGATATGGAGGATGATGATGATTATTTCACTAAGCAACTTCATGAATTTAAAGAGGAGATGAGGAATATGATATCTCTTTATTCAGTTAATCAAGGTAATGAGATGAAAAAAATCTCCGCTACTCTGAAGGAAATTCAGTTATCAAACGCCAGCATTGAAAACTCAATATCCTTTCTCACCTCACAAAATGATGAACTCAAGAAAAAAATTCACCAATTAGAAGTCGAAGCGAAGAAAGATAAGGAGTACATAGTTACATTGGAGAACAAATTTGAAGACATGCAAATCGACAGTAGAAAATCGAATTTAGTTATAAAAAACGTTCCGAAAAATAATAAAGAAACCAAGGACGATCTTATAGATATGACTATAATACTGTCGCAAAACATTGACTGTAAAATTAATAAATATGACATTAAGGATATTTATCGTCTGCGAGGTACCAGCAGAGACAACAAACAGTCGCCTATCATTGTTGAAATGAGTTCCACTCTCTTGAAGAACGAAATATTGAAGATTGGAAAAGCGTTTAATATCAAACACAAGTCTAAACTATGCTGCAAACACCTTGGCTTTAAAACGCAGGAAGATACCCCCATATTTATTACGGAGCATTTAACAACAAAAGGATCTCGCCTACATTGGTAAAATCTGGCGCCTATAAATTCTGTTGGACGGCTTATGGTAAGGTGTACGTTAAGAAGAACGAACAATCGCCAACTATTGTTATTAAAAGTGAAGACCAGACTCACAGCCTTACGGCCGATCTCAATAACGTACTTACCTTTAACCATCTGTTACATTGCCGATCTTTAGTAGCTACAACCGCATTTGTGCGTTTCAATAAACTAAAGATAGATAGGAATATCAACCTTTACTTTGATCCACATATGGGAGGGCTTACCGCTTACCATAGTTAAGTGGATCCATAGAAAAAAAATAAAGAGCGTCTCAATAACATTTTGACCGTTAACTTTAGTTTGTTTTTGTTACTGTCAGTTAAAAATTTGCTATCTCCCGAAATCGGGCGATTCACTGGTTCACTGGCTGGTTCACGTAGTATTTACAACTTATTTCATAATAAAATGGATTTGTTCACTGATGAAAGTGATAATGAGATGTATGAAGCTGGTGTATTTGATTCTGCGACACCTGCAGTATCTGGTGAATGCAGAGTATACAGTCGCATTTACTATAAAAGTGAATTTTCTGACTCGGAATTTACATTTAGATTTAGATTAAATAAAAGTAGTGTAAATGAGTTATTAGTAAAAATTTTACCAAAGGCGAATGGCAGGCTTGTATGGGACTTTCGTACCGCTAATAAAATTGTTTTGGGATATTTTTTAAATTGTAAATTCTTAGATTTTTAGAACTTGGGAAGTAAAAGTTATAAGCAGTTTTGTTTTTTAAGGTTATGTACTACAGTGTATCCATGTAGGTTGTTTTACTTTGGTACATAAACATATTAAACACTGTTATGGTAATAAAATAAATGTTCTACCTAGCTTGTCTCTTAATTAACAGCGAATAACTGAACAGAGACTGAAAGATTTTCGTTACCTGTCAATAAAATAATTGCCAATACAAAAAAATATTGATGGTGAAAATATTTTATATAGTTAAATTGTTAATTATTAAGATAGTATGCAATAATTATTCATTTTAAGGTATAACACGTAATTGGTTAATAATATTTACTGTTATTTCTATTTTTAAATAATTATTTATCATTTCGAGCCTCGAATTACTTGAATCTTTTAATTGGTATAATTAATTAATCCGGCGTTCTAAAAATACAACACTAACATGAAAATAAATGGCTTAGTAGCCTTAATAATTTGTACAAATGCTATAACTGAACAATAAAAAGAAATATGCGGTACGAAATCTACCGTTCTCCTTTATAAAATTGTTGCACACTACGTACTTTATTTTTTTTTTACTCGAAACAATTCAAAACAGATGCGACTGCGAGCGAGCGCGGGAATTTGACCTTTTTTGCATTTTTTGTGAGGGAAGGGACCTATCTATCTTTAACTGTAGATAACGTTACGGAAATTTTGTTATTGAGACGGCAGTTATTGATAGATCAAAAGTAATAGTAAAACTCTGGTAGCTAACCGAGTTTAACTCTTGGTAGAGTATTGAGATCGGCCGTTAGGCGTCGTCCTAATTGGCAGCGATCGCGCGATGGCGCGATGCGTTTTTCATCTCACGATCTCACTTGCGAGGTTCCGAGGTTCAAATAGGACACTCTGATGAAATCTGTATGTTTGAACTCATTGCATGACGAGAACGCATCGTGTCATCGTGCGATCGCTGTCAATTGGGACGAGTCTTAGATGAAAAACGCATCGCGCCATCGCGCGATCGCTGCCAATTAGGACGACGCCTGATTCTGCAGAAATGACTAAGTACATGTGTTCTCAGGTATTTAAGCCACTACATATGTTTCACTATATATATTGTAAACAGCTTTACCGCTTCGTTACGGGTTTTTATGCAGTTACCCACACTTTACCTTATATTTTTATTGTCACTCTCCGTGCGGTGCTCATAAATATAATTAGTTGCTTAGTTATAAATAGTTGTTATGTAAGACGTCGTAACTTTATATCACACTTGTTTAATAAGTTAGTACATAATTTATATTCATGTATTATTCACTTACACAATAAGCATTCATTCAAAACAATCCTATTTCTCATTGTCCTAAACTACACACCTCCAACCAAAACTCATTTATACACATACACATCGTTAATAACACTTACAATACATGCAGTTGCTATTGACGTATACCTCACATGTTATCGTGTTCTATGGCACATTTGCAGTATAAACAGAGCTATCGTTCGTTACTATATAAATCTTATATTGTCTTTTCTAACAACCTTTAATTATGAGTGTACAACAATTGCCATCACTTTATTTATGTATTTTTATAGGTGTTGGTTCCATGTAATGACATCTATTCTTTTAAAATTCCAACTAAATGAATGACATGATGAACTGTTTCAGATATAGACAATATTGAAATTGCACACTCAGTTGAATGTGATTGCTCTAATCTTACTTTACAAAGAAACATATTTATATTACAAAGAAAGATTTGACTATAGTCTCGCAAAATATAAGGAGCATATACTGCAATTTCGATGATTTTATTACTATGCTATCTACCTTTGACTTCGAAACCGATGTGATAATTTTAACGGAATGTAGATTAAATGAAAATAAACCAATACCACAACTCCCTGATTATTATTCATACGTTACAAAACGTCAGCTAAATCAAAATGATGGGGTAGTTGTGTACGTGAAAAACACACTTAAATCAAAAAGTCAAGAAGTACAACTTTCTCAAGCAACCTGTCTTCAACTGGATATACTAAACAACATTGTTTTGTGCATCTATCGCTCCCCATCAACTACAAACCTTGACAGCTTTATGGATTCACTCAGCGTACACATAGATTTACTACATAAACAGAAAAATATAATATTAGCTGGTGACATAAACATTAATATTAGACCCAAAGATCCGGAAGTGTCCCGTGAGCAAAAAAACCGGACAAATTACCTTAATATGTTATCGACTTATGGTATATTACCCGGTCATACACTACCAACTAGAGAACAGAACTGTTTGGACCATTTCATGTTGAGGATAAATAAAAAGAAGACATCTGCGTCAATTGCTATTTTACAAACAACAATTACAGATCATTGCACTACATTTTTATCACTTTCCAAAATTAAAAATAAAGAAGTAGCAAATAAAATTTCTACTACAATAAATTACGAAGATTTGATACAATAATTTACAAAAAAAACCTTGCGGAACTGCTATTTTGTAATGATCCGAATTTGTTAACAGACCAGCTCATACTAAAACTGATTGACACTATAGACTACAGCACTAAAACAAAAACTATCCCAAATAATAAACGAATTATTAAGCCGTGGATCAGCCCGGGACTACTACGCTGCATTAAAAATCGTAATAAATTACAAAGGAACTCTCGGTCCGGTCCACATAATGAAGTATTAAAAATCACGTACCGTCGGCATAGGAACTACTGTAATAATCTTATTAAAAATAATAATAATAAGCCTCTTATCCTGAACTGCTTCCTTCCTTGTTATGTGATTGTCTCTTAAGTTATAGAAAATCTCTGAGTTCAGTGTGCCTCATGGCAAAGGCCTCCTCTAACAATTTCCATTGTACTCTGACTCTAGCAACCCTTCTCCATTTTGGGCCTGCCGTAATTTTTAGTTCATCATCCCATCTCTTGCTTTGTCTTCCTCTGTTCCTTTTCCCATCTCTAGGGTACCAGTTTGTTATGGTGTTGCTCCACTTCTCTTGTTTACCGCGCAGCATGTGACCAGTCCATCTCCATTTTAGACTATCTATTCTAGTCAGTACGTCTGTGACTTTTGTCTTACTTCTTATCACGGTGTTTCGTATCTTGTCTTGTATCTTAATACCTATCATGCTTCTTTCCGTGGCTCTCAGGCAGCTTATTAAAAAGCTAAAAAGAAAATACGAGAGAGATTTACTTGCTAAATCAGTTACAAACTCCAAGTTACTTTGGAAAAACATAAAATCAATTACTTACTCAAACAAATCTAAAAATCGAAGCACATCATTATTAAATATTAATCCATCTCCTTTGGCGTCAGTAAACTCTGTTAATGACTATTTTGTAAATATTGGCAAAGAATTAGCTCACCAAATTCAACCGAGGACTAATAAAAACCTATATGGTCATAATAACACATTACCTACACAAAACAACTCTTTTGTACTCTTGGATACTAACACCGAAGAAGTACATGGTATCTTGATGAGCCTGAAGTCGGGCAGTGCTCCAGGATGGGATAATGTCTCAACTAGTTTCCTAAAGTACGTTCACGTGGAGATAGTTCCAGTCATTACCCATCTCGCTAACCTGTGTTTTACAAACGGTATTTTCCCGACTTCATTGAAAAAATCTGTTATTACTCCGATACACAAGGGTGGACAGTGACGATGTCAATAATTATAGACCCATCTCTGTCTTGCCAGCCCTGTCTTAGGTCCTTGAAAAATTAATAAACAAGAGACTTATAAATTATTTAAACAAATTTAACTTAATATCATCTACTCAATTTGGTTTTAGACAGGGATTGTCCACTGAGGATGCAGTTGCAGCTCTTAGCTTGCTTGTAACTGAATATCTAGATAGGAAAAAAATGTATTACTGTACTTCTAGATCTCAAAAAAGCATTTGACACCGTCTCTGTTCCTGCCCTTGTGACAAAGCTTGAAACGTTAGGAATAAGAGGAGTACCTCTCAGTCTCCTTAAAGATTACCTATCGGATAGAAAACAGAGAGTTAAGATAGGCGATTATGTCAGTGACGATGCTGAAGTAACTTTTGGTGTACCTCAGGGTAGCGTCCTAGGCCCCACACTGTTCTTGACATACATTAACGACCTCTGTACTCTAAAAGTTGAAAACGCAAAAATATTTTCATATGCGGATGACACTGCTGTTGTATTCTCTGGGGATAATTGGTTAGAAGCTAGGGAAAAAGCAGAGATAGGAATGACCATTATTGCTAACTGGCTTAATGATAATCTACTTACCTTGAATACATCAAAAACTAATTATATTTGTTTCTCAATTTCAAACCGCTCACAACCAAATGAATCCTTCAGTATTAAAGTACATTCATGTGACAAAGGTGCAAATAACAATTGTACTTGTGCTAAAACTAGTAAAATATCACAGACTAAATATTTAGGTATAATAATTGACCAAAACTTATCTTGGTACGCCCATCTGGAACACGTTACACGAAGAATAAGAAAATTATGTTGGATTTTTAAAGCATTGAGACACGTCATCCCAACAAGCACAAATATGAAAGCTAGTCATAACAGAAATCTCCTAAATGAAATCTACATTGCCCTTGGACAGTCTATCATAGTTTACTGCATACCTGTGTGGGGAGGCGCAGCAAAATCAAAATTCATATCGGTGGAACGTGCACAACGAGCTCTCATAAAAATTATGTATTTTAAAAAGACCAGACACCCGACTGAAAGTCTTTATAAAATTAGTGGCCTGCTTTCTGTCAGGAAATTATACATCATACTTATGATTTTAAAAACTCACAAAACTCTTCCTTATGATAGAAATAGGTTACCAAAAAGAAGGGAAGATATAATTGCCCAAATTCCTCAAACGAAAACCGAATTTGCTGCTGCTCAATATAATAAACGCTCAGCCCAAATATACAATAAGGTAAACAAAGAAATATATATACACGATAAACCTCAACGAGACTGCAAAATAATACTCATCGACTATATGAAACGATTTACATATGAAACTATAGAATCACTTTTGCAACACGTCAAATAAGCTATCTCCTACACACGCATACACATTACCCACAAACACGCAACCATACAATTCCCACACACACTCATACACACACACTCATAACACACACAAAATATACACACACACATCACACATTCATGCGCATACTGCACACTCATGTAGTTAAATAAATGTTAAGTGTAATAATTTTAAAAATTTTCTGTTTAAAATAAAATGGAAGAGCGGAGTCTCCTAACACAGGCATTACTTGCTTAAAAGGAGGCTCCAATCACAAATGAAATGTTAAAATATTTTGTTACAGAAATAAAACATTTTGTATTTTTTTGTATTGTATAAGATATGTGAAGTTTGCACCAAACGGTGCTATCAGCATCAAATATCCAAATGGATTGTACATACCGAAACGGCACTATATTTGCCTAACGAATTAAAACAGAAAAAATATTTAGTTGTTTGCAACCGTTGCAAAGCACATTTGAGTTCGAAGAAAAATATTGCTTATTGGAATAATTTGGATCCATGTTCTATTCCAGAGGTGATTGCGGAATTATCACAAGCTGAGCAAAGTTTAATTTCACGCATTATTCCATTTGTTAAGATCATCAAATTGAGTGGCGTATTTGGGCAATACAGTTTTCGAGGCCAAGGGGTATTGTTCGCGCCGGGGCTGCGGGTTGTGCCGGGGCTGCGGGTTGTTCGGCCGGGGCTGCGGGTTGTTCGAAAGAGATACCGCGGCCCTGGTACATAAAAGGCCTATGACGGAACACGACGATTTTAGTCAGTAAGAGTCTGACACTCCCTCACCGCTGCTAACCCACAGCGGGAGGGGTCATTTGATGATTTTACGTCGATAAAAAAAAAAAAAAAAAAAGGGGTATTGTTCGCTCAAGATATTTTCGAAGATACTGAAAACCTTCCGAAAATGTTGCCGAGAACCACAAACAATACCGGAATAGTTGTTGTTACGGAGCATCTTGAAAATATGGCTTGTGTTTAAACACCACCCAAAAAAGTACCTATTTTACTACCAAAAAAATTCTAAACGGTTACCAAAATTGATAAATGGTCACCAAATAACGTTTCCAAAAATATTATTCAATAAAACCATTTCTTCGTATAATTGACTACTAAAAAAATATATGGACGGCTTTAAAATACACTTTAGACCAAATATTATACAATGTGTCCCGGGGATAAGTGACCGCCCGAAATTTTTTGAATATTTGTACAAAATTAAGGATAATTTCCTCTATATTTGGGACTTACCGCCTTTGGTTCTTTTTTAATGATTTTTTTAATTTTTTTAGTAAATACTGCGACGTGCTGCAGTTTTTTTAAGATATTTCCTAAGTTTTTACATCTTTTTAAATTCTTTTTTCTTTATTGACTAGCCGACATCATAGTTTATCAATTAAAATTATCAAACATAACAAAAATGTAATAAAACATTTATTAGAAAAAAAAGAAAAAAAAAATTCAAAGAAAATAACGCCTTTTTTTCAGTTTTTTCAAAATAAGTCCAATAAATGCCCTCTTAATATCACTTTCTTTTAATTTATTAATAAACTACATGGTATTTCCTACAATAGCTCAGAACAATGTTTGCTGCTATTTCAAACAAATGCAAAAATACAGTCAGTTGAAATTTGAAAAAAAAGAGCAAAGCCTGTTATTAACAGGCCTGACAATAAAAATTTTTTAATGATTTTTTTCAAAAATATAAAAGAAATTATCCTTAATTTTGTACAAATATTCAAAAAATTTCGGGCGGTCACTTATCCCCGGGACACATTGTATATTGTCACTACTTAGATGTTACCAATTATGTAATACCATGACTCCTAATTTGGCCATTTTTGTTAGACTAAAAAAGCTAACGATCGCTAGAATATTTCCCAAATACCAATTAATATACTGGGGTTCCCAAACGTACGTCGCTTATTTATTGTTATATGAATTTGTGTGTAACTCAGTACGTTTAAAAAGTAAGCACGCAACATGCAGCAAGCATGGCTTCTGTCACGGCTCCGGCGCTGCGTGGCTCCGGCGGTCCCATGCGAGCTTATCGTCGCAGATGGTTTTCACGCTCACCACGTTAGAGCGCTAAAACTACCTGCGCCTCAGCTCGCAGGCCGCCTCGCCCCTCCGCGCCTACGCGGTTTTGAATTGCACTCTAGGGGTAGGGCAGACAAGACTACGTGGAGTCGGTTTTGCAGCGATTCGTTTTCGTCACTAACTTTGATTTTTGGTAGTAATATTAATCTTTTAGTTGGATAGAATTTGGTGACCATTAATCCATTTTGGGAACCAAAAATAATATTTGTGCGAGATTTGCGATTTTTCTGATGTTATTTATTTTTTTTGGATCATAATATTATATACTTTAGTGCCCTTTTATTAAAGTCAATTTATTTTTTTTGGAGTTGTTTATTTTATTTGGTGCCTCAGCTTAGATTCTTAAAAATATTTTTGGTGGTCGCCTAAATTATACCCTGAAAAGATTAACGTAACACGACAGTTTTCAATATCTAGAGAAAAAGTTTATGATGCACTCTATTGGTTAGTTGCAAATAATCTACTGTACAAAGATCTGACTATCGATCAAAACGTTATAATTAATGAAGAGGATATCATAAGAGAGGGGAGAGGGCGCTAGTGTGCCACGGTGAACATCGACTCTGTTAGAAATATTCAAAATAAAATACTCAAAACGTATATCAAATCGAAATAAAGTGTTATTGTGGAAGTTAATCCTGAAGATTTCGCGATATATCGAAGTTACCATTAAAAACACAATCCGAAATAAAACAAGTGACGGTGAACTTTTCTGTGGGAACTTTTGTGTTTATCACTAACTCCGTGGTGTTTATATACCAAGTATAAGACATTTGTCTGATCTTAGACCAGTTATTCAGTGCTCGGAAGTGATCAAAAACTATAAATAGTGATACCAAATACAATCCAAGAAAAATAAAGAATAAACATAACCTATTTTTTTAACAAAACAGGATTCGCAAGTCATCAGTCAAACAGTTTCTTGATACTAGTAACGCCATCTGTGAAAACAAATACGTAAATACTACGAAGTCTGACAACTGACAACTGACAGCTTGGGTTCAGTGACAGTGCATCGATCTTGCGTTCAGTTCAGATAATACCACGTCACGCCACTAGAGGGCGACACATACAGGTAAACAAAAGATTTCTATAAAACCGTAACGTAACGACATTATTATGGATGAAATTATGAAAGCTCTTAAAAATATCCAGCTGGAATTAGATGATCAAAGAAAGGCGATTCAAGAAAGCGGAAAAAACGTGACTGAACAAGTTACAAAAAATATCAATAAAATATTAGAGGAAAAATTTTTTGCACTGGAAGAGAAACATGAAAAACTAAAGGAAATAGTAGATAATCAAGAGAAAAGAATCTACTTCCTAGAAAAGCAAGCGAGACAAAGAAATATCGTTTTCTTCGGCATTGAGGAATTGGAGTCTTCATATGACACTCTAGAAAAAAATATGCTGAAATGGCTAGAACAACATTTTTCAATCAAGCTATCGTATACTGACCTACAAGAAGTTAAAAGGCTAGGGAAGAAAGGTGATAAACCACGCCCAGTAGTGGTATCCTTCTTAAACCTGGGCATAAAAATCAAAATCTTCAAACAAAAAAGAGCACTGCGAGATACAGATTACTATATGAAAGAAGACTATCCTAAGCACGTTTTAGAAAAGAGAAGCCAATTACAAGAACAGCTAAAAACAGAGAGAGAAAAAGGAAACTTGGCATTCCTGAAATATGACAAATTGGTTATACCTAAACAAACATCTAAAAGAAAGTTTAGTGCCTCTCCAACAACTCCAACAACACACACCGGGGACATACAAAAGCAAAATAATACACATACAAATAAAAAGAATAAATCACAACAACAAGACTCCTCGGTGAGAAGATCAAACAGCGTCTCAGAAGGAGTATTAAAACCGAGCATGCTAAACTTCTTAGTTAATAAAAACACTGCACTAACTCAAGAAACCTCCAAAAACTATGCATAGCAATTAGCTGCTCCTCTCCACACAAATTCAACAAAGAAACATTTAAATGAAAAAAACATAGCAACTCCTCCAACCCGGTTGGTCACCGTGGAGGAATATGACCAAAACCCTCCAAAGAAAACCACAATTCCAAGGAACAAAAACATGAAAAAAAATCATCAATTAAGAATATTAACATACAATGTCAGGACTCTATCTTCATACGAACGCCTATTGGAGCTTGAAGAATGCTTAAGCATTATAAACTATGACATAATGGGAATCTCAGAAGTAAGACGCCTGGGCTGCGAAATTAAAGAGTATGAGAACTTTATACTGTGCTACATAGGACAGACAGCAGGACAATATGGGGTGGGCTTCATAATTAACAAAGCAATAAAAAACAATATAGAGAGCTTCATTGGTATATCAGAGCGCTTAGCTATACTCAATATAGCCATAGGAAGCTACAAAATAACGATTCTGCAAGTCTACTTCCCCACGTCAGATGCTAAAGAGATTGAAACTGATGCATTATATAAGTCAATTGATAAAGCAGTAAAAACGGCGCACACACACATTATAATTATGGGCGACTTCAACGCTAAAGTAGGAGCACCTAAAGAAAAAGAAAATGTGGTCGTGAAACAGCATGGTTATGGCACAAGGAATAACAGAGGCCAGAAACTTGTAAACTTTGCACTTGAGCATAAGTTTACAATAGTAAATATCTGTTTTAAGAAAAAACCAAACCAAAAATGGACTTGGAGGACACCGGACGGGCTTCATAAAAACGAAATTGATTACATCCTGACAAATCAACCAAAATCGTTTACAAACTTCGAAGTTATGAACCTGAACTACCCGTCTGACCACCGAGCAATCAGAGGAACAATCAATATTTCCAAACACAAACTAAGTAGAGCTCGATTTACAAATAATCAAGGATGCCAACTAAGAAGTGAAGAGGAAATAGAAAAATATAAAGACATCCTTAATTCAAGACTATCGGAGGCTTCAAATCACCAAGCCAGCGAAACAGTACAAAATTGTTATGATATGATCAGTAATGCTATTGTTGAAAGCCGAAAATTCGCACAAAAAAACAACAAAAATCATAAATACAAAATAATACAAGAGAGAACAGAAAAGCTCCTACAAAGAAAAAGAGTACTACAGTCAACCAAAAATAAAACACGTTCCATGAAAAATGAACTCTCAGCTTTATACAAAACTAGCTTTCCGCCCGCGGCTTCGCCCGCGTGGAATTCGGTTATATTGGACACACAGCGCCATCTACAATCCATCCATCAAGCAAACAATATTTTTGTTTTCCCTCGGGAATATCTATTTATTTCGGGATAAAAAGTACCCTATTATTTAATCCGGACTTCTAACTTTACGTCTGCAAAATTTCAAAGCAATCGGTTCAGTAGTTACGGCGTGAAAGCGGAACAAACAAACAAACAAACAAACAAACAAACAAACAAACAAACTCACTTTCCCATTTATAATATTAGTAAGGATAGTCAACAAATATATAAAAAAAGACTACTTAAAATACAGACAAGAAACCATAATGAGACACCTAGAACTTCGCGGTAGCACAAAGAAACCATTTAAGGAACTTAGAAAAAATAAATGCTGGATAAAAGAATTAAAAAATCTAGATAAAGATGTATATAAACGAAGCGATATAGTAAATACTGCTACGGAGTTTTATAGTAATCTATATAGTGACAATCAAAACAACATAATAACACCAAATAACATCAAATGTGACCAATTTAAAGATTTTATAGAGATAAATGAAATGGAAGTTATAGATACCATAAAGAAACTCAAATTAGAAAAAAGTCCAGGCACAGACAATATCACAAACGAAGCACTGAAAGATGCTCAGTTCATTTTGGCTGCGCCACTAACAAAACTGTTCAACTTGATACTCCAACACTCTGTAACACCCATTCAGTGGTCAGAAGCAAATATCATACTGTTATATAAAAAAGGAGATCCCAAAAATATTGGCAACTATAGACCAATCAGCCTTCTTCCGAGCCTCTACAAATTGTTCTCTACCATTATCAACAAAAGAATAAGTATAACACTTGAAACAAAACAACCCATAGAACAAGCGGGCTTCAGGAAAGGTTTTTCAACCATTGATCACATCCATACAATGGAGCTAATCATAGAAAAATATCAAGAACAACAGAGGATCCTATATATAACTTTTATTGACTACCAAAAAGCCTTCGACTCCGTTTCACACAACAGCATATGGGAAAGTATGGCAGAGCAAGGAGTTGAAGAAATATACATAAGAACAATCCAAAGTATATACAAGGACAATAAAGGAAGGATCAAACTCGAGTCCATTGGCCCTTGTTTTCCCATAAGAAGAGGAGTAAGACAGGGAGACCCCCTCTCTCCAACACTATTCATATCAATTCTGGAAAACATCATTGGAAAGTTGGAGTGGCGCAAACTGGGAATCTTTATAAAAGGTGAATATTTAAGCCATCTTAGGTTCGCAGACGACCTAGTAATCCTCTCAGAGACGGCCAGCCAGATGCAACACATGATAGAGACTCTTCACCAAGCTAGTACCAGGGTTAGACTGGAGATGAACCTAACTAAAACCAAGATAATGACAAATGACAGATGGAAAAAACCTATAATAATAAACAAAGAGCCACTAGAACATGTTGAAAAGTACATATACTTAGGAAAATTGTTAAGTTTTGACAAAAACAACGAAACATTAGAAATAGAAAGAAGGGTACAAACAACTTGGAACAAGTACTGGTATTTGAAGGAAATTTTCAAGAGTAATATGCCGACAGACATCAAAACCAAAGTGATGAACTCGAGTCTCTTACCTTGTCTGACATATGGGTGCCAAACGTGGAAGTTCTCTTCTAAGTCCACAAACAAAATCAGATCCTGCCAAAGGGGCATAGAGAGGAGCATGCTGAATATTAGGAAGATAGACAGGGTAAGACATACTAATATAAGAAAAACCACCAAAGCAATAGATGCTCAAACCTACGCACTTCAGCAGAAGTGGAGATGGGCTGGTCATGTCGCAAGATGTACAGACCAGAGATGGACTGCGAGAGTAACATCGTGGAGAGGCCCCATGGGTAAGAGAAGCCGAGGGAAACCACTAACAAGATGGGAAGATGACCTAAAACGGACTGCTGGCCCATCCTGGCAAGACGTAGCACGTGACAGAGAGACATGGGCATCTTTGGAGGAGGCCTATACCCAATCCGGGGTTCATGCTGAATAAACATAAAGTGTATAAAAAATGTAAATACTTAAACTATGCAGAAGCATGAAATAAATGGTTTATTTATTTATTTATTTATTTATCATAAGAGTAGAAGAAGCACCGGTAGAAATTGCTGTAGAGACCAATGAAGAATCTACAAACGATGCTAGCGCTTAAATGAAAATTAATGATTTTTCGAGAATCGTACGTGCTTCATGGCATCAAGGTAACGACGTCATATTTACATCAGGATTTGCAGGCGTACAATGCTGTGCGATGGCATTGGCAAACATCCTAAGGGCCTGTATTCTTTCACCACAACATTGGTCTACAAATATCCTCAATTTGAATATGATTACATACAGGTGATCAGATCTATAGCAATATAAGATTTCAAACGGAGAGAAATTTAGCGGCATACCCTATTGAAGATGATGGATATTTATTGGTGCGAAATTTCAATACCATTTTTTTTTCCGACGTCAAAAATCATCAAATGACCCCTCCCGCTGTGGGTTAGCAGCGGTGAGGGAGTGTCAGACTCTTACTGCCTAAAAACCGTCGTGTTCCGTCATAGGCCTTTAATGTACCAGGGCCGCGGTATCTCTTTCGAACAACCCGCAGCCCCGGCAGGCCTTAGCCCTGCTGGGCCCCGCTGGGGTTGTTGACATCTCTTTGAGGAGCGCGTGGAACAACGCGCGCCGTCGACACGGGTCTGTCGTCTAAGCAGACAGAGACGATGAGCCACCTGAACTCACCGCCCACAGACCCACGCCTACGGTGGCCGAGAGTCATCTCGCGACACCCGGCGCCCATGGTGTCTACCTGGTCCAGAGCGGCGGCCGGGATGAGAGGTGCGTACTCTCTGGCGTTCCGCCTCCTCCTTCTCGAGCATGACCGCTTCGCAGAAGGAGGCGACGGCATCCCATTCCCTATCGCCCCGGATCATGGCCTGAACCAGGCCCGGACGCGAGAGGTCGCCGCCGCCTAAAGCCTCGACGAGGACCCGGCGGTGCCCTTCCCACGCAGGGCACTCCTGGACTGTGTGGTCCACCGTGTCCTCGGGGCTGTCCGCACAGTGGTGACACCCGGACGCCTCCTCACGACCGATTCGATGCAGGTACCTCCCGAACCAACCGTGTCCAGTGAGTACCTGCGTCATGCGGTACGTGAGGGTGCCGTTTCTCCTCCCGAGCCACTCCTCAAAGAGGGGACTTACCGCCACTATGGTGGCGTGCCCTGCACTGGGTTGCGACAGTCACTCCCTCCAGGCCACCATGAGATCGCGCCGGAGCTCCGCCCGCTGCGCGACAACTTGCCGCGGCAACGGGGTTTCCCCCAGCGCTGAGCCTCCTCTCGCCAGTCGTACAGGCGCAAGAAGTCTCTCGCCTCCAGATCCCACGGTGGCAGTCCGGCTAGTAGGCCAGCTGCTTCGCGGGAGATCGTGCGGTACCCCCGGATTAGCCTGATGGCTATCACCCTTTCGGGCACGTTCAGGTAGTGTACGGCCCGCAGCCGTACCGAACGTGCCCCCCCATACCGGGGCCCCGTAAAGGGCCATGGACCGCAAGACTCCCGCGTAGAGTTACGAGTACGGCAGGGGGCGTTTGGGCGTCCCAGGTTGGAATGGAAATGCTCGACGAAGTTCCACCGGCCGTCGAGGACGAGTCCTAGGTACCTCATCGCCCCCTCAACGCCGATGGTAACCCCCCCCCCCCCCACCGTAACTTGGGAACCTGGGGGTGGCGCGTTCCGAAGCCCATGAAAGCACATGGCCTCGGATTTGTGCAAGGCCACCTCCAGTCCCAGCAGCTGGATCCTCTCGATGACTATCGCAACCCCGCGCGTCATTATGTCGGCCGCCTCTTGGTGCGACCTCCCCTGTGCCAATACCAGCGTGTCGTCAGCGTAGCACACCACGCTGACGCCGCTAGGGATGGAGCGCTAGGGAGGTCGGCGCACTGCACCCAATCGTAGCCGATGTTCCACAGAAGCGGCCCCAGTACCGATCCCTGCGGAACACCGCACGACACCTCCCGCCGGTTCCATTCCCCGTTGTGACCTGAGTATGTGACGGACCTATCCAACAGATAGGCCTCGACCACGCGAGACGCAGGTAGGTCGGCACCCGGTGATACCGGAGTGCCTCCCTGATACAACTCCAGAGGAGGGTGTTGAAAGCGTTGGCGATGTCAAGAGACACCGCGAAGACGACACTCCCCCGAGACACAGCGTCCCCCGTCGTGAGAGCTCTCACGCGCATGATGGCGTCCACCGTTGAGCGCCCCCTGCGGAAACCGAACTGATGGTCTGCAAGGTCCGGCCCAATCCCCCCGAGGTGCGTAACGAGGCGGTTCGCGATAATTCGCTCAAAGAGCTTGCCCACCTCGTCGAGCAGCACGATGGGCCAGTATGCGGACGGAGAGTCCGCAGGGCGCCCCGGCTTCCGGATGAGGACCAGTTTCCCTGTCTTCCAACGAAGTGGGAACTGGCCCCTCTCCATGCATGCGCTGAATAGCCCTCAGTCGAGGCCCGAGAGCCTCAAGGGCCAGGACCCAGGCCTTGCCAGGCGGGCCGTCAGGCTCTGGGGCGGTATTTTTGGCTTTCAGCCTGGTTACCGCCACTCTCAGGTCCACCCCATTTCAATACCATCAAACATGATTTGGTTACATTTGACAAAAGATTTTAGATCACTTTTGACGAAGAACCAAGTATTTATGGATGCTTGAATGACAAATTAAATCAAACTTTCGGCTGCACCCTTCGTCAAAGTTTAGAAAATCTGTTCGTAGAGCATAATGCAGGTATACTTATTACAGATGGGCAATCATTCGGAGTGATGCACTATGATAACAAATATTACTTCAGCAACTCTCATTCTTGTGGTCCAAAGGGATATAGAGTAAAAGACACAAATGGGAAAGCTTGCATTATCGAATGCGATAATTTAGATGAGCTTGAAAGAATTTGTAAACGTACAACAGGCAACAAAAATGTTCAGTTTACAATTGATTACGTCGACGTTGAAGTCTTCGATGTACATCATGAGTGTATGATGACAGAAACACATCCGAGTACTGACGTCCCAAATGATCACTTCCCAACAAAAATTTATTCATCAAATAATTCCATTGCAGATATCAGTGATGGCACCGATTGATGTAATGCAACCCAATGTCGAAGATGAATTACAGGTTTCACGAAACCTTAATGAAATTACCCGTAAAACGAAAGACAATATTGTAAACGTGGGTCATGAACTGAGAGCAAGGAATTTGCCTGGTACTTTTTGTTTCCCTATGGAAAGAACGGTTTTAAAGAGCAAAGGCCCGTAAAAATTACAGCTTTAGACTTCTTTCAGTTCAGAATTTTGGGAAGTGATACAAGATTTCAACGTAACGACAATCTCTTTTATGCCTTATCATTCTTTGAATATTATCGAATTAAAAGCACTATATCAGCATGTGGAAAGAAAATTGTTAATCAAGAGGGAGCAATCGAAGATGTCCATCTTTATGTGAAGAATTTAAGAGGTTCTGCAGCATATTGGAGATCAGCTTTGAATGAGTTGTTAGCCCAAGTTAGATGTTTAGGAGCTCCAACCTATTTTGTAACTTTTAGTTCGAATGATCTCAACTGTTTAGACCAACGGAAGGCCTTGTTGATAGCTGATGGTAGGCCTGATGTAGATCCAAATACACTTGACATTTATGAGACTCAACAACTTATCGAAAAGTACCCAGTTATTTTTAGTCGACATTTCATGGTAAGAGTAAATGCTCTAATGAAATTTATCCCCTCCCTCGACCTCGATGGCGCAATGGTCATCATGCCGGACCGCCGAACCTGAGGTCCCGGGTTCGATTCCCGGTTCGGTCGATATTTGTGTGATGAGCATGCTTGTTGGCCGTGGTCTGGGTGTTATGATATGTATTTATAAATATGTATGTAGCTATATGTAGTTTATCAGTTGTGTTAGAACCCATAACACAAGTTAATTAATAACTTACCGTGGGGCTAACCGACCGTATGTGAAAAGGTGTCCCGACATTATGTGTGTATGTGTTATGTATGTGTATCAAAAATTATGATGAAGTATTTGGCGGAAAAGAGAAAGACCATTGGTGACGTATTGAATTTCAGAATCGTGGCAGTCCTCAACTTCATATGGTGATTTGGATTGAAAATCATCCAGAGTTTGACACAGAGGAAGGAAAAATTCTTCTTGATCGTAACTGTTTTTGTAAAATGCCTACAGAAGAAGAGGATCTAGAGCTTCATGCTCTTGTTAAGAAATGTCAAATTCATCGACATACACACACTTGTACAAAAAATAATACCTCGGCAAGATGTCGATTCAACTTTCCACGCCAAGAATGTGACGAGACACGAATAGTGTCACATTCTTCAGATGATTTTCTCCGTAATGGTGGCAGAATTTGTATACTTAAGCGTCGAAAGGAAGATGCTTGGGTAAACAATTACCACCCAGAGTTATTAAGACTGGTCAGGTAATATGGATATTCAGCCATGCGGATCGAATGAAGCGATAGCGTACTATATTGCAAAGTACCTTTCAAAAGCAGAAGCTGAAGGTGTAGATTCTGGAATTTCGCAGGCAATACAACAAATTCAACGTGAAGAGACTGACATTTCACGTAAGCTATTCAGGATATGTATGAAGATTCTTCATGAACGACAAGTATCAGCCGCAGAATGTGCGTATCGACTTTTTCATATCCCATTACGGGACAGTTCGCGAAATTGTATTTTCTTGAATACAAGAAAGCCAGAACAGCGTTACAGAGTATTGCAATTCGATAGAAGAGGACACGCAACTGGCTATTACAGTAGTATCTTTGAAAGATATGAAAAACGTCCGTTACAACATCTTGACTACGATTTTGTGAACATGAGTTTGCAATGTTGTTTGAACCTTTCTATCCGAAAAAGCTGAATGAAACCGAGGAGACTGTTGATCATGATGCTTATGAAGAACAACCCAATATGCGTCGTCCGCTCATCACGCTGTTAGATAAGAGTAAAATGGTCGTGAGAAATGTTCCTGCAGTTGTCAGGGTGCCGTACTTTATAGCAACATCGGATCCAGAAAACTTTTTCTACTGTTTACTCATTCAGTACATGCCTTATGGAAACGTATGGAAACTGAAATACTTGAAGGTTTCGATAATGCAAAGGAGGCTTTTTTAGCTCGAGAGAATCGTTTGAAGGAAATGAGTAAATACATCCACTCTTTTGCAAAAAAAAAGCGGGCACCTATGCGAAATCTGTGTTTTAAGGACTTTATGCGTATTTCAAAAGGTTTTAATGATTATAGTATGTTTCTAGCATCAAAAGGGTTATCAAAGCATGCGTGAGAGTGTATTCTAAATTTGAATTTTTTACAATTGCTAAGAAATTGTTTCATGTGATTAATTTTAACATTTATCACAAAATTTTGTATTTTTAAATGTCAAAGTCTGATAGGAGACGAGTTATGATCGGCACTGCTTACTTTAAATTGTTTTGTCGCGGCCCAAGGTACTGATACTTCTCTAAAAAGTGTTTATTTATGAAAAAGCGATATTTATAAACACGTGGGTACAATATCTAAACAATAGAACGCTTTACACTAAAATACCAAAACTCTTAACATTGCCATCAATCATCATTATAGCCCATTTAGAGCAGGTGATTTTTTTTTCAAATACGCATAGTTTTTCAAAAATGTTTTGATGTAACAAAAAGGTACATAAATCATTAATTAAAACTGCATTATCATTTTTCTAAAAAATCACTTCACAAACTTTTCAAAACACCGACGAACTTTCTGCCAGCAATGAGGGTTTTTGAAATTTTTTCTGCCACCGGGTGGCGCCACGTATGCGTCTGGTCCAAACAGCTGTCAAATAGTATGGAATTGTAGGTGCCGAACTTATTGTTTATTGAAATTCTGTTATATTGGAAGTGTTATTGATTTTATTATGGACTACGGTCAGAATAAGGTTTCCGAACTAAAAATTGAGCTAAGAGAGAAGGTGCAAAAGTCACTGGTACTAAGGAAAAGCTTGTTGAAAAATTTGTTAACACAATATGATTTAGTTTTTTTTATTTACTCAACCGCAATAGTAAAACAATAATGCAGTGCTTTAATTATAATATAAAAAAAACACTAAAATCGTTCACTATTCATAGTAAAGATAAGCACTTTGACAGTTATTCGACCTGACGACTCGGTGCTGCCACCTCGTGGATTGCCATTTTAGAAAACCCTCATTAGTCCAAAACAAGGTTTAATCAATTTCTTAGCGATTGTACAAAATTCAAATTTAGAATACACTCCCACGCATGCTTGGCTAACCCTATTGATGCTAGTAACATACTATAGTCATAAAAATCCTTTGAAATACACGTAAAGTCCTTCAAACTAAGATTTCGCATAGGTGCCCGTTTTTTTTGCAAAAGAGTTTATATGTGTCAACATCGAGAACGGGATCAATAGCTTGAAAACGCGTTTAATCAGGTACATGCCTGCTCGCGCAAGTTTTACATTTTAATTTCATTAGTTATATTGTTTCTAATACGATTTCTGAACGCATCTTTTCTAACATTTTATACTTCCGCAACCGCACAGTATGAGTTGGCTATCCTTTCCTTTCCCTCCTATCCCGCTACAATACACCAGAAGGAGAAGGAAGATGCGCCGCGCGCACCAACGCGCGCGACTAGCGCCGCAACGCTCCCGCCGCTGTTTTCCGAAAAC
Source organism: Helicoverpa zea x Helicoverpa armigera (assembly GCA_033682625.1). NCBI lineage: Eukaryota > Metazoa > Arthropoda > Insecta > Lepidoptera > Noctuidae > Helicoverpa > Helicoverpa zea x Helicoverpa armigera. The sequence goes on from JAWIIS010000075.1 coordinate 66,260, forward strand.
TTTTCGAATCACCGCGACACCGCTCCGCATTTTATGTGAAAATAAATTAAGTAACCGCACCGCTTCATCTCAAACCGCATAAAATCAGTGTTAGTGTAGCCGGCACACAAGAACTAATCGTGAGTGACAGTGTATTTAACCTACGCGTAGAGGAAACAGCATCGCAGGCCTGCGACAACGTGCTCGTCCACCATCCAGCGCAAGTAAGTCCTTTTTCCTTTCACCAAAACCCTTTAGCTTCACTCATACTGTGTCTCGGTTCGCCTAATCACCGACCAAGCTATTTTCCCGCATCCGCTACGGTCCTTCGATACAGCCCACCACACGGGTATGGTGGTGTAACAACACTGCATCACCAATGCCTTTGAAATTCTAGAACAGCCAGAGATTATAAATCCTGAAGTTGAAGAAGAAGAATTACCAGACACTGAAATGAGCAATGATCAATTTCAAAGGGTACAATAGGCTATGAATAGTGATCAAAGACAATTGACTTTATGGTGATGTTAAAAGAAAGAGAAAATTTTCATAACTGGTGGAGCAGGCACCGGGAAAACTTTCCTGTTTAATTTATTGAAAAACCAAGTCAACCGATGTTATGCAAAATCTGTGGTAAAAGTTGATGCTCTTACTGGCGTTGCTGCACAGTTAGTTGGTGGGTCCACACTCCACCGTCTGTTGAAACTACCAGTACAAAAAGATGGAGTTATTGTTAGTATGCCACTTCTTACTGGTAATTATTTGAGAGTAATGCGAATGTTATGGCAAAACGTTGAGTTTCTGTTCATAGACGAAATTTCTATGGTAGGTACCTTATGAGATGCTTTGTATGATCGACTCTCGTTTGCGACAGCTGAAATACCCGACCGCTTGTTTTGGAGGCATAAATGTTTTACTTTTTGGTGATCTAATGCAATTACCTGTTCGAGGACATCAAGTGTTTCAACAACCAGGACACATGAAACCCGCTACACACTTGTGGCGACTATTCCGCCTTATTGAACTCAAACAAAACATGCGTCTACAAGGAGAGACGACATTTATAGATGTGCTTAACGCCTTAAGAGTTGGATTTTTTTTTTGCTGTGGCAACATTGTGAGCAGGTCGTGAAAAAACGGCTCTGCAGATAATTTTTATGTTAAAAATATAAATCTAATGCTAATTTAAGTTTATTGTACAATTAAAATAGATAAAACTATCCAATTATTGTTAAATAAACTTAGTTTTGTTCTCGTGTTCGTGACGACGCGATCGCGACGTTTGGAATTTCAAACAAGTTATAATCAGCTGTTCAATGTGCCGGCTGTCAAAAGGATAAAGTTTGAATATTACTTCAAACCCAGGGAGTATAGTGTTTTTATTTTAATTACATTGTAGTGTACACAACATTACACCAATAATACACTAAACCCAACGCAATACACGGCTCATTGTTATGAGCTACGGTCATTGCATTGCACACCGGCATAGTTAGTGTCTCATTCCGCCTTCAACTTGTGAAAACAGAATTGACGACGATAACGCTCGCCTACACACAATAACATTACAAATTACTCTTCCACCAATAAATTTTGCTGTAAAACCTTGACATTGCTGACCTACAAGTTTGTACTATTTGATTGACCTTTATTACAAAAATCCCAACTTTGTATAATGTTGTTTACCACACTTATGCTTTAGCCTAGTACCTATTTTGCATAACTGTGTAATCAATATCGAATTGTTGCGAACCTTCCATATCACATACTTTTCTTTATTTAAAAATTAATAAAAAAATTACCCTCCATTTTGATAAAAAAAAATATAAATTTCATAAATCCCTATACCTTTATAGTCTATTTCCTTTGTTCACTAACAAATTAATCATCATCTTTAAAGCTATTTTTTCACTTTTTAGGTACTAACAATACAACAATTAGAGATTATTAGACCCGCAGAGCCACAGTCAAAGACATGGAAGAAAAACTCAGATCTACACTGAGGGAACTTGAGTCATCTAAAACCTTGTGCAAGCAGTTACTCCAGGAGAGGGATGACAGTGAAGTCGTAGTCAAGAACATAATCGACAAAAACACCTCCCTCAAGAATGAGTTGGCCGAGCTGCACATACAATACATGGATGTGCTCGACCAGCACCCTCAGCTTCAACAAGATGTGTCCTCGTTCCATCAGTGCAGTGACACCCATGAAGTGGCTTTACAGCGCATCACAGAATTAGAACAGGAGTTATGTAATGCCCATAAGGCTATATCTATATTAGAATGTAGTAAGATTAGTGAACAGGTTACTAACACTTGCAACCTTTTTGATGAGTTAGTTGCCTGTAGGTCAGACAAGGTACCATGTAGGTGTAACGTTGTACGTTATATTTTGAATATTAAAAAATACTAGATACTAGACTTGCTATATCTGAGCCGCGCGCCGCGAGCCGTGCGCCGTTGACGGGTGACGGAAACCGGTTCGGCGAACTATCCCTCATATATGAGGCGACGCGAGCAGAGCCGGCGGACAATCGCGAGACGGTCACTAGCACGACACCGCGAGCCGATACAGTATTGGTCTATGTTGGTTTTGTTGTAACATCACTAATTAGTAATACTAATTAGTACGTCACTAATATAATAACTTCCGCTATGATCTGTCATCTGTCTTTTTCCATATCCTTGGTATGGGTCGACTATGTAACTGTGGTACAGTGAATGTGTGTTGTGAAATAAAACTCAAGTAACCCAAGATCAAGGACTTTCATTTATATTACATGGTGTCAGAAGTCAAGAAGAACTCAAGTCAAAAAAGTCGAAGTCTGGAAGATAGTCGGTCGCGAAAATGGACCAGTCGAGTTCCGAGCCATGCGGCGTGGGCGACCATAATGGCGTCCAAGGCCTTAACAGCAAAATAAAATCACTGCAAATTTCGTCAGATTCCACAAATAATAATGCGGAGGCGTGGAAACGCTGGTGGCAGCAGTTGGAGCTGTATCTGTTGGCCACGGGTTTGGATAAGGCACCCGAAAAGCGTAAGATAGCTATCTTGTTGCATCTCATAGGTGAAAAGGGCTTAAATATATTCAATACTTTCAACCTCACCATTGAGAAGACCACGCTTGCCGAAGTCAAGTCCAAATTTCAGAATTTTTTTGAGCCCAGAAGGAACGTAACCATGTGCCGTCACATGTTCTTCACCAGAAAGCAACAGAAATCCGAGTCGATCGAAGGATTCCTAGCAGATCTGGAGAACAAAAGCCAAGATTGTGAATTTGGAACACTCAGGGAATCGCTCATCAGGGATATTTTCATTGCAAATCTGCATATGGATTTAGCGCATGTACGTCAGAGACTACTCCAGGAACCTGATCTGACATATCAGAAGATGCGAGAACTGGCAACAACACTGATCGTCGCACAGCAGGATGCTGAAAAAATTGTCAGTAGTTCCAACGTTGAAAAGTCAGAAAATGTCATGCATCTACGTCGGAGGAGCCGTAGTCGAGGGGATCGTCGACAGCGAGCTTCACCAGTCGGTCAGCAGGGTTCTGGCGCAGGGAAGTCTCCCAACCCTGAAAGGCGCTCGAGGACGTGTAGCCGCTGTGGGCAATCTCACCGCTACAAGTGCCCAGCGCAAGGAGTCAAATGCAGGTCATGTAAATCATTTGGTCATTTTGCTAAATATTGCTTCAAAAATAAAAATATCAGTCATTTAGAGTCGTTTAATTCAAGTCATAGTCATAATAATAATCAAGATTATTTTGTTGGAATTTTGAATAGTCATAGCTCCAGTCAAAGTCATAAGTCTAATTGTCATTTAAAGTCATATAACAGTCACTATAAACATGTCAAGTCAGCAAGCACACAGTCTCCACCACCACAATTTACACACATACATAGTCAGTCACAGTCAGGGAATGATTCCGGTGATGACATTGGTGTCATTCCTGAGAGATCTCACCGAGACTCATATTGTCAGTCTGAGAAATTAATTCTCAAGTCAAATTTCAAAGATGATAATGGTGATAATGTCATGTCTGAGAGGTCTGAAAAGTACCTCGGTGATGAAAGCAGTCACCAGTCAGAGAAATCAATTCTCAAGTCATATTGTCATAATTCAAATAAAAGTTGTGATAGTCAAAGTGGGTATCTTAATGATGAGTACAGACACATGTCTGAGGAATCACCTCACACAATCACAACAGTCACATCACCATATCACAGTCAACAAGTCACATCATCATTTAGTCAGGTCAATACAGTCGAGTCAAAACATAAACATAACATTAACAATAGTAAACAGTCTTGGAACATAAATGTTAAAGTAGGTCATTCACAATTTAATTGTATCATTGATTCAGGAGCTGATCTTAACATAATGTCAAAACAAACTTTTGTTTCTTTAAAACGTCAACAAAGTCAAATGTCACTTGTCAAATGTCACATAAATGTCACAGGATTTTGTGGCAAGTCAATACCCATTATGGGAAAAGTCAATATTAAATGCAATTTAATATTAAATAATAACACTGTCAGTGAAAATATAGTGTTCATAGTCGCAAATTTAGTATGTCCCAATGTCCTAGGTCTTCCTACTTGTGAAAGGTTAGGAATAATTAAAAGAGTTTTTTCAGTATCTAAACAAAATTTTTGTCAACAAATTCTAACACAATATAATGATGTTTTTCAGGGTCTTGGCTGTCTACCTCCTGTCTGTCACCTGAAACTCAAACCTGATGCAGTACCATGCGTGGATCCTCCCAGGAGAGTACCATTTGCGATGCTTGGAAAGCTACGCGAGGAGTTGGATCGCATGGAGAGCATGCAAGTCATTGAAAAAGTCACTAAGCCTACAGAATGGGTGAATAGCATAGTAATTACGGTCAAAAGTTCAGGTCAGTTACGAATTTGTTTAGATCCTAGAAATTTGAATAAGAATATCATAAGGGAAATTTATCCAATAAAATCAATTGATGAGATAAGATCTCAATTAGTAGGAGCTGTTTGTTTTTCTCATTTAGATGCATTTTCAGGTTTTTGGATGTTAAGATTAGATGAATATAGTTCTAATTTATGTACCTTTCAAACACCATTTGGCAGATATAAATATTTAAGATTACCTTTTGGCATAAATGCATCATCAGAAATATTTCAAAGAGTTATGATGAATTTGTTTGGTGATTTAGAAGGAGTCTTGATATTCATCGATGACATTCTAGTCTATGGTCCAAGTGAGTCTATACATAATGAGAGATTACATAAAGTAATGCAAAGAGCTCGTCAAGTTAATTTAAAATTTAACAAGTCCAAATGTAAATTTCTAGTTTCTGAAGTCTGTTTTTTAGGTTATGTCTTTAGTAAAGATGGTGCAAGGGTTGACCAAGAAAAAGTAAAAGCAATTGTCAATATGCCTACACCACAAAATGTCAAAGAATTGCAAAGAATATTAGGTATGATCAATTATTTAGGTCCCTTTATTAGCAATTTGTCAGAAAAAACTCAAATTTTAAGAAATCTTTTGAAAAAAGATGCAGTCTGGTCTTGGGATGAAAATCATAATAAATGTCTTAAGAGTTTAATAGATGAAATTACAAAGTCACCGGTTTTAGCTCACTATAACCCCAATATTCCATTAGTCTTGTCAGTAGATTCGTCTAAGTCAGCATTGGGAGCAGTCATTTTACAAAATAATAAACCCATTGCTTATAGTTCAAAAACATTAACCACAACTCAGTCTAGGTATGCTCAAATTGAGAAAGAATTGCTTGCAATTCAATTTGGTTGTGAAAAATTTCATCAGTATGTATATGGTCATAGAGTCACAGTTCATACAGATCATAAACCATTAGTCTACTTATTTGATAAACCATTACATGATGTACCAGCTAGGTTACAGCGAATGATGTTAACTTTACAAAAGTATGACTTGAAAGTCATACATGTCCCAGGTAAACAAATGTTTATATCTGATACCTTGTCTAGAGCTGCCTTAAAAGATTATTATATACCAGAAAATGAGGCAGAAATAACTTGTCATGTCAATTTAATGTATTCAAATTTAGCAGTCACTAAAGATTACAGCACAAAATTGTCACAACATACTAATAAAGATGAAAGTTTGCAATTGTTAAAGAAATATTATTATGAAGGTTGGCCAAAAAGTAAAAGTAAAGTCAGTCAATTAGTCAAACCATATTGGAATATACAAGCTGAAATTCATGTCGTAAAAGATTTGTTGTTCAAAGGTTCAAAATTGATAGTACCACAGTCTATGTATAAGGAAATGTTGGATAAAATTCATGAAGGTCACCAAGGTATAAACAAATGTCTTAAATTAGCTAGAGATTCTTTATATTGGCCAAACATGTCAGTTGATATCAAAAATTTAGTAGAACAATGTCTTATATGTGCAAAATTCAAACCTTGTAACCAAAAAGAACCATTACAAAATTTTGAGATTAATAAGTATCCATGGCAACAAGTTGGTATTGATTTAATGTATATTGATAACCTTTCTTATTTAATTGTTACAGATTATTACTCTAAATACATAGAGATAGCTTTGTTAAATAAAAATAGTACAGCCAAAAATGTAATTACACATTTAAAGTCTATTTTTGCCCGTCATGGTATACCTTTGTCATTAGTGTCTGACGGTGGACCTCCTTTCCAATCTTTAGAATTCAAGAATTTTTTACATGAATGGGACATAGAACATATTATTACTAGCCCATATCATGCACAGTCAAATGGTCAAGCAGAAAGTTCAGTCAAAATTGTAAAAAATATGTTGAAAAAATGTAAAGAAAATTCGTCTGATCCTTATATAGCCTTATTACAATATAGAAATACACCTAAAAATAATTTACCATCCCCAGCACAACTGTTAATGTCTAGGAATTTAAGAGATAATGTTCCAAAGTCATATAAAAAATTAAAACCAAAGGTTGTAAAATTTAAAGATTACAAAGAATGTGTAAACAAGAATAATGTCAATAAGTCAAAATATTATAATAGAAATTCTAAGCCTTTGTCATTGTTGTATCCTAATGATCATGTCTACTTTAAAAGAAAACCAAATTATAATTGGGAACATGCCATTGTCAAGCAAAGGCTGGCAAATAATAGGTCATATGTCATTGAGGATGTCAATGGAGTTAGGTATAGGAGAAATAGAATTCACTTAAGGCATAAGTACTCTCCTATGCTATCCAACTCGTCGTCGTCGTCGTCATCGTCGCAGGGGAGAGAGGATGGTGACAGTCAGAAGGCTGGACCTCAAGAACTCTCATCTCAATCCTCAAGTAGTCAAATTGTCACACGTTCAGGTCGATTTGTAAAGCCTTCTCGTAGGCTAATAGAAGAAATAGATTGAGTATATAATTGTAATCTAAATTAAGTCATAATTAAGTAAAAACCTTTGTCTATCATAACTATGTATAATAAAGTCAATTTTTGTCAAGTCAGTCCATAGTCTTAAGTCTATTGTTTGTCAAGGGTTAATTTAAACTTAACAGGGGGGATGTTGTAACATCACTAATTAGTAATACTAATTAGTACGTCACTAATATAATAACTTCCGCTATGATCTGTCATCTGTCTTTTTCCATATCCTTGGTATGGGTCGACTATGTAACTGTGGTACAGTGAATGTGTGTTGTGAAATAAAACTCAAGTAACCCAAGATCAAGGACTTTCATTTATATTACAGGTTTTTAAGTGCTATATAATTTAATCTGAAATAATCTATTGTGCTTTAGAATTGTGCTGCTAAATACTTTAGAGTCAGTGTATACCTCAGATCGGGTGAGTGTTGCAAAATATTGCTTTGTGTGCATTTAGAAACAGTTATACGTGACGTGTCGTAGGATGACTTGCTGATTTCATTGTGCGCTCATTCTTTTATTTCATGCTACGATCACGCCTTTGTTGCTGTCTTTGTGGAATATTACAGCCTGTGTATTGCCATAACGCTTTTAAAAAATATCATGTGGTATTTGACCTTACATGACCGGTGCACTTAGACCGTGTCGTGAGGGCCACGCCCTACAGTTATTCTTCCCAAATTCTTTCCTTTTTAAATAATTTCTTATAGTGTCTACCTACTTATAAATTCTTCATTAACTTTTTCATTTAAACTAGTGCTTTGCTTTTCAAATCATTCATATACTCTCATCCTCATCACTTGCATTCTAAATGCATAACATTTTGGTTAGCTGTATTATAATTTGTCACGCTGCCTAGGCTGCCTCATCTCGATGCTATTTAGTGCTTGATCACTGCTTTCCATTTAGTTTGGTAGTGAATAAGTGGAAATCGGGATGTTGCAGTCGTGGCTGGATTGTAACCGGACCGTAACTAAGACGGAACATAACGGACATTCCAGGGTTCAAGTACCAGACTACCTCCACTGCACCTACCGTAGTGCACCTACCTAAAGTGCGCCTATCTACGTGCCCGTGTCTACCTACGTGCCTGTGCCTGCCTACGTGCCTGTGCCTACCTACGTGCCGCGCCTATCTACGTGTCCTGCATCTACCTGCGCGTCCGGCATCTACTAGCGCGCTGCACACCTACCCCGCCTGACCGCTGCCGAGCTGCCTGACTATACAGGATAGTGGTGTCTCTATAGCGGGCCAGAACTTAACGCGTGCTCGATATTTCTAAACTCACTCCCGGCTCTGCCGATCTTTTGTAGAATACAGACATATACTATTGACTAAATTTATTTTTTATTTTCTACACCTACTAGTCTACCTACCACTAATCGAAACGTTACATAGGTTAGCTGAAACTATTGACATGACTTGTGATGATACCATTCCAATATGTCCTGTAGTTATGATGAGTCATAATTAATTAAAGAAATATATTAAAATCAACAAATTCATTAAACGGTCAAAGAGATATTTAAAAAAACAACATATCTTAAAATTAAACATTTCCCTTAGGAAGGACCGTATTAGCTTAACTAAGACACTCAATTCCGGTACTGGTGAATAAGAATATTGTAAATCTATTTACGAGATGGAAACCCAGCAGCTCCAAAACGATTTAAAGTACAAGGAGTCTTTGCTAAAGGATATTTTTAGTAAATATGAGTCTTCTCAAGACCAACTAAGCAAGCGGTTATTAGGGGCAATGGAGCTGATGGACCTGGTGAAGTCCAACACAGAGAGGTATGAGTCTCTGACAAACAGCCTTTCATGTGCCTGTGCAAGCCATCCGTCACCTTCAATACCATTGCCTGATATATCTGTACCTACAACTGCTATAGAGAATATTCATATACAAAAATGTAATACTTTGCTCTTCACAGATGCATTGGGTGCTGGCTTTGGAAAAATTTTACACAATTACCTTAGCCATCACTTTACTAATCACAGTTACCATGACATAACTTTTAACCAAATTGTTGAGAGAATTAGCAGTACAACATTAGATAGTAATTCTATAATAGTTCTATTGTTAGGCAGTAGTTATGGTACAACAAAAGAGGACATTGTGAAAGGTATTGACACCATACTTAGCTTGAATATGGGAAAATTAATGTTATATGCTTTTCCTTATTCCGATAGTTTTTCAAAACATCAAAATAAATGTATATTAAATAAATAAATAAATAATGTCGGGACACCTTTTCACACACGGTCGGTTAGCCCCAATGGTAAGTTATTAATTAACTTGTGTTAGGGGTGCTAACACAACTGATAAACTACGTATACCTACATATATACATATTTATAAATACATATTGTAACACCCAGACCACGGCTAACAAGCATGCTCATCACACAAATGTCGACCGAGCCGGGAATCGAACCCGGGACCTCAGGTTCGGCAGTCCGGCATGGTGACCATTGCGCCATCGAGGTCGTCCAAACTGCACATTACACATGTTGACATGTTGTCATAGCGACAAACTTTTATATTTTGACACTAATAAGTTTATTAGTGATTTTATATTGATCAAGGGAGCAGTATCTGTTCCTGGTAGTTGCAGACACACTATCGCTATGTTGATAGCATATAATATTGACAATATTATATGTAATACTAGCTTTTGCCCGCGACTTCGCTCGCGTGGAATAGTGGCATCCGGCAGATTTTTGGTTTGAAAAATAGATGGCGCTGTATGTCCGGAATAAATTGTATTTTTTATTTTTATTTTTTGTAATAAAAACTATCCTATGTCCTTCTCCTGCCTCTAAACAACCTCCCTGCCAGTTTTCAGCTAAATCGGTTCAGCCGTTCTTGAGTTATAAGTGGAGTAACTAACACGACTTTCTTTTATATACAGGGTTATTGGTAAATCACTAACAACCTTCCAGGACTGTATTACTAAAGTCATAAACTACAACTTTTGTTCTATGACTTTTTATAAAACATAATACATTTGCCAAAAACAAACCTACAAGATTTCATTGGTCTATCTAACACATTTCAACTCTATTTTGCTATAGTGATAAGCACGCCCCTACCATTTCTTCACCAACAAAAGGCCCGATCGAGACCAGTCGAGCGATTAGTCGACCTCGACCTTAGAGTGTGCGGACGAGTCGAGATTATCACACATTACAATAAATTCGTTTGGTGAAGGGTTTGCATTTTTAGAATGAATGCAAGATCTTTGTCTACCCTACGCCTCCCGCGCACTATTCTCGTACCTAGTCATACTTTTGAATTGGTAACTCGCTACGCTACGATTTCCCGCCTTTTTACGAAAAGGTCAAATAAAAAAAAATAAAAAAACAAAATATCGTCTTCTTCACGTACTGTGTGCTTCGGTGGACGATCACTATCCCTGATGGCATGCCGGAATTGCCCGTAATCTCGTAACCGCTGTGTGGCGGCTAGCATTGTTACTCAGCTAGGTGTAGGGATGTTTGGGAATCGTATGGCGTATTGGCGACAGGCTTCCGAAACATTGTCATCACACCTAGCCAGCGTTCGCACCATTTCCGTGTACTCGACATTTGAATATCGATACGCCATACTGTAAAGATAATTACGTTCGCACCACCGAATTTCCCTACAAGGACACGTATGATGCGACGCGGGCGCATAAAAACGACTGACGGCCGCTCGTAAATAGGTCAAACGCTCCCCCCCCCCCCCCGCCCGAGCCCCGCTCCCTGCTCCGCTGTCTTTTGTACTACTGTTTACTGTGCTTCGCATAGACTTCGTAACTTTTATAGCGTACACTTGAAATATTTTAATTTTTGTGTGAAAATTTTGATGAACTAAAATCTGAGAATTATTAAAAATCATAGAACAAAAGTTTTAGTTTATGATATTAGTAATGTGGTTAGTAATATTAGTATTTTTTTTTTTTTTTTTTTTAGCGACGTAAAATCATCAAATGACCCCTCCCGCTGTGGGTTAGCAGCGGTGAGGGAGTGCCAGACTCTTACTGACTAAAATCGTCGTGTTCCGTCATAGGCCTTTTATGTACCAGGGCCGCGGTATCTCTTTCGAACAACCCGCAGCCCCGGCAGGCCTTGGCCCTGCTGGGCCCCGCTGGGGTTGCTGACATCTCTTTGAGGAGCGCGTGGAACAACGCGCGCCGTCGACACGGGTCTGTCGTCTAGAAAGACAGAGGGACGATGAGCCACCCGAACTCACCGCCCACAGACCCACGCCTACGGTGGCCGGGAGTCATCTCGCGACACCCGGCGCCCATGGTGTCTACCTGGTCCAGCGCGGCGGCCGGGATGAGAGGTGCGAACTCTCTGGTGTTCCGCCTCCTCCTTCTCGAGCATGACCGCTTCGCAGAAGGAGGCGACGGCATCCCATTCCCTCTCGCCCCGGACCATGGCCTGAACCAGGGCCGGACGCGAGAGGTCGCCGCCGCCCAAAGCCTCGACGAGGACCCGGCGGTGCCCTTCCCATGCGGGGCACACCTGGACTGTGTGGTCCACCGTGTCCTCGGGGCTGTCCGCACAATGGTGACACCCGGGCGCCTCCTCACGACCGATGCGGTGCAGTTACCTCCCGAAACAACCGTGTCCGGTGAGGATCTGCGTCATGCGGTACGTGAGGGCGCCGTGACTCCTCCCGAGCCACTCCTCAAAGAGGGGACTTACCGCCACGATGGTGGCGTGCCCTAGTAATGTGGTCCTGAGAGGTTGTTAGTGTTTTACCTATAACCCTGTATATAGAGATAAGAGATAATATGAAAATATATGGTAAGGGACGAGGGTATGCTGTATAGTTATACTAACAGCACACTGATAGATTGTTGTATGATGATGTCATGTACGAAGGGGGGTCCACAAATACCATTTACCACCACTACCACCACCACCAATATGTTAGAACATTCTAATCATTTTGAACACACCGGTAACATAAATTCTTCTATGCAAGTTTTATCATTTGTGGAGAACACTCCTGATATAAATAATTTAAACTTATTATTAAGACAACAGAAGATATTCCAGTATATAACAATTTTAAAGATAGTAGCAAGTTATTTTCTGGCGACTTAGTTAATTGTAAAAAACATAAGAGTGAGCAACATATTTTAAAACTTTTCAACCAAAATATTCAGAGTTGCTCTTCTAAACTTCTTGAAATAGAATTAGTTTTAGAACAAACCAAATTTGATGTAATTTGTATTATGGAACATTGGCTGAAAGATTATCAAGTAGAATCTATTAATTTTGAGAATTATTGTGTAGCTAGTTACTTTAGCCGGAAATCCATGATACATGGTGGCTCCTTAATATTAGTAAAAAATCCTATTAAATATAAAGTAAGAAAAGATATAGTGGATATGTCAGTGGAACATAATATTGAATTGTCCTGTGTTGAGCTAGATAAGCATGTGATAGTGTGTGTCTACAGACCACCGCAACACCAGAATCTTTGTGTATTTGATTCTGTCATGGAAGATGTCTTGAAAAAAGTCAGTAGCAGTGGTAAGTCAGTCATTATATGTGGCGATTTCAATATTAATATTTTAGAAAGTAATATTGTAAGTTCGAGTTTTTTAAATCTTTTTAAATCATTTAATATGCGTAACGTTTTCGAAGAACCTACTAGGATAACACCAAACACTGCTACTTGTATAGAAAATGTTTTTTGCAGCTGTGATTACCTACATAAGGAAATCGTGAATTACTTGCCCTCTGACCACAGCGGACAAGTTGTCACTTTTCGCACTTACTGTCCACCAGAGAAAACACAAATAAAATTTAGGGAATATACTTTTCAAGAAATCGATAAATTCAATCAAACTCTAGGTGATAAACTGTGTGCACATAGCTTAAATCTTAAAAATTAAACAATTCAACTTAGCTTTTCCAGTTAAAACTAAAATTATTAAGTCTAAGTTCTTATTTAGTGACTGGGCAACTCCTGGTATTTGTAAAAGTAGACAAAAGCTATTTGAACTTTATGGTGTAAAGCCTTATAGCACCGATCCAAGTTTCCGTGATCATGTCTCAAAATATTCGAAAATATTCAAAAACGTTTGTAAACAGGCTAAATCGATTCATATTAGAAATAAAATAAAAAATTCTAAGGATAAAATAAAGACAACTTGGACAGTAATGAATAACGAAACAGGTAGGCGAAAAGTTCGCAAAACTGATTTTAGCCTAGATACTCATAAAGGCCCCATCAACGGTAACCTTGAAGTAGCTCAAGAGTTTGAAGCATTCTTCACCAAAATACCTTTCGAAACTACAAAATCACTTAATTCTTCAACCGCTGTATCTATCGATTTACTCAAAACAAATGTAAAGCCATGCTGTTCAGTATTTAAATTTCAACATACCAGCCCCGAGGCTGTTGTTAAGGCCTTTAAAGATCTTAAAATAAAATCAACAGAAGATATTTGGGGTATGTCTTTCAAGGTGTGTAGGTCAATTATTGAAACTATTGCACCCTATTTAGCTTATATTTTTAATGTTAGCGTAGACCAAGGCGTGTTTCCTGATCTAATGAAACACAGTAAAGTAGTACCTTTATTTAAATCGGGAAATAGCAAAGAATCAAACAACTATAGACCCGTTTCTGTTTTACCGGTTCTCAACATGGTATTCGAAAAGTTGATGCTTGCAAAAATGTTGCGCCATTTCAAAAAAAACTCCATCTTTCATAACGAACAATACGGTTTCACCAAAGGTCGCTGTACAACCGATGCTGGTGTAACTTTGATCAAGCACATCTTTAAGGCTTGGGAGGAAGCTGAAGACTCCATTGGAATTTTCTGCGATCTTTCAAAAGCGTTTGACTGTGTAAATCACGAAACGCTTTTGCGGAAGATTGAGCATTACGGAATCAAAGATACATCCCTCCAGTTATTAAAATCGTATCGATCGGCAACTTAAAGTTCAAGTCAACGGCGTAAATTCACTGGGCTCAATGATGGCAATGGGCATACCACAAGGTTCCATATTAGGTCCGTTCCTATTTTTAGTTTATATTAATGAATTGCCCTATCTATTTGATAATCAACCTAGGATGGTGTTGTTTGCCGATGATACCTCTCTTATTTTTAACATTGATCGGCGTAGACGACGTGTTTACGTCGTCTACGCCGATCCAGATCCATTATCCAGGTTGTTTCGTTTCCATAAAGAAAACAAAACGTAATTCAATTAAATCAATTTAGTTTCATACTTGTTGTTCTGGTATCCTGCGGGAGCAGTATCGAAACGCCAATCTGTTGGTTGTTCATGTACGCACATTGACCAATCAGAATCGGGCATGACTTGCGCGAAGCTCGTTCGAGTCATCAATGCCGGCAAGCGTTGAGTTAGTCGTAGAAAAAAACGAAATCACGCGCGCGAACACGACAATATCGCTGCTCATCAACTTAAACCGACAAAACCGACTGCAACTCCTAGTTTTTGGTGTGAAATTATCTCAACCAGCAGACCATAGCATCCCGGGATCAAACGGAGTGGAAGCTCAACGGCCAGTGCAGGTCGCAGCCCGGATTCGCAAGGTATGTGCGTGCATTGTATCTTTGCTGTTTCCTGTCCAGGAATTACTCGAACCACAAGTGTTTTATCGTAAGACCAAGATCTGGTCTCCCCAGAGTAGTACCCCGCACCGTAATTACATTTCGGCCGGTGCAAGTTGCTACATCTTTTTGGTGCCGAAACCCGGGAGCTTCCATTTCATTCTTACCGCCATATTGATTTTCTGGTTGAAAAAACGTAACTTGGAATTATCTTGACCGATCTATTGTTTTAACAAAACATATTTAACAATCTAACAATTATCGCATTCCTAGTTATTCCATCAGAACTATCGTATCATTCCAATAACATTAATTTCATTCACGAGTGTCACGTTTACGAGCTATCACCAATTTATTTATCGAACAAAAACTTCTAACAATTCCGGACCGTGTGGGTACCTATACCGATCTAACTACAAATAACACACACCAATCAGCCAACCAGTCACCACCGATAACACAATAAGACCGACAGCAAGATTGAAATTCATCCAAGTCAATCTCCATCGCTCCAAGCTGGCCACTGAAGAACTTCACCTGGCGGCTCAGGCAAAGGGTGTTTCAATAGCACTTGTACAAGAACCCTACGTAGGAAGGTCAGGTGTTCTGAAACAAAGCCCAGACACGCAAGTCATTCAGTGCAGCCTCAGCCGTCAAAAACCAGTCAAAGCGGCGATCGTAATCTTCGGAAACAATCTGGAGGTCATCCACGACCCCCAGCTTGTGACGGAAAATATCGCCGCGGTTTTGCTTAAGGTGGGTCAGCTAAGACTCGGAGTGTTGTCGGTCTATTTCGAGGGTGACCAGGAACTCGAACCCTACCTCTCCGAAACACACACAACAATGACCAAACTTGACACGAGCAACATCATAGTAGGAGGTGACGTAAACGCATGGAGCCAATGGTGGGGAAGTGTCTCAGAAAACCATCGAGGGGCGACGTACAGCTCCTTTCTCAATGAGTGGGAACTCCAGATCCTAAACTCGGGACAAACACCAACCTTCGAGATCTATAGAGGAGACAAGTGGTGCACGAGCATCGTCGATGTGACAGCATGCAGCCTGTCATTGATAGGCAAAATTGAAGACTGGCAAGTTGACAGGGGAATGACAACCTCAGACCACAACGCGATCACCTTCTCGATGCGTCTAGAAAAAGCCTTGGAACCCCTAAGGCCCATCTCGACACGCATTTACAACACCAAGAAGGCAAAGTGGTCCGAATTTAGGGCAAACCTCAAGACCAACCTGGCGGAAAATGATATCACTCAAGCCAGAGTCTCGAACGTCTCGAACCCAGAAGATCTGGAGACACTCATCGGATCGTACACCCAGTGTATCCACCGCTTATGTGAGGACGCAATCCCCAAATTGGGCTTGCCGAAAGCAAATGCAAAGCCCCCGTGGTGGAACCCATCTCTGGACCGTCTTAAAAAAGACGCAACAACAAAGAAGAGAAGGATTCGAAACGCAGCCGAAAGTCGGAGAAACTTCGTCATCCAAGATTACGCACTGGCAAAGAACACCTACACGGCTGCAGCCGCCGAGGCTGCCACAGCAAGCTGGAAGGAATTTTGCTCAAAACAAGATCGAGATAGTATTTGGGACGGCATCTACAGGGTATTAAGGAAGACAGCCAGACGACAAGATGACATGCTCCTGAGGAACACCGCGGGCGAAACACTTAGCCCAGAGCAATCAGCGAATCTTCTGGCGGAAACCTTTTACCCTGCTGACTCAACAGATGCTGAACAGCCTTACCACACGGCCCTCAGAGCACTTGCGAAGCTGAAGAACCCTCATGGACTGTCAGCTGACGATCCACCCTTCACCGACGCGGAGCTGGAAACGGTTCTCCAAAACCAGAACCCTAAGAAAGCTCCCGGCCCGGACGGATTAACGGCAGACATCTGCATAGCGGCAATAAACTGCGATAGGGAAGTGTTCTTAGCGATGGCTAACAGGTGTCTATCGCTGTCACACTTCCCAAAGCAATGGAAGGTCGCCCATGTGTGCATACTTCGCAAGCCGGGGAAAGACGACTACACGAATCCAAAATCATACAGGCCAATTGGTCTGCTATCGGTCCTTGGAAAAATAGTCGAAAAGCTCCTCGTAGGCCGACTTCAATGGCATTTCCTTCCAACACTCAACACGAACCAGTACGGATTCATGCCGCAGCGCGGTACCGAAGACGCCCTGTATGGCCTAATAGGACACATACGTTCCGAAATCAAAGCCAAAAAGATCGTGGCTTTGGTGTCACTGGATATAGAGGGGGCCTTCGATAACGCGTGGTGGCCAGCGCTAAAAAGACAGATGGTGATCAAAAACTGTCCCAAAAACATTTACGCTCTCGTAGCCTCGTACCTGGAAGAACGCAAAGTCAGGGTAAACTATGCCAGAGTGTCTAGTGAAAGGAGTACCACGAAAGGTTGCGTCCAGGGCTCAATCGCCGGACCGACTTTCTGGAATCTTATCCTAGACTCACTCCTACACAGAATGGCAAGAATGGGAGTTTACTGCCAAGCCTTCGCGGATGATGTTGTCCTTGTCTTCTCAGACTTTTCAACAGTTCCCCTGCAGCAATCAGCGAATGAAGGTATCGAAATGGGGCATACATAACAAGCTACGATTCGCCGCGCACAAGACCAACGCGATGGTGCTTACGAATAAGCTTAAGTATGACCTCCCGTTACTCCACATGTCTGGCATGACGCTTAACCTAGTCCAAGAGGTTAAGCTGCTGGGTCTCACGATAGACTCCAAACTCACCTTTAACGCGCACGTGTCTGCAACTTGCAAAAAAGCTGCAGATATTTACAAGCAACTGGCGTATGCGGCGAAGGTGACCTGGGGCCTAAACGGAGAGATAATAAGGACAATATATGTGTCAGTGATAGAGCCTATCGTGCTGTATGCAGCGAGTGCGTGGGAGCCTGCAGCAGAGAAATTAATGACGAGAAAACAGTTTGACTCACTGCAACGAGGCTTCGCACAGAAGATCTGCAAAGCATACCGCACGGTGTCTCTGACATCGGCACTCATCCTTTCAGGCCAACTCCCTCTAGATCTCCGGGTAATCGAGGCCGCTACCCTTTTCAAGATCAAAAAAGGCCATTCCCAAGAGTTCATACCGCCGGAACGAGAGCTAGAGCGCCACGTGCACCACTCCAAAAACCCTCACCCGGCGCTACTCACAATAACAGAGTACACACGTCTAGAAGACTGGACTCCCGAAACCCAAGAGACCCAACGAGTAACCGGTCCCCAGATCTACACCGACGGCAGCAAGATAGAGGGGAAAGTAGGGGCTGCCATTACATGGTGGGAAAATGGGAAAGAGCCCAAGTCCAGCACCTTCGGCCTGGAGCCACACAACACTGTCTTCCAGTCGGAAATGTACGCTCTCTATAGAGCTGTCAGGATGGTGAAAGAGTCCAGGGCGGCCCCCGTCAGCATCTTAAGCGACTCAAGATCGTCGCTTGACCTGCTGAGGAGTCCGTCTGTCACACACCACCTGGCACTCCAGATAAAGAGATGCGTCCGAGATATCAGAGAAGAAGGCAGAGACGTGAAATTCTTCTGGCTGAGGGCCCACGTGGGAACTCCAGGGAATGAGAGAGCGGACCAGCTGGCCAAGGAGGCCGCTCTGACAGAAAATACAGCGGAGTACAACAAAGTTCCCGTATCGTACGTGAGAAGGAAAATACGGGAGGGAACCATCAGAAAGTGGCAAGCGCGATATGAATCCTCCAGCACAAGAGCGGTCACAAAAGTGTTCTTTCCAAATGTCCTTGCGGCAAAAAGAACACTTAAAGAAGCTGTCCTTACACCGACACACATTCAGATCCTAACCGGGCATGGAGGATTCTCAGCGTATCTCCACAGATTCCACCTCAAAAACAGTCCCTCGTGCGTCTGTGACCCCAGCTGCGATGAAACAGTCTGGCACCTGCTTTTCGAGTGTCCAAGGTTCTGCCACGACAGAATGGAACTGGAACACACGATCGAAACCCAGTTAAGTCAGTCCACACTCCACACGATCATGGGGAAACCGGCTACCAGGAAACCATTTCTTGCTTTCGCGAGCAAAGTAGCCATAATCGCAGCTGCGGCCAACAAAACGGAACGTAATCCGCGAAATCAGAACAGATCGCCATCTGAAACCAGCGCAGTCACTACACTCGCCACGACCACCACACCTACAACCATACACACCACCACCATACAACCACATTTAACGTCAACAACAACACAGAGAAGAACCACTCAACCGACAACGACAACACAAACGACAACAACACTAACAACAACCACACAACCGATAACCACACAAACCACAACCATACACGAAACAACTACAGAACAGACACCTACAGAACTGACAACCAGACAAACGACAATCATAGACTCAACTAACACAAAACTGACAACCACACAAAGGACCCCTACTAACACCAACTCTCTATCAGCGCAAACACAGAAATCACCCACCAGTCAACAGTCAGCTCCAAGTACCATGCCCATCGCACAGCTTCTGGCATTCGGAGGAGACGGAGTGCCAGGCATAAGACTGCGAGGAGACGTCTTGTTTATGAACAGGGAAGCGGAAAAACTAGGCATAAGCTTCTGCATAGGCTCGAGTCAAGCTGAAGCTCGAATAATCATTGCACCAGGCCTCGCCGCCCTCATCAACGGTTGCACCACCAAGACAACCATAATAGGCAGCAAGTACCATGCACTGCCTCAAGTGGAAGTAGCCTCTCACCGATGCCGAATATTGCGATTCAAAGGCAAGACGATCGCAATACTCGAGTGGAGAGAGGAGACTCCATTAACTCAGGCGTGCTCACTGCTGCAAAAGATCGCAGAGAAAGAAGAAGAAGCGCCAGCCACGGCTCGCACCATAAGCGTCGACGCGATGGCAGTTGGATGGAAAAGGGGTGACGTCGCAGACCGCTTCGGCTGCTTGAAAGCCTCGGAACACCATGAGGTGGTAGTATACGAGGACAGAGGGGAAACCTTGAGTTTTCTTAAAGTCCCCGGAAACGCTACAGCCGGCGCGACGAGCCCCACAAAAAGTCCAACTGCGCAAAGCGGGTCTGAGAGAGCCCAGCAAAAGATAGCTGCTGAAAAAGCCGCAAACGAGCAAAGGAATACCACCAGCAAAGAGGAGCACGCTCATACGCGGAATCGCCTTAAAGCTATCGGTTCTTTCCTGAGCGCCATGCTCCCATCGCTCAGTCGCAAATCACCAACAGCGAAACAGGAATCAGCAGTGGAGCGGTTTTTCCGAAAAAAGCCCAAAGAGCCCGATTCGCCGAAGCCAAAACCTACAATAGCGGACAAGGGGCAAGTCAGCCCACCGACCCTCGCGATGAGTTTAGGAACCACGGACCATGTCAAAAGCGCTTTCCTGGAGTACGTTGCAGTCGTAAAGGCCACAAAGGAGGTAAACCTTAGAACTTGCAACAAGATCATGCTGACCTTCCGTCGAGAAAATGAGGGTCTGCTCCGGGTATTGCTCAAGGAAGCAGAAGCGGCGGTGTACGACAACGCCAACTCCCAAGTCATTGCAGGGGAAATGACGGGGTCGTACATGGCTGCCTACAGCGCAAAGAGCGGTTTCGTGGCCCTGGACGAAAAAGCAACGGAGCGAACCGGAAAAATAAAATTCCAGACGCCACACGATGACCCGATAGTGGTTACCGCCAAATGTACCAAAATCATGCTGGAGGATAGTATCCTTGAAATGGCACAGACCGTTTCTGGGACCTCGGATACCTCAGCATCGACGGAACCTTGGGCTGTACCCAATATCAAATGGGTAAATGGGGTGCCGGGGTGCGGCAAAACTACCTGGGTAGTGAAACACTTCAACGAGAGGAGGGACGTCGTAGCCACCACGACAACTGAAGCGGCCAAAGATCGAAGAGGAAAGCTTGCGCACCAATTGGGCGATAGAGCGAAGACAAAGGTGCACACTATGGCCTCAATTTTAGCCAACGGGTTCAAACCAAATGAGAAATGTCACCGCTTGACGGTAGACGAAGCTCTCATGAACCACTTCGGGGCCATAGTCATGGCAGCAAAGTTGTCTGGTGCAAGCGAGGTGGTCCTCATCGGAGACGTGAATCAGCTACCATATTTGGACAGGGATAACCTTTTCCCATTAAAGTATACCCGTCCATATCTGGTGGCTGGCATCACACAGGAGCTGCTCTGCACCCACCGTAACCCGATGGATGTGGCCTTCGCACTCAGCGAGATATACTCAGGTATATACTCCTCCAAAACGTCGCTCTCTCATGTTCATTCCCTGAGCTTGAAGGGTTTTACGGGAGCGCAAATACCGACCACCGCCCAGAACACCCTATTCCTGGTTCATACGCAAGAAGAGAAATCTTCTCTTATTAGCCAGGGATACGGGTCCGGTGAAGGGTCGCCTACCTTAACCATTCACGAGGCTCAGGGACTGACGTACGACAGCGTCCTCATCATAAACACAAAGTCCAGGAGGCTTCAAATCCATGACAGCGTCTCCCACGCGGTAGTGGCAGTGTCGAGACATACGGCTAGCTGCGTCTACTACACAGATGACGCCGACGATGCCACCGGCCGCTTCATTTAGCGAGCGATGGATGCGCCAACAAAAACGGTCGTCGAATACAACCTCAAGACGGCCATGCATGATGCAACATCGAGACTCCACTGTCATGTTAGCCCTAATAGCACTCGCAAAGTCCCTAGTCGCTAGCGGGAAATGAGACCAATCCCCAATCCGTTCCTGTCCCATAATCGTGTCAAACTAAGTTGCCTAAGTCCATGTGTAGTGTTAAGTATAGAGTAATATTATTAAAAAAAAAAATGTATATCTGTATATATATATTATTAGATATTTGATAAGTTGGGAGGAGGGTAGGACGATAAGTTGCTATATAAGCTGCCGAGTACCGGTGCCTCGCCCATTCGTTCATCGTCCGCCGTGCGTGTAAGACGTATTTTGAGGTTATTTACCTATAGAAAGATTGTTATTTTCTTAAAAGTTAGTGCGTGATTCATATTTATTGTTGTAAATTGTGATTTATTTTAACAATTGGTTTAAGAAATTGTAATGTTAGTTTTTAGGTTATAAAGTTGTACTTTTTTTTTATTAAATCCGCTTCGAATTGCTAAAATCAGAAGTGGGATAGTCTCACTCCCACTATAAAGTTTTTTTTTTTATTTTTATTTCAGTTTAGATTTATTGGCGTTTTCTTAAGTACGACGCCAACTGAAGTTTTACTGTTCTATTTTAATTTTGTAATGGATTGCGTAACGAATTTATTTTAATTTTGTATTTGTTTTTGGTTTTCATGTGCTTGAGCTTAGTACGCTGATGCTGTTGGGACTCTCACGTGCTTCGGGTGGAATGAGTTTCTGCCTATGTATTGCTGTGGTGTTCGCGAACAACATGCCTCGCTCTTACAATGCTCGAGATGTTACGGGAAGTATCCTGTAACGTACTTATCTCTACGTAAATGGTAAGATCAATCCGGTTTGTAATCCGTCTTGGTGGTTTATTGATTAAAAACATACTGAAAGTGTATGAGAACTTGAGTTAGATTCTCAAGTGCCATTGATAATGACCAACACGTCGTTTTTTTAATACAAAATGTTAGATAAATGTTGAAAAGCTTGAACAAAGTGTTATACAAAATGAGCTCCGGAAATGAAAGCCAGTGGATACCTGGTATATCAAGCATTGAGGTCAGGTGATCTGTTTTTTTTTTTGTGATTAGGTACACATCGGAAGTAATTATGCTCTTAGCTGTACCTATTTAGTGGAAAAATGTGTAATAATGTACCAACCATTGGTATTGCCACTTATGAGTACTCTGTGTGGCAAAAGCTGAAGTGAAGTTAACTACACGTAAGTTATCAAAATGTAATGGTAGTTGTATTTTAAGTGTTGCTGCCACGTGATTAGTAATGATGATTTCTTTGAGACATAGTTGCAAAGTTGAGTTTGTTTGTCAAAGCTATGCCTCGAATTTATTTCTTTGAAAGCGAAAAGCTTTTCAGATTTTGATGGTCAGAAGTGGCCGAGCGTAATTTATGCTATGAGAATTGTTCGCAGAGTTGTACACGAGAATATGCTACGGCAAGGCGGCTGTGTCGTAAGCAAGCGCTGCTGGTTGTGGCACGAGCGCTGCTGAGCCGGTGCTGCTGGTTGCGGCACGACCGCTGCTGAGCCGGTGCTGCTGGTTGCGGCACGAGCGCTGCTGAGCCGGTGCTGCTGGTTGCGGCACGACCGCTGCTGAGCCGGTGCTGCTGGTTGCGGCACGAGCGCTGCTGAGCCGGTGCTGCTGGTTGCGGCACGAGCGCTGCTGAGCCGGTGCTGCTGGTTGCGGCACGAGCGCTGCTGAGCCGGTGCTGCTGGTTGCGGCACGAGCGCTGCTGAGCCGGTGCTGCTGGTTGCGGCACGACCGCTGCTGAGCCGGTGCTGCTGGTTGCGGCACGAGCGCTGCTGAGCCGGTGCTGCTGGTTGCGGCACGAGCGCTGCTGAGCCGGTGCTGCTGGTTGCGGCACGAGCGCTGCTGAGCCGGTGCTGCTGGTTGCGGCACGAGCGCTGCTGAGCCGGTGCTGCTGGTTGCGGCACGAGCGCTGCTGAGCCGGTGCTGCTGGTTGCGGCACGACCGCTGCTGAGCCGGTGCTGCTGGTTGCGGCACGACCGCTGCTGAGCCGGTGCTGCTGGTTGCGGCACGAGCGCTGCTGAGCCGGTGCTGCTGGTTGCGGCACGAGCGCTGCTGAGCCGGTGCTGCTGGTTGCGGCACGAGCGCTGCTGAGCCGGTGCTGCTGGTTGCGGCACGACCGCTGCTGAGCCGGTGCTGCTGGTTGCGGCACGACCGCTGCTGAGCCGGTGCTGCTGGTTGCGGCACGAGCTCTGCTGAGACGGTGCTCTCCTCGAAGAATTGTTGCTCTGGGGCAATGTTGCCTTTTGGGCCTTTTGTCGGTGTGGTGTACCTAGTTGGTGCACCCACGGCCTCTTGACTCTGTGGGTCCTCTTGTCGGTGTGGTGTACCTAGTTGGTGCACCCACGGCCTCTTGACCTTGTGGGTCCTCTTGTCGGTGTGGTGTACCTATCGGGTGCACCCACGGCCTCTGGAAGCTGGTCGGCTTTGCAAACTGACCAGTCGCTATGGGACGTGCGCTCATAGTGTTCTTTATTAAGCATGGTAGTCAGTTACTTTAGTAATTAAATTGTTTGAACGTCTTTGTTTACGTTGACTGGAGCTGTTTATTGAAACTTGACTAAGTTACTGAACTTTGAAGTTCAAACCTTATAATTTATTAGTTACTTTCAAATTGATCTGCATGAGGATGGCATGTATTGGTGCACATGTTTTTCACCCGCAGATAATGACGGTGATGATGAAGATATTTCGATTGAAGACCAGCCAGCCCAGCCACGGCCGGTGCTTGCATCAGAACCAGTACCGGGGCCCTCGTCAAGACCCGACCATCCGGAGCTAGAATCTCCCCGAGGACTTCACACGCCCGACCTAAATTGAAGCCACATTACCTGCCGAGGACGTCAGGATGTCAGGAGAGGCCGTATTAGATATTTGATAAGTTGGGAGGAGGGTAGGACGATAAGTTGCTATATAAGCTGCCGAGTACCGGTGCCTCGCCCATTCGTTCATCGTCCGCCGTGCGTGTAAGACGTATTTTGAGGTTATTTACCTATAGAAAGATTGTTATTTTCTTAAAAGTTAGTGCGTGATTCATATTTATTGTTGTAAATTGTGATTTATTTTAACAATTGGTTTAAGAAATTGTAATGTTAGTTTTTAGGTTATAAAGTTGTACTTTTTTTTTATTAAATCCGCTTCGAATTGCTAAAAATATATATTTAAACTAAGTAGATAAATACGCGGTGGACTCACATAGTCTTAAGACAGTAGACATAAGTTTGTGAGGCCAAGATGATTCAAATTATAATAAAGTTAAAAAATGTAATTAAAAGCGCGGACCCCCATGTCTGCGGTAAGGTTTAATTAATAAAAAATAAAAAAAAACTACAAATAACGTACTGCATAGGTATTCCCGCTTGCTAGTTAAATAATTATTGTGGTGAAGTAGAATTGTGCAATCACTTTTAAGAGGGCTATCACAAATTTTCGAGTTTTATACGAGTTTTGATGCGTCATTATGCTTTGGATATAGTCACAAAAAAAAAAACAAAAATAAGATTAAGAAAGTTTGATCATTTATCTTGGGGCTGTTTTCAATAAATATTTTAATTTGTCCACGTACATCAGTAAAATCTTTGTCTCTGCAAAGGATGTTTCATAAAATGTTGCTTTTGGGAATCTTTTGATGCTTCAGTACTACGAGGATATAGCAATTTAACCATTTATAAAAATGTTCAAGATACAACTATATCTTGTACTTGTGCTTGCTTACACCAATTTATTACAATTCATACAGTAATACACCAAAAAAAATTCTATAAAACTGAGAGTTACTGACAATTTTCCGTACAAAACTATATTTTTTATCTATGAAAGTATAATCCAAATTAAAATAAAACATATTTAATAATTAAGGTGGTATTGTTATAAAGCTTGAAAAAAAAATTGGTCTATGTAAAAGTAAAACAATATTTTAAAAAAATTGTTTACAATGCAAAAATCAATATAAATCTTGTGACGCGCGGTGTTCAACTTTAGTCAGCGCCAAGCGCTTATCGAGGGAGGACGTATCGCTCGCTGTTTCGCCGCGCAAACTCGCCGGAGCTCGAAAAATATAGCGCAACCTGCGCAAAGAACTCGTTTTGATACTAGTGAGTTTTTATTTTATTTATTAGTAATAATGATCTGATTGAAATGTAATATACACAAGTATTAACCCATGATATTCTAATGCGAAAATGTTATAGATTGGGTTCTCTTTTTTTGATGTTGGTTATATAGAAATATGTACATAAATGTCATCGTCGTTAGTTTCGCTGTTGCATAATAATATTATTGGATATCTTTGATTCTTGCAGGATAATGAAAGCATATTTAATTCAGATTATCAGACTCAATCGGATATCAGTACAAATAATATGGTATGTATTTTTTGTCACTCGCAACAGACATATTTGTTTTAATAAACTATTTACATTCCTAGTTTTTATTGTTGCAGGAAAATGAAGATACAATACATGGAAGACGAATTATAGATTTTAGTTTTTTTATAAATCAATTACTTATACCTAATTGATAAACATGGTGAAAAGTTTGGTTGTCGATTAAATAATTTAAAAATTGTAAACGAATATTTGTTTATTGTAACTCAATCGAGCTATTCTAGGTTATAAAATTCATCGGTACAAATAATATTTCATAAACTATAAAACCAATAAACTATTTCGAAAATAAAAGTGGCAAAGTCTCAAGTTTGTTTGTGCCGCGTGGCGGTCCGCAGGTGTGCGTTGCGTATTTCACTAGACGCACACGCGCGCAAGTGCTGCCGGCTATCGTCTAATTTACCTAAACCTGAGCGATTCGATTTTGTAATAGCGCTCTTAACAATTTATCGGTGCACACTTTTACAACTCGCAATAAGTACTTAATAAACGAATAATCGGCTCGTGAATACTCATCCATAGCACATAATACAACAGAAGTCAATCTCATGTATGTACTTCACTTTTCATGCCTAAACTCGGCGGTCGCGCTAGGGTTGTCAACTTTTTTATGCGCATAAAACTAACGTGGTAGTGGTACCTACTCGTATCTAATTATTTGATTTATTGTTGAGAGTAAAACAGGAAAAATGAAATATAAACCAATAATAATAAAATATTTAATGTGGCATACAAGAGGTTAATAAACACTTTCAACGGAAATTCGTTTGAACGAGATACCGAACTTTTTCAGAAACCGCAATTTATAATTTTGTTATTCATACATATATACCATAAAACACAATGTAAAACAAAGTACCTCTTTAGTTGCGAAAAAAAAAATTGTATGTAATGGGTTGGTACAGTCCCTGATCTACCTACAGAAACCTTGATGTGCGAGTTTTATTTCGTCTACCTTACAACATACTCTCGCCATGATCACAAAAATTATCAACTCCTACTAGTAATAATCTTTGAGGGTAGGTTGGGAGGTTGGGCCAGAGGCCGCCGGGGCGCTTACCTACCCACCTAACTGTACCTACCTACTGCGTTTATTAAACGAACCATCGAAATATGAGAAAATAAGTAGGTACATACTATAGGTAATACGGCAGGCTAAAAAATGTTTATTGTTGTATTAAAACAACCGTCCACTGAACAATTATAATACGACTTTTTTTGTTGCTCCATTATTAGTACTTTTTCTTTTGTTATTAAAATTAAAATTATTACAGTCAAATTACAGTTAGGTAGGTATCACAACGCGTGCACATTTATCTACCTTGTGAGTGACGCGCGTATCTCAAGAAAGCGGCAGCCGCGCTCGCACTGTTTTGAGTTGTTTTGAGACAGGGCGTCTGTGAACACGCACACATAGACACCTATGTCTGCGTGACTCGAACGCGCTTTATATGTAGATTGACTTCTGTTGTATTTTGTGTCCATAGTGACCTACCATAATAACGTACCTATTTAATATTTAAGCAGATTAACAGTTTTTATTGCAGTCGTTTTGTTGAGTAACAATTTGTTTGTTAAATACCTACTTTTATTCGTATAAACGCACCTACAGTATTATTATTCACTGTCTAGGTAAATCGAAATATCGTCAACCGCTATTATCAGAATAAATACTTACAAATACAACGAGATAACCATCTGTTGAAGTAGGCACATTGTATCTCAAACTCCGGAACGCGACCTAAGATTGCACAGTAGTGTCCTAACATCAACTTGTACTAAAAAATAGTTATAGATTGAATATAGACGCAATTTATTACTAAATGTAAAACTGGTGTAGTACTATTACCTAAGAAGTGTTTACAGACGTCTAGGAAGTGTAACAGTGAATATAAATACTATACGATTTTGTTATAAAAGTGCCATATCATAGTGCCGGTTCTCCTGGGTGCACGGAATGTTCACGGTTGCGCGAACTACACAACGGCGAAAGTCCTGCGAGTGTGCAAGCAGTGACAGTTGCCAACATAACAGCGCTAAAGCGTTCCAGCGACAAACGCAGTGTGGTTGCCTTGCATTGCGATCACTCGTGACTAGTGGCGCCACCCCAAAAGTATTTGTAGTGCTGTTACTTGACATTGTATATAAAAAAATACGATGCCGAGGGTTCAACGTTCCCCGCCTGCTACTCCTCAAGAAACGGATAATAATCCACCTATCTTCTCAACCCCAGACCTTTTCAGCAAACCGAATGAGCCGGACACCGCGAATATTACCTCGCGGCCTAAACGACAACGAACCGACTATTCGCCGGAATGTGAAGTAAAGACTTTTGAGGATAAAATAATGAAGTTGTTTATCGTTTGGAAAACTGACCAGGAGTCCTTACTTAAAAAACTAACCTCGGAGTTGACGGAAATTAAACTCCAAAATGTGGAGATACAAAAAACAAATGCTGAAACCTTAAAAACGGTTGAATTCTTAAGTCAGGATTATGATTGCATCAAACAATCCCTGCAGAAATTAGAAACCGAAAATAATGAACAACGCAATTATATTGTGAACCTTGAAAAATCTGAACCTTATTTCTTCACATGGCCTTCTTCCTACACATCATTATTCAACCCGTATTAATTCTTGTATTGATCACGTGATGTTAAGATCAAACCGGAAGTGTACGACTCTTGTGCTTGATACCTATGTTACCGATCATAGGCCGACGTTTATTTGCATTCAAACTACTATGTTACCTCCAGCCGCCAAATTAAATCGCATATCTGTTGATTACACAGCTGCAATAACTGACATTTTATCCATGAACTTTAGTGACTTTTTCTGTATTCAAGACCCAAACAATGCTGCTGAGTCCCTAGTATCCGCCATTAGCTTTGTCATTGCAAATCACTCCAAACCTGTTTACGTGTCTTCGAAACGACGAATTCTAAAACCGTGGATCACAATTGGACTGCTTCGATGTATCCGAAATAGAGATAACATGGCTGGAAAGTTAAAGACAGATCCTGAAAATTTCATACTCATGGTAACATATAACTTATATGTTACCATGAGTATGAAAAATAATAAATGAAAAATAAAAATAGTATGAAAATATAATAAAAATAGTTGCAATAAGCTCCTCAAAAATTTAAAACACGCGTATGAGAAGAATGAGTTCCTAATGGCAAAGAACAACCCTAAAGCAACTGGGAAAGTTGTTAAAAATGTTATTGGCACCAGTCTAAATGCAAAATCCCCCAGCGAACTTCTAAAAGTAGCTACAGACGAAAAGTCCTCGGTCAACGTTGTCAACGAGTATTTCGCCAATGTTGGGAAGAACTTGGCCGAAAAATTTTCTTTCACCACGCGTACCTCGGAATCTTCTCCTCTTGCATTACCATCAAACTCGCTTGTAATTCTGCCCACAGATGATATGGAGGTCTCAAATCTCATCACTGGGTTACGAACTGATGCTGCGGTGGGTTGGGACGGCATTTCTGCGAGAATTTTAAAATCCTGTATGCCTGCCATTGTCCCCGTAATTACGCATATCTGCAATCTCTCTATTGCCACAGGCTGTTTTCCCAGAGTTTTTAAGAGGGCTGTTGTTCATCCCATTTTTAAGAGTGGGGTCAGACACAGTGTTGATAATTATAGGCCGATCTCGATTTTGCCTGCTCTGTCTAAAATATTAGAAAAGATCCTGAATAATCGTTTGGTTGACTATCTAGAGTCACACAAACTCCTAAGTAGCAACCAGTACGGTTTTAGACGTGGTAGGTCCACTGAAAATGCTGTAGCTGACTTGGTAGATCAGGTAGTATCTAAATTAGATAGTAAAATTAAATGCTTGGCTATATTCCTGGACCTTTCCAAGGCATTTGACACTGTGTCTGTTCCTCATCTCTTATCTAAACTTGAAGCTATTGGCATTCGCGGAATTTCCTTAAAAATCTTCCAAGACTATCTGTGTGATCGAACCCAATGCGTGAAAATAAATAACGTTATGAGTGACACCATTACATTGAGTTTTGGCGTTCCTCAAGGCTCAATTTTGGGTCCCACACTATTTCTTGTATACGTTAACAACCTATGCAAAATGACACTTGAGAACTGTTCTATTTTCACTTACGCCGATGACACAGCTCTATTAATCTATGGTAGTGATTGGCCTGAAACTCTCAAATATGCGGAACTTGCTCTAAACTCAGTGATGAAGTGGCTGTCAAATAATATACTAACTTTGAATTTAAAAAAAACGGTATACTTATCTTTCTCCTTAAAATCCAATAATTGTCCCCCACAAGATACGATGGTTCTTAGAGCGCATTCTTGCTCACTCGTACAATCCTCCTCACGATGTGACTGTCCCCAACTCAAAAGATGTGAGTCTGTCAAGTATCTCGGAGTATATGTTGACAGTTCTTTGAGCTGGAAACCCCACCTGACTAATTTAATATCCCGAGTTCGCAAGTGTATATTTATATTTAAAAACCTTAGACACTCTGCCGACAGTGTTACGATCAAAACTGTTTATTATGCCTTCTGTCAAAGCATAATAAGCTATTGCATCACAGTTTGGGGCGGGGCACCCAAGACAACACTTCTACCCTTGGAACGAGCACAGAGAGCTGTTCTCAAGGTTATGACCTCGAAACCTTTTAGATTTCCCACGGCGGCTCTCTTCTCTGAATGTCAGGTTCTGACTGTGAGACAACTCTTTATCCTGGGCACTATACTGCGCAAACATCCTTCTGTGGTATACGATCCAAATCTACCCTCTAAAAAGCGCAGAAATTTCCAAGTATGCTCTACTCGAGGATGTAAAACGGCCCTAGCTCAGCGTCATTTTGCTATACTCTCAAACCATTTATATAATAAAATAAATAAAATCTGCTGTATTGTCCCTATGTGTTCATACAGATGCAAATCCTGGGTTACGAAGTGGCTCCGGACATTATCATATAATGATACTGAAGACTTAATTAAAATATCCAACGCTTAATATACCTAATAATAGTAATAGTAATAGTCTATAATCTGCTTTGTTTTAAATGTACATAACCACGAGTTTTTATGTAGTATACATACAAAAATACACTCATACACACACACTGATACACTTCACACACACACACACACACACACACACACACACACACACACACACACGCACGCACTCACACACACACACACACACACATACTCTCACACACGCACACACATCTATAAGTACAAGTAAATGGGCCACACCATTGGTGCATCAGCTGACATGAAATCTTTAATTATTGTTATTTTGTACGTCTTACAACTACCGTCACATGTTCAAACTGTAACGGAGATCACTGGCACCCTAAACACAAGTTAAATCTTACATGGGGTGCCAGAGCTCATCGATAATACGTAACACTAATAGTTGTAATTTGTATCTTGTGTTATCTGTGTACAATTAATTGTGTGAATAAAATAGTTTTTTTTTTTTTTTTTTTATCTACACAGTGATCGAACTGAATACATACCTGTGTGTACCTATACCTATGCAGTGAGATTTGTTAGTCCGTGGCGATAAAGATATCTACACGCGTCGGGTAAAGTACTTAGGTAGTTCCAGCGCGCCGAATTTCGGTGTGCGTTTGGGTAGGTGGATATAATACTTGCGTGAATTACTTACTAATTAATTATTATTCGTAAGACTTATCGCTGTATCGAAGTTCTTCACACACTAACAGAAAATTATCGTATCGTTGTGTTTGCACCTACTTAATAAACATTTGAAATAAAATGCCGCTTCTCGGAAAATCCACCCGCAGGGGTACATTATCAAAATCTAAATCAAGTGTACTCGAATATTCGACTCAAGATTTGCCGTCTTTACGTAGAAAACGAACTATTTCTTATAACCGTTTAAACAAAACGTTGGAGATAGGTATTTTGGCCGAGAACAATTCGTCGCAACTAAATTTGTTCTTATCACATTTTCAAGACGTTAAGCGACATGTTGCTAGTTTTGAGGATGCGCATTTTACGATCCAGGGGATTCTCGATGACCCTGAAAATGAAGATAACGACATTCAAGAAAGTTTCGACGAGATGTATTGTAAGGTTTGGATATATTTTAGATATCTAATTTCATATGTTATAATTTTGAATAGTAAAATAATTTGTTCAATTGATTCACCAAACGAAATAATTTAAAAATGACATTTTCCGGTTGAAGGTAGCAGCTAGCAACACTTGGCAAATGGCGGAACTCTGAGCGGAGCACCGTACCGTGCGGTCGTGCAAGCGAGATTGTGTTGAAAAGAATAAAGATTGATAGTCTGTTGAAAGTGTTGACGTTTTCTTGGAGAGGAGTCCTATACCTTGGAGTGGAGTTCTTACATTTCAGAAGTGGGATACAGCGCAAATACTGCGTAAGTACACGTCTTCTATTTTTGTTTAGATTATGCGTTAGCCATTTGAATTTGGAATTGACGTGTTGGATATTTTAAATAAATTATTATTTTTATACCAATTTGGTGGGCAAATTGACGTGAAAAGGTTTATTTCTTTCAAGGCACACGAACAACTTTACAATTGTTAGTCCTGTGTAAATAAGTCAGTTACAGGTGTGCACAACGCTCACAGAGAATAGTGTGGTCGGTTGCCAAAAGCCTAGCCCTTAAGCCAATAGGTTGGCATAGAATTAATTTAATTTCAATGTTTTTGTGTCTAAGTTATTATTTATTTGGTGGTTAAAAATACAGATACCATGCCGTTCTCTAAGATGATTTTTTTTTGGTTAAACCACGTTTTTACGGAAGTACCCTCAAATAAATTTTATCCTCGTTTTTATAAAACCACCCAAAAAACAAAATATATATATCTCAATAGATAGCTAATTTGACACAACTGGGTATATAAAAGGGTGTGATTTTTCAGTTATTTTTACGATCAGAGATACCGTTTCCAAGATATTTACGAGTTTGTCTATTCATCTAAGTATCCTATTATTTTGCTATTGTGAATAGATCTAACGTGAGTTATTTTTATGTGAGTTGCCAGACCAGAGCATGGAAGCCACCGGCAGCTGGACTCAGCACAGGCTGGAGATGCCGGAAAGAGAGTCGCCGCGAAGCAACCACACTGGCAGTCGAAGCGGACGTCGCAGTCGACGTCTGGGAGAGCAAGAGAGGAGCGCGAGCCAGCAAAGATCAGCGCCGCACTGCCACGATGGGCACCTGGATGTCAACCAGGAACAGCAACCATCACAAAGGTTATGTAGTCCAGTTTTTACTACTAACGATCTTTTAATGCTACTAAATTCCGTTAAACGTGTACCGTCGCGTCGCCGTTTCAACCCATGGCTCAAGGCGCACCATCGAAACATTTCGATTTTAAAAACATATTGAATGATTTTAATCCGACTACTAAAAATCAACGCATGGATGTTTGGCTTAGAAAGGTGAACGAGTGCGCCTCGGCCGACGGTTGGGACGACAAATGACGATACTTTTGCTATGCAGGAGCTGCAGGGATTGGCCAAACTTGATATGAGAGTTTAAACTCTAAACTATTTACGTGGCGGGAGTGTCAGGAGAAATTACTTAGTGCATTCCTTGTGAAAAAATTATGGTCAAACCCTGGAGGACATGCTTAATAACTTCCCTGTCCCATGAGTCATATGTGATACACACCGATTGTCTTACTATTGTGTCTGCTTGGTGGAGAGCGAAGTGGTTAAACGTAGAAGTAGATGCTACGAACGAACCTATTTATGATTTATTATTATGAAAAACTTGCTGAATCAGTGCGATATCACGGGAAAAGATATCACGGGAGCTGTAGATTACATTAGCATTACCCACAGAATCAGTGATCGGACTGTGAAATCGAATGCACTTGCTTTGCGAGATGCCTGACCAGTTACTTCGGTCCTTGATTAACAATAAAGAATTTTAATTGTAAGCAGAAGAAGGACATCCTTACCTTCAGTGTCCTAAGCCTTTTATCCGATGCGATAAATGGAAAAGTAGGTCACAAAACCGACAACTGTTTCAGTAAACAGGATAGATCTGAGCTTTTTTTTATTTGTGTCAACATGTGTGTAACTTCGTTTAAAAAAAAAACTAATTTATGGCAACTATGGTTTATTTTTAAATAGTGTATAGATTGAAATTAACGAAAATTAAGTTAAAACGCCAAAAATATAACTAGAATAAAAAAAATAACCGAATACATGATGGAAAAAGCTGTGTGATCACTTCCAGAATGTGACTCTATTGAGAATGATATTAACAAAAAAATTACACAAAGTATTATTAATATTTTTCCTACTAATTAAAGAAAACAATCTTGTCAAAAGAAAAAAAACACAAAACACGACAATTCTTTGAACGTTTAATAACAAAAATCAAACTCTCAGTTATGTGACTTTTAATGCACATCGGATATAATTTTTTTAAATATTAAGCTATAATAAAAATATATTTCTGCAGTGATCCCTAGTTATGAATCAAAATTAAATTCCTGTCCATCGAGCGAAAACAGAACAAAACAGTGTTTTATAAAGAATTTTAAATATTTTTTTTTTGTTTAAAATAGAAAACAGGGACAGTCATACCACTGAACGCCTGAAAAGGATAAAGCTTCATCTACATGGACGCTATTATTATAATTATGTAATATTCCAGATCAACATTTAATAATAATCAAGAAATACTATATCTTTTCAATAATTCAACAAATAATTACAAAAATATTGTACCTCGTTTACATAAAGATTGTAAACATGAATAAAATAAAATTGATCCCCACAGAAAACTATTATTCTGAATTTCTGAAACAACATCACTGTTTCCATGTAAACTTAACTTTATAGGATCAGTCATGTTGTGACTTTGAGCTCAGCCCGTATGTGACCATAGACTTGGTCACAAAACGGAAGTCACATTTTCATACTTGCCGATTAAAAAGAAAATTATAAATAATTATTTGTGGTTCTTTTCCATTTGATGTCATTTTAAAAGTAACCGAAAGAAATGGCGGTTTCTAGAAATAAACAGCAATCCTAATATTTGGTTACGCTGTAGTAAAATTCAAACACATATCTGAACATAAATTCCGTTCTTGTACAACAAAACGTCTACGTTCCTCAAAGTCCTTTTGACTTTAATAGTAAAGTAAAGTAAAACGCAGTAGTATGTTTAAGTAGTGCCTGTTTCAAAGTATTAGGACCCAAAAATTGTGGCTTAAAGTACTATAAAATGCGGTCACAATACTGAATGTTCAGGGTGGATCAAAATTTTATACGTTTTTTTATGTAAATAAGCCATAATATTACAAATGAATTGATGAATATTATATGGCGATAACTCATCTCTCCATGTGTGGCTTCCCTGGCAATTAAACGACTTTTTCTTCTCCCTTTGCATTGTATAGATTTACAGATAAACTTTCTTGCATTGTATAATTCTGTGAGCATACTATTGTTATGTAATAGACTGTTTGTACTGTGACTATATTACTTTTTAAAAAAGAGTGTCTATGGAGTTTCTTGCCGGCTCTTCTCCATGAGACCAACTTTTTGGAACCGTGCAACTAATGTGACGTTTCATAGGTGCCTGCAAAGGTCTATGTGAAATAAAAAGATTTTGATTTTGATTTTGATTGATTAAATGATGACGAATAACCTATTAATATTTTTATAAAATGATTATCGATATTTTGTTTTCTTTTATTGATGCGAGATAAGGAATTGTCCATAAATTGATTTTTGTCATTGATTGTTTAATATCAAGTGGGTACCAAGATTTAATTCCTTAGAAATGTCAAAAGGTTAATATTTATGTTTACTTACTTCCTTTTATGTATTGTTAAGTATTGTTAGTTATCCATGATATTCCTTTGAATTCGAATGAAGTCTTTAGATTAAGATGACACATGTAATTGATTGAGTAATGATGATCTTTTGAATTATGCGAGAAATGAATGGTTCGCTATTTAGATTGAGTGTCTGTGAGAGGTGAAGGGTTCACATGACAATCAATTTTCAGTTGGATATGACCTTGCGATAAATGAATGACTCGTTTTGGTCATATAAATGTGAGAAATGAAGGGTTCACATTTTATATTCTCGCGAGAAACGAAAGTTTCGTGGGAGCATAAATTATTAAGTAAGGCTGTAAATAGTTTATTGTCTCAAAAAAGATACACACAAGAGAAAACACACATCAGTGATTACAATTTTCACATGTACAATAATTTCGTTGAACACTGGTACCCAAAGTAAGATTTAACTTGTGGTATGGGTACAGGGGCTCTCGTTATTAATTTCCACAGATAGTTAACGTAAAAGTTAATCGTAGTGAATCGTAGATTAGATGTAGAAATAGTATGGTGGGATCGCTGGGTTCCGTGGATCTAGGTTTAACATGAGTTGAGGTAAACGCGGTTTTTTCTTGCAAGGTCGTTAACGATAATTTGTTAGACACACCAATTCTTATCGGGCAGACGTTTACCGAGCAGCCACTTCTAGTTATTTAGAAGGATTTTAATGAGCTTAAATTCTCAAACCACCGAAATGTTCGGATGATAGCAATAATGATAAAACGGTTACAGTCAGTAACTCTTTTAAAGTAGAGTCACCGTTTCACGCACTCCATTTAGACCACTTGGGGCCTTTTGTGAAGTCAACATTGGGGTATACTCACATACTGGTGGTAGCTGATGTTTTAACAATATCGTATTTATTAGAGCCGTTAGGAACACTAATACACAGAATGTTATCAAGGTCTTAAATGATATATTTGGGCGTCCTAAAAGACGCCCATCCGTTTAATAAGTAATCGCCGTAGTTGTTTTACTTCACATGCGTTTAAAAGGCATTATCTGGATAAGGGCGTGAAAAATGTTTGAACGCGGTGGCTTATCCGCGCTCAGACGGACGAGTGGAGCGATATGGTCGCGCCAAATTGGAGGTATTAAAGGCGCAAAACGTGGGCA
The DNA here is from genome assembly GCA_033682625.1 of Helicoverpa zea x Helicoverpa armigera. Taxonomy (NCBI): domain Eukaryota; kingdom Metazoa; phylum Arthropoda; class Insecta; order Lepidoptera; family Noctuidae; genus Helicoverpa; species Helicoverpa zea x Helicoverpa armigera. The sequence goes on from JAWIIS010000075.1 coordinate 103,324, forward strand.
GTGACGAAAGAGAATGGGATAGTAAGATGGGGAAAATCCAGTGGGGTCATAATGATAGCTTGCAGAAGACCATAGGTCCAAGGAGGTGAATGAATGGTGAAATGAATCCCATATTAAACGAAGTAGCCGGGGCTAATGATGTTGATCATGATATTGAATTAGTATTATGATAAGAGTGGAAAGCAGGCTGGAATTTATAGTAAAGGATTTGGTCAAGTTACTAAAATGAATTTGCAGAATGACGGTAAAAGTTTAAAGCTTTTAGAGTTACGAAGATCTTAGGCAACAACAGGTAGAGACTGGTTCCTGTCCAAGTACTTGAGCGTACGCGTACGCCTAGTGTGTGCGCAACGCTGCCGTGGCTGTGGATTGAATGCGTCTTTTGATTCATGCGGAGTCACTGGGGGTGAACGATGATGGCATTGATTGAGTGTATAAATCGAGTAATGATGGTAGTGGTGATGAAATGTAGATGAGCGTTTTAAAAGATATAATAAATATTTATTGCGAAACAGATGTATAGATTAGATTAAATTAGTTATTTTCTTATGATTCTTATTTACAGATTATTTTGATTTGATTGTTTTTACCGGATACTTGTTCATTGTATGAATTTAGTATTGTTACAGATATCGCTCCTCGACTCTAAGAAGTGATTGGTTTAAAGATTCGAGAGAGAAATTCGTCACGAGTCGTCGAGAATTGACTGGTTTGAAGCACATGCAGATGAGTTTTTGGTGTAAGTCCTTTAGAAATGAATGGTTGAAGGCATTCTAGTTTCTCCTTCAGAAATGAATGGTTGAAGGAGTTCGTCTAGTTGAAACCCTCAGAAATGAATGGTTGAGGGATAGGAAGTCCTCGAGAATTGATTGGTTCGAGGCACATGATGAGTTTATGTTGTAATTCCTTCAGAAATGAATGGTTGAAGGAGTTAGCATTAGTGTTCTGGCTGTGGTGTCTCAATCAATATATTTATGCCAATATACTATATGTAAGGCTTATTAATGTTAATGATTATTTTACAGATACAGTGTTGTTTTTTTTGTTTTAATTTTTGTGAATATAATTTGAAACGATGTTGAATTGTATAAGTTGTAATTCAATTATAATTAAATTGTAATAGACAGCTGTGTTGCTGGGAAGTTTGTTCTTCACCACTTCTTCTTCCCAGCCATAACACTAGGAAGTGGTGAAAGGGGGGCGTTTTGGGGGTGCTCTCCTTTTATGAATTTTGTAAAATATCGCTATTGGCCAAGTGTAAGGTTAGCCCACCTAGTACGTGTATGGGGACATACACGAGGTCAGGATGGACGAGTGTAAGGTTTGGATATATTTTAGATATCTAATTTCATATGTTATAATTTTGAATAGTAAAATAATTTGTTCAATTGATTCACCAAACGAAATAATTTAAAAATGACATTTTCCGGTTGAAGGTAGCAGCTAGCAACACTTGGCAAATGGCGGAACTCTGAGCGGAGCACCGTACCGTGCGGTCGTGCAAGCGAGATTGTGTTGAAAAGAATAAAGATTGATAGTCTGTTGAAAGTGTTGACGTTTTCTTGGAGAGGAGTCCTATACCTTGGAGTGGAGTTCTTACAGTATTACAGAGTGTTATCAATCCATCGAGCTTTATCTAAAACTGAATCAACTCAGTCTTGTAGCACTTCTTCGTCGAATATTCGGTTACCGAAAATTGTGTTTCCTAACTTTAGCGGCGATATAAAAAAATGGCCCGAGTTTTATGATACGTTTAACGCCTTAATACATAACTCAACATCGTTAACCGACACTGAGAAGTTTCACTACCTCGTCTCGTCACTGAGCGGCGACGCGCTGCTTGTTATCAAGGCATTTCCTTTAACACACGAACATTACCGCGACGCATACGAAGCACTCACGGTGCGCTATAAGAATAAACGGGATCTTGCGTTTACATGTTGGCGGGATATTTTAAAAATTTAATTTAAGGTTCACGACGCACACGCATTTAGAAAGTCGCTCGATTTATTTGAAGAGAACTTAAGTATTTTAAAAACGATTAATTTACCGGTTAACCATTGGGATTTTGTTTTAGTATATCATATCTTATCGAAGGTCGACCAGAGGCTTCGTCGGGATTTTGAGGAGAAACATTCCGATGTAGAACTACCTACTTATAAACAATTGCAAATTTTCTTACAATCCAAATGTGAGGCTTTTTTGCGAGACACACATTTCGTTGAATCGAACAAACTTCAACCGAGGTCTGAACCTGCTCACCCGCAACCTAAACCGCGTAGTTCTTTATCACACACACTCGTTGCCGCTAAGCCCGCCGCTACACCACAACTTAGTGAAGGGGGAACAATTAATGTCCCATACACAAAAAAGTGCACGTTTTGTTCAGATTCCCACTCCATCGCCGCATGTCTCTTCTTTTTCTTAAGAAATCGTTTGATGAACGATTGCAGATCGCTACCGAGAAACACTGGTGTTACAACTGTTTGAATCCATCTCACCAGTTTAAAGATTGTAAATCTATCTTTTCGTGTCGCACATGCAAGAGAAACCACCACCTTACTCACACCTTACTCCATCGCGATAAGTCTAGTGAGTCAAGTCAGTTGACATCGACTTTAGTGTCAAGGTCGTTAACACACAGCACTGTTCTACTGGCTACGGCACTTGTTCAGGTCCGTGATGCCTTCGGCTCCATGCAAACGTTCCGAGCTCTTTTCGACACTGGAAGTCAAAGCAATTTTATCACGGAAACGGCAGTAAAACGTCTGACCCTACCCCTTACTCCGGCTAACGATAGCGTCAGTGGAATTGGAGATGCGGCAGCGCCGATTCTTGGTGACGTTACTAGTTTGATAGGTACAAAAGAGAAAATCCTATTTAAATTGAATTTGCACGTCATTTCAACAATATGTGGAGATCAACCGATAGCAAAACTTAACACATCTGGGTGGACACACATTGAATCGAAACCTTTAGCAGACCCTGGGTTTTATCTTCCGGAACCTGTCGATATATTGCTCGGTGCGGAGGTGTTCGCTGACTCGCTTCTAAATCAACATATCAAGGGCAATGCAAATCAACCTATCGCTCTTAACTCTGTTTCGGTTGGCTTCTTTTGGGCAAAACTTGTCTATCTTCAAATACCTTAGTGCACGCTTCGGGAGATAACCCTGCGGACGTTTGTTCTCGAGATCAATTATCTAGCGAACTCGTTAACGATTCCTTATGGTGGGCGGGCCCTGATCGGCTGCGTAGGGATCACTGCTCCTGGCCTTCTAGCCTTGATACGGCATCCCGCGACGACGAGGTACTCGTTAAATCCGAAGAACACAAGTCTGTAGTCTTACTAACCGATCAACTTGATAAAACCTTACCTGACGAATCCATCATCGAAATGTTACTAAATCGTTTCTCATCATTGTCTAAGTTAGTTAATGTTCTCACGTATGTATATCGGTTTATTAATAATACTAGACATCCCAATCAAGTGAATCGAAAAAGATTTCTTAACAACGTTGAACGTCATCACACTCTTATAAAATAGTTAAACATGTACAACATCGCGCTTTTCTAGAAGAAATATCTCATTTGCAATCTAAAAGCACCTTATCAAAACCTTTTCGCAAGTTAAATCCGTTCCTTGATGACCAGGGAGTGCTCAGGGTGGGCGGTAGGATTTCTCGATCAGGTCTCGAATACGAGAAAAAGCACCCCGCCTTCTTACCTTCTGACCATCCTCTTACTTACTTGGTTATCGACTTCATTCATCGCAGTTATTTACACCCAGGCATTAATACTACACATTTTTTACTACTTCAACAATTCTGGATCATTGCTGCAAAACGCGTTATTCGTCGGCGTTTGTCCAAGTGTATTCAATGTTTTCGAACTAATCCTCAGCCGTTACAACCTTTCATGAGCGATCTTCCCTCTTATCGCGTCAATCAAGTTAAACCATTTTCTGTGGTCGGTGTCGATCTAGGCGGGCCGTTCCGTATTAAACTCGGTTCACATAGAGGCGCGAAAATGGATAAGGCGTACTTGTGCTTGTTTGTTTGCCTAGCGACCAAAGCGGTGCATTTAGAAGTCGTATCGACGTTAACAACGTAAGGGTTTATTGCTGCGTTACGCCGTTTTATCGGAAGGCGCGGTCGGTGTAACGTCATTCACGCGGACTGTGGCACTAATTTCGTTGGAGCTAAGAACCAGCTCTCAACTTTAATGGAACAGGCATCGAATGCGGAAAAAATCGAATTTAAATTCAACCCCCCCGGCGCACCGCATTTCGGCGGTGTCTGGGAGATTCAGATCAAGGCCGCAAAATCTCACTTGCTCCGGGTCGTGGGTGATCAGGTTCTGACTTTTGAGGAGCTTACAACTCTCTTTGTTCAAATAGAAGTCATCTGAAACTCAAGGCCACTCTACCCCATTAGCTCCGATCCAAACGACATGACGTGTCTCACTCCGGGTCATTTTCTTACCTTAGAACCGTTGACAGCCGTTCCCGATGAAGATCTCTCTAACGTTAATCCAAATCGGCTTCACCGGTGGCAGCTGATCCAATCTTTTCAACAGAGTTTTTGGTCTCGATGGAAATCAGAATACTTAAACTCTTTAACGCAACGAGCCAAGTGGACAAAACACTCTAAACCGTTACAAATAGGTTCTATGGTAATCATTAAGGACGATAATCGTTCACCATTGCATTGGACACTGGCTAGAGTTGTAGACCTTCACGTTGGTGCTGATGGAATAGCTCGGAGTGCATCCGTTCAAAATTCTAACAAACAGATTATAAATCGACCTTTAGTTAAACTGTGTCCACTTCCTATAGAGGACTCTGATTAGCTGTTCTAACCATATAACCGTAACATTTAGTTTTAAGTAAAATTTCATTCAAATTCTTAATCATTTAGTTACTTTAATATTCGTGTTTTTCCCCTATCGTCAATCTCTCTTTAATCTTTTTTTTTTTTAACCAGAAAATACCATAGGCATTTTGGTGGGCGGGATGTTTCGTTTCCATAAAGAAAACAAAACGTAATTCAATCAAATCAATTTAGTTTCATACTTGTTGTTCTGGTATCCTGCGGGAGCAGTATCGAAACGCCAATCTGTTGGTTGTTCATGTACGCACATTGACCAATCAGAATCGGGCATGACTCGCGCGAAGCTCGTTCGAGTCATCAATGCCGGCAAGCGTTGAGTTAGTCGTAGAAAAAAACAAAATCACGCGCGCGAACACGACAATATCGCTGCTCATCAACTCAAACCGACAAAACCGACTGCAACTCCTAGTTTTTGGTGTGAAATTATCTCAACCAGCAGACCATAGCATCCCGGGATCAAACGGAGTGGAAGCTCAACGGCCAGTGCAGGTCGCAGCCCGGATTCGCAAGGTATGTGCGTACATTGTATCTTTGCTGTTACCTGTCCAGGAATTACTCGAACCACAAGTGTTTTATCGTAAGACCAAGATCTGGTCTCCCCAGAGTAGTACCCCGCACCGTAATTACATTTCGGCCGGTGCAAGTTGCTACACAGGTCCTAAATTGGTTCAACGCAAATAACTTGGCTCTTAATGAAAAAAAAACGAAATGCATTCGATTTTCATTGCCAAATGTAAAAAGTATCGAATGTGACATAATACTAAACAGTCAAAAACTAGAATTTATAAATCAGACAGTTTTCCTGGGAATCACTCTTGACAAAAAACTACAATGCGGACCCCACATTACATCTCTTGCGGGTCGTCTTAGCTCGGCCGCCTATGCTATTAGAAAGATAAGGCAGCTAGCGGACGTAGAAACAACTAGACTGGTATATTTTAGTTACTTCCACAGCATCAAGTCGTACGGCATTCTGCTGTGGGGACGAGCTGCTGACATTGAATGCATATTTATCTTGTAAAAGCGAGCTGTCAGAGCTATGTATAACTTATGTGGTCGTGAATCTCTTAGGGAACTGTTTAAAAACATTAATATTATGACCGTACCTTGCCAATTTATATATGAAAATATCATGTATGTTAGGAAAAACCTACATTTGTTTGATAAAATATGTGATAGACATAATTATTATTTAACACTCGAAATAAAAATAAAAAAGACTATCCCGCAGTTTAGACTATCTAAAGTACAAACATCTTTCATGGGATATTGTGTCAAATGTTATAATAAAATACCAGACAACATTCTGGAACTAAATGACATGCGGTTTAAAACTCATATAAAAGCCACACTTTGTAAAAACGCATATTATAAATTAGAAGATTATATTCAAGATAAAAATGCTTGGAAACATGCTGGTCCTGCTCCATAGGACGCACTGACAGTTTCAAATTATTGCGAATTTAAAATTACACCCGCTAGTAAGATTGTGTTATTCTTTTGATTGTTTGTTCTTGAACTTTGTACAAAAATATAAACTGATTTGTAAATATGAACACCATGTTAGCATTTTAATCTTTTTTTATTATTTTTTATTCTCATATTCTTTGTATATTGTGATTCTACATGGTCTTCGCATGTTATTATAGTATGTATCAATACATACAAACTGTAATATCTATTATTTTTAAAAGAGTAACCATGGAGTTTCTTGCCCGTTCTTCTCCATAGGAAGCTACTTTTGGAATGGGCAACTTTACTTTTAGAATCAACTTTATTTATATTTTTTGACGTTCATAAGTGCTTGTGAAGGCCTAGATGGAATAAATGATTTGACTTTGACTTTGGAAAATTTACTTCGAAGCATCTTGAAATTCTTCTAGGAAAAGTATCAACAGATACGACTGATGAGTTCTCAATTGAGAAAGCATTAATAATCTATCCAACAAATGACCAAGTTGCTAGACATAACGAAAAGGTTCTCCAGAGTTTTGAAGAAAAAGGGACAATTATTTATCACAAATCACAAGACCAACTCATTGATGCGACACGAAATTTAAGTAATAAGGACTTAGATTCTGTGATACCTAGCGATATTAATAAAAGGATAGCAATAAACCGAGTGATTGTAAATTACAATTTTAAGTGTCAAAATTAATTAATTTGGATTATATAATAACTTTAAGCGACTGACTTTAAGTGACGAAAAATCAACAGAATAGTATCTTACAAACATTAATTTGAGTGCCCATGCCGCCGATCGAGCCAGCCGTTCAGGACCTGATCCCGGAAATGAGGATTCTAGAGCCACATTAACACGCCATTTCGTCAAACGTCAACAAAACCAAATACATCGCATTTGCGCACAGACTGAATCTCCTTCCCCATGCCTCACTTAAGATAATTGCACATGATTGCAAAGACTATCACTGTTTGAGCTCATGCCGATCTCTCTTAAGAACAGATTTTTTTTTTTTTTTTTTTTTTTTTTCTTTTGAGGAACAGCAAACAGTTACATTATATAAACTTACAAATAATATAACAATGACTTGTTGAGGTCATAATGTAACCCACAACGCTATCCACAGGTAAACATAAAAATTTAGAGCAGAAATTTTTATCGCTAGGAACATTAATAGCAGTACGCGTAACAAATAACAAATAGGGAGACAATGTAAACATGACTTTTAGCAAAATATATTCATAAAAAGGAAAGAGGAGTTTAAAGGTGACAAAATTAAAATGATTGTTATTAAGAGGTTTGGGTTTTAAGTAGGGAACTATGAAGGAGGCTTTTGAACTTATTTATGCTACAATTGAAAATATCAATGTTTATAAAGGTGACGTTATAAGTGTCAACCATACGGCGGATAGGTGAGCGCAGGCCCGAATTAGTACGACAGGTGTTCAGCGCAAAAAGAGTGCCTGGGCGCACCTGTCGCCTGTGAATGGTTCTTGGTACAGCATAAAAGATCATATTATTTAGGTTTGTACAGTTAAATTTATTTCTGACTATATTATACAAGACAGTTGCCTCAAGGTACTTTCTTCGAGAGCTAAGGGGAAGGAGTTTGTATTTGCTTAGTAAAGTAGGATACGGCAGGTAAGCTTTATGACATCTATAATGCATTGCACGCAAAAATTTGTACTGGACATTCTCTACCATCTCAGCATATTTTATGTAGAATGGATTCCATACCGAAACTGCATACTCTAGTTGCGAACGAACAAGGGCTTTGTACAAACATAAATACGATGTGGTTTTTTGAAGTCAAGAGTAGACCGCATGACAAATCCGAAAAGTTGAAAAGCTTTGCTGACTATTTTATTGATGTGTAAGTCTAGGCATAGTTTGGTGTCGAGTATAACTCCAAGATCGCGGATTGATTTCAGTTGAGATAGAGGCTCATGACAAAGGTTGTAAGAGTACTTAATTATGTGTTTATTTTTAGTAAATGTGAGGAAGTTGCATTTGGGTAAACTTAGCTTAAGTTTGTTTTTATGGCAGTAATCTGTCAGTCTGTCCAGGTCTTGTTGGAATAAAGTAGAATCATCAACACTTTGGATGGAATTGTAGACCTTCAGATCGTCAGCGTACATTAGAAACTTTGTATGATGGAAACATTGACCAATGTCGTTAACGAAAATGTTAAATAATAATGGCCCAAGGATAGAGCCTTGTGGGACACCTGATGTGACCTCGATGACCCTTGAAGCATGTCCATTGATTACTACTCTTTGACAGCGATTCAAAACATAGGAGGCAAACCACCGCAATAAATTGCCTCGAATCCCATTAAAAGATATTTTATTAAGCAGCAGTTCGTGATCCACTTTGTCAAATGCCTTGCAAAAATCTGTGTATACGGCGTCTACTTGCAGTCCGTTGTCAAAGCTATCAAATAAAAAACTGGAGAAAGACAGTAGGTTCGTAGTGGTAGATCGCTGTTTAACGAAGCCGTGTTGCTGCGGTATAATGATATTATGTAAAACCGGGTACAATTCATTGTGGACAAGTTTTTCAAAGACCTTTGACAAAGTGGATAGAAGTGAGATTGGACGGTAATTTTCCACATTACCCTTCGAGCCACCCTTGTGCACAGGTGTGATGTTTGCATGTTTCCAACTTTTTGGAAACACTCCCTCTGTCATGCACTTGTTATAAATTATTGTTAAGGGTATGCAGATTTGATCAGCAGTGCGACGCAGAAAATAAGGTGGTATGCCATCCGGTCCTGGGCCTTTAGCAGGGTCTAGTGATCTTAATTCTTTTAGAATCTTTTCTTCATTAAAATATAGGGTAGAAATTATATCGCAGGCTGATGAAGTTTCTGCGGGTGGTTGCCATTGTGATAAGAGTGGTGACGCGGGTTCGTAAACAGAGTGGAAGAAATTCGAGAATACATTGCAGATATCTTCAGGTTCAGTGGCTTTGGTGTTTTTGTAATATACTTTTGCTGGGATACTAGGTCTGTCTTTTTTGTTTGATACGTATGTCCAGAAGTGTTTGATATTTCTTTTTAGGCTATCTTCTACCGAACTTATGTACTTAGAGAAGCATTCACTGCACATGTCCTTAAAACTGGTTCTATGTGCAGAGAATGTTTCATAATCCGATATGTTTCCGTACTTTTTCCATTTGATCCAGGCTTTTTGTTTCTTTTTAAATATATTTATCAAAGGTCGTGAGAACCAGACTGGATAATTGGAAGATCTAGGACGTGCAAGGGGAGTATGAGAGCTGATAATCTCGTCCAGTTTATTATAGAACAATGATAGAGCTTCTTCAGATTTCTCATGTGCAAGAAGTGTATGCCAATCAGTTTTCTGTATCACATCGTTTATGTTTTCATAATCTGCTTTGTAGAAATTGTATTTTTTTAGCGGCTGCCTGTTAAGGGGAGGATCTTTGATGTTTATGTTTATATTACAAACGAATGGGGGGTGATAAATGTCAGCAGGAAGTAGAGGAGGTGATTCTAGTAGCACACTACAAGAAGCATTTGAAATTAACAGGTCCAATATTTTTCCTTTACAGTTAAATGTAAAGTTGTGCTGAGAAGCACTTAGAAGAGACATAAAGTTGTTAAGATGGTCACAGGACGCAGTTGAGCCAATGCATAAACAGGGATTAATGGGAGTATTCAAGGTAGAAGGTACTGGCCATGTTGCTTCTGGAAGGTATAATCTCCGGCTACATAAAACAAATCAACGTTAGGGTTACAGAGGGCCTCATAGAGTGATTCAAAGTGTTTTTCGTAAACAAAAGGTGGGGTTTTAGGGGGTATGTATGCAGCTGCCACAACGTGATACTTAAATTTTTGGCTACTGGGTATTTCCACAGCAACATGTTCTATGTAGGTGTGCAGTGAGTGTGCAGTGTTTAAGCCTATTTCAATAGGTTGGAGGTTTTTCAAGACGGCTACCAAAACGCCGCCACCATCCCTTTTATTCGTGCTAGCCCGATCGCGATCACACCTGTACACAACGTAACGCTGGTCAATGAACTCATTGTTGCTGATTTCCGGTACTAGCCATGTTTCTGTCAGTATGATTATGTCGTATGTTCTCGTGAGAATATTAATGTATAGAGTCTGCAGTTTCGTACGGATACCCCTACAGTTTTGGTAATAAACGGTAAGTTTCTTATCAATCACTGGTGATGGTAGGATATGCGTAAGTGTAAACATTGCGTGCTAATGAAAAATAAGATGCCAAGAGAATTTACGCTGAGCAAGATCAGTGAAAGATATAGCGTAGAGATATTGAAAAAATATTTTCCCTTGAGACAATAAAGCGAGATCACATCAGTCAAGCAAAGTAAGTCAGTTTTGTAATAATAGCACAAATTTAACAGTACAGTGCTTACAACATGAGTTTTATAAATTAATAAATATGAAGTGTTTACAAGATATTTTAAGAACAGACAGATTACACGTAGAAAGTACAATAAAATTAAAATTGTTTTATAAAACGATAACCTCTTTAAACGAAGTGCATGCAATAAAACTAAATTAAGAGTAACAAAAATAAAAAAAATAACTCTAAACAAAAGTAAACGACAAAAATAAACTTTATGCTTATTAATACTAGGAACAAGAAAATTGAGATCAAATGGACTAAGTTCTGTCACATAGTATGGCGTATCGCGATCCTTACGAAACGGGATTTTGAGTGTTGACTGGGGGGGTTTTGACACCGCCTGTAATTTTCCGTATGTCGTCCAGAGTGCGAATCGCAAACGAAGCCGTGCCATCGCGTTCGCGTGCAAGTATTGTCGAGTTTCTAACCCAAACATACTTATAATCGTGTTGTTTAGCGGCTTCCTTACAGGCTCGAAACAACTGTTTCGTTTTCAGGGTGAGATGTTCGTTTAGGTATATTCTAGTTGGTGACCCGGTAATACCAATTTGATCGGATTTGAGTCGCGTATTATACGTGTAGTAAATTTGACAATTATGTTCTTCGGTCGGTTGCTGACGGGCTGGGCGTGTTGTACTCGGTGAATAGAAATTATATCTTTCTGTTGAATTGCAAACTTGACTGAGGTACCTATTTGTTCCATCATTCGAATTAAGTCCTCGCCGCGCCTTTCAGGAACATTTGAAATTTCAATATTGCAGTTTCTAGCTTGCTGTTCCAAAGAATCAATTTTTTGTTCCAGGTTTCTGACTAAGCTTTGAGACAGTTCAGTACTTTGACGATTTATGCTATCAACTCGGTCTCTGAGATCCTTATCCTCAGCTGCTTGAAACTGTAGTGATGACTTTAATTCAGAAACGTCCTGTGCTACTGTACATACGTAATCCTTTAATTTATCGTGTTCGCTGCGGAGGGAAACCATCTCCTGTTTCATGTCACTTATACTGCGTTGGATGTTTTTATTAAATTCAGTCATGCTGGTCTTCATTTCCTCACGCCAGCCGTCCAAAGTTATCTTGATATCGCTCGTGAACTTGGCCATTGTATGATCCATGTCAGAACGCCACCCTTTGAGGGTTTTGTTAATTTCTTGCGATATTATGCCAAGGCTGTCGGTTCCGGGCGAGTTGGACGCAGTGACAATCGTTGATGGAGTGCTTATTGCAGAGTTCGGGGAACAGGGTTGCTGTTCTAAGTTGTCACAAGACATGTTTATCGCGTCTTCGCAGTTCGCAGGGATGTACACGGAGCAGTTAAGAGAAGCCGAGTTTTGGCGGCCTCGCTGCGTGATGTTACTACAGGGATGACATTTCCACTCGGCTTGTTGTTCTCGAGAGATGCCTATAAATTGCTGTCGTGTGATGTTCAGGCACTCACAGTGATATATATCATCACATATGTGGCACTTGAGTGCAAGTGCACGAGATCCAACGGTTTGGTTGCAATGACTACAAATATTACTCATGTTTGTAGACAGGGCCGGCTTTAACTCTACTAGCGCCCTGGGCGAGATTTCTACGGCGCCCCCAACTGCAATTTAAACCCATACGAAAAACAGAGACATATGTAGTTACCGACTGCGCGAGCGAAGCGAGCGCGAATTTTTTTTTATAGTTAACAAGTCAAAGCAAAAATTAGCTAAAATGTAGCCCAATCGTACATAAGTTATTGCTGACTGGTGAATGCAAAAACACGGGAGTACAGGTTCTGATTGCGCAAATTTTTTGTTATATTTTAGAACTCAAAACAAAAATGACTTAAAATGTAGCCCAAACGTAGATAACTCTTTGTTGGTGCTGACGCCTATGAATTAAAATTTTGGGACTTAAAGTAGTACCATAAATAGAAACTAGAAGTTACTTTCTTATTAATAAAAGGACTTAAAAACGACGCTACCTTTTTGCTAGGGTAGACAAAAAAAAATTGAAAAATAAAAACAACTATAAAGTGAAGCAAGCCCGAAAAAGCTTTTTTGAGATTTGGATCACTAAAAGTCCTTAACATATATAATAAAAGGCTACTGTGAAGTGAAGAAGCCGCGAGCGAAGGGAGCGCTTATTTTTTTAAGTATTGGGAAATTAAATTAAAAGAATATAGAATTGTTATCCCTTTGTTACAGCTGTTGATTCTCCTTCTAGTAAATAAATAAATAAATAAAAAGTAGCTATATGTGGAAAAAAATGTAAGCGTAAAGTAAAGAAACCGCGAGCGAAGCGAGCGCGAAAATTTTTTAGTTTTGGGACATAAAAGTAGTGTATCTAACGCGCACGGCATTGTATATGACAATACATTAATTTAATTGAAATTTCTTGGTCCAGGAGCGTACCGCGGCGCCTCTGAGCCCGCGGCGCCCGGGTTATTCGCACACCCTGCACCATAGGTTAAGGCGGCCCTGATGCTATCCATACATTTGGATACAGTTCTTGTAAGCTGCGATCTTTGATGAAATTTAAAACAAAAATAGGAGTAAAATTCTGATCAAGGATTGGTTAGGGGCGCCTGCGGCGCCCACTGTGGCGCCCCTTACATCCGGCGCCCTGGGCCGTCGCCCAACCGCGCCCTACCCTAAAGCCGCTACTGTTTGTAGACTAGTAATCTATTTGATATTTATATGAGATGTGATACTCGTGGCGCCACCTTTTCAAGGATTAGTAAAACTGCAAGTTGTGCGATATGGAATCAATAGCAGGACGAACAAGGCTTTTGTATCGGTAGTATTGAAGAAGTTCCGCGGCGAAAGTATAGATGTCGTTATTCAAAAATGTTGTGTTTGGGATGAATTGCAGAATTTGAGTGAGGTTATTTTATCACACTTTTTGTTGTTAGTTGTAATATTAACGTTGGGAAGCACGATCACAGAAAACAATTGTTAGAAGATTGTGAGTTCACTTGTTTGGCAGCACTATGAAGCTTATGAAAGCCGTTTTTGGCAAGTCAACGTGTTGCGTTTTTATTCACTGGATATTGTTTTTTTCTTAACACAAATAAATCACACAGTCAGATTGACTATAACTTTAAACTATATACACGTATTTTAGTCAGGATATGCACTTTAACTATTTTTAAACTTAATAATACTGGGAGCAAATGAAAAGATGTAAACACACGTACAGCGCCACCTAGCGACTTGACACAGATGAAATAAAATATCTAGGCGTTACAGTTGACCAGACCCTAACCTTTAAACGGCACTTGGATATACTTGTTGCCAGAATGCGGAAGCTTATATATGTCGGAGATAGATCAATTACCACTGTGGATATCCGAACAAAAATGTGACAGATAGATGTCAATGTCAATCACCGATGTCTATATCCAAACAAAAAAAACAACAATGTATGACCATAGATTTAAAATGGATTCGCGTCCTGTTTCGTGAACAATAGTAATATCCAAATGAATGTTTTGATTCTTTTATTATCGATTATTATTAAGTAATCTTGCTAATTTATTGTCTAATAAATCAAAACTAGATTTACAAAGTACTCTGTAAACATATAAATTGAATTTTGGAATACTTATTACAATAACAGAAATTAATTGGATTTTGTCAATATCAACAATAACACGCTATTTTGATTATTTTCACGTTTAAATGCGATTGTCTAATTGCAATAATTATTCTTGAATATTTTAACAACTTTGTAATGTAAAAGTCTTGTAAGAATCAAGTTAGATTAAGCTAAATTTTAATAACTTTGTATCAAGTAAACGCATGGCGCGCTTTCGCGCGCTTTGGACAGAGTTGTTGTGGAGAGTGGTCATTGTTCGAACGTCCTATAAAAGGCCATGCATTTGATGACGAAATCAGTCTATCTTCGGATTAGACTCATTATAGAGCTCCTGCTCCCGACAAAACTGTCGGTCTCCTTGGTACAGCCTCGCTGTATATTCACATAGCTGTATTGGCATACGATACACTTTGTACTTGGGTGGCTTACGCCGCTGTACGGACTGTGACCTTAGTCCAGGGTCTGTTCGTTTCGCCATATTATTTACAAACATACTTTGTATGTGGGTGGCTTACGCCGCTGTACGAACTGTGACTGTAAAGTCTGTTCGTGTCGCCATATTATTTACTAACATACTGTGTATGTGGGTGGCTTACGCCGCTGTACGAACTGTGACTGTAAAGTCTGTTCGTGTCGCCATATTATTTACTAACATACTGTGTATGTGGGTGACCTATGCCACTGTACGAACTGTGACCGTAAGGTCTGTTCGTGGTCTACCTAATTTATTGTTTTAAACTGTGTATACTGTGTGGATTATTATTTTGTGTAACTAAACATTGTTATTTTGTATTCAAGTCTTGTCTATCCCAATAAAATGGGGACTCCAAACCCTGATGGTGTACCGCTCGGCTCTCTTGATCCTACATATATATATATATATATATATATTCAGGAATCTCAGAAACATAGCCGACCGACGAACTATCAAGATGGTTTATTATGCTCTGTGTCAATCAGTCATAGATTACTGCATAACCTCGTGGGGCGCTGCCAGTAAATCCTATCTTATAGAAGTAGAAAGGGCCCAGCGTGCCATTCTCAAGGTCGCTTCTGGACTTCCTTTCCGGTTTCCGTCTCATGAACTTTATAAAGAATGGGACATCCTGTCTGTAAGGCAATCCTTCATTTTACACACCATTCTAAGGAAACATGCCCAATTGCAATTTGACCCAAACTTAAACTCTAATAAAAGGCGGAAAGATAAGGTCTGTCCAACTACTAGATTCCGCTCCTCACACGCGCAGATTTTTTTCTGTTTTCTTGGCTCTTACCTTTATAATAAACTTAATTTAACCCTAAACCTATATCCTCTTCCCAGAGCAAAGTGTAAAATATCTGTAACCACCTATCTAAAAACGTTAGACTATAGGGATACCGAAGATATTTTAGCCCCTCCTAGAT
The DNA here is from genome assembly GCA_033682625.1 of Helicoverpa zea x Helicoverpa armigera. Lineage (NCBI taxonomy): Eukaryota > Metazoa > Arthropoda > Insecta > Lepidoptera > Noctuidae > Helicoverpa > Helicoverpa zea x Helicoverpa armigera. The sequence continues at coordinate 119,054 of JAWIIS010000075.1, forward strand.
AGCTCATTTTCTCCTAATGCCTTTAATTCATACTCAATCTTTCCATTTAAATGTAATGCTCTTTTGACATAACCCACGCTAGCATATAAACACATCTCCACTCTATTCACACATAAACATACATACATACACACATCTCCACTCTATTCACATATACATATGTATACATACATACTCACCTCTCAACTCTATTCAAACGTAGACTTGCTCTCGGCTTACACGCCGTTTCATTCATACATACATTATAATCAACACAGTCAAACCAATACTCATGTCACTCATGTGCTTCACAAACCTAATTTTTATTTTTGTTTCACTTTTTTAATAAGTATTAGTATAATGCTTTATCACTCTTCGTTACCATCCTGCTTGCCATGTAACAAATATTGTATAAACTGAATGCTAGTACCGGGGAGAGGCCTGGTGACCTGTAATACAGGTATTGACATACCTACCATAGGCACCAGTCTCTCACAATGTTACGTTCATATCCATACTGTAAGCAACTGTGTTTAGTTTTTAAGGTAACTTTGTGAAGAGTAAAAATAAAGATTTATTTATTATTATTTATTTCGCCGAAAATATGCCAGAAGTCAGCAGTGGCGAAATCGAGATCGCTCTGAGACAGCTAAAAAATGGAAAAACCCCTGGCGAGGATGGCATTACGACAGAGCTATTAAAAGCAGGTAAGCCCGTACTGGGGGAGCTCCAGAAGCTTTTTAATGCCGTCCTGTTTGAAGGGAGAACTCCAGAGGCGTGGAGTAGGAGTGTTGTCGTCCTGTTCTTAAAATTTCCTTCCTAAGCCACGTATATAAGCTGTTCTCAAGAGTGATCACGAACCGACTTGCGCGAAGACTCGACGAATTTCAACCACTGGAGCTGGCTGGGTTTCGGAGCGGATATGGCACCATAGACCACATCCACACAGTGCGGCAGATTATACAGAAGACAGAAGAGTATAATCAGCCCCTGTGTCTAGCATTTGTGGACTATGAGAAGGCCTTTGACTCGGTTGAGATCTGGTCTGTTCTGGAGTCCCTGCAGCGTTGCCAAGTAGATTGGCGATACATCCTAGTGATGAGATGTCTCTACAAAGCCGCTACAATGTCCGTCCAAGTACAGAATCAGCAAACAAGGCCCATACCGTTGCATCGAGGAGTGAGACAAGGGGATGTTATTTCCCCGAAACTGTTCACTAATGCAATGGAGGATATGTTCAAGACTGAACTGGAAAGGACGCGGCATCAACATCAATGGCGGAAATATCTGTCACTTGCGATTTGCTGACGATATCGTCATCATGGCGGAAACGCTGCAGGACCTACAACAGATGCTGAACGACCTGGCTGAATCTTCTCTACGCATCGGCCTACGGATGAAGTTGGACAAAACAAAGTTCATGTTCAATGAACATGTTCTACCGGAACCGATTGCGATACACGGCGCCGTTCTCGAAGTTGTTCGGAAATATGTATACCTCGGGCAGACATTGCAGTTAGGTAGAAACAACTTTGAGAACGAGGTGAGTAGGAGAATTCAGTTGGGTTGGGCTGCAATTGGGAAGCTACGTCGAGTCCTAACATCGTCGATCCCACAATGCCTAAAGACAAAAGTCTTCAATCAGTGCGTCCTACCTGTCATGACTTACGGAGCCAAAACGTGGACACTGACGGTACGTCTGGTCCACAAATTTAAAGTCGCTCAGCGGGCTATGGAAAGAGTTATGCTCGGCATTTCTCTGAGGGATCGCATCAGAAATTAGGTAATCCGTCAGAGAACCAAGATCATCGACATAGCCCACCGAATCAGCAAGCTGAAGTGGCAGTGGGCTGGCCATATTAGCCGAAGAACCGATAACCGTTAGGGTAAACGAGTTCTAGAGTGGAGACCACGCCTCGGCAAACGTAGTGTAGGACGTCCTCAGGCACGGTGGAGTGATGACTTGCACAAGACGGCTGGCAGGAGCTGGGTGTGAGAAGCCGAAAATCGATCTCAGTGACGTGCGCTTGGAGAGACCTATGTCCAGCAGTGGTCTGCGATAGGCTGATGATGATGATGATAGGAGAATGCCCGTTTTGTTAGGAGATTTGGGCCCCCAGAAAAAAATTGCGTGCCATGGTGGTTTTAACTTTATTTTGAAGAACTACAATTACCTTTTCAGACCCTGAAAACAATTTATGATTTTTCACCCTAGTTTCCGAGAATTATTGTTTTTTTTTCTGATGAAGAAATTGAGGTTATTAGACAATATTTTTTCAAAAACAATTTGCGTTAAAACAATAATTTATTTTTAGTATTAATATTGATTCCCAAATGAAATAAAAACATCAGATATCATCTTTTCTTGCTAAATAATATGTTAAACTGTTTATCTTGCAGTCAGCGGAAGTAGGTTTTGCTGGCACCAGTAGAAATAAATATACTTAGGGCTTAATTGGTTGGAGTAGCATGTGGCTACGTTACAACAACCACAAGGAGATATCTTAAGTCAAGCTACTTGGTCAGATTGCACTTGGGTGATCATCCATTACAAACTTCAGCTGCTGTGGGTGGCTGCTAGTACTTACATTTAAACTGCTGATTCTGGGTGCATTATTTATACTTGTTATGAGTAGCTAGAATCCAGCAAGTGTGACAACCACTTACCAGGAGGTAACACGTTATAACCCAGTGTATCGGGTGTGGAGATCAGATGGGCAATCACTCTTTGAGCAAAACTGTATTCAGCTGCATCGGTTAGACTAAAAGCCGACCCCAAGATTGTTGGCAAACTGCTAGATACCTAGTATATACGAGTATGTATGACATATATGACAGCATCTCCTGCAAGCGACATAGTAAAATCACTGCCCTGCTACTTAGTAAGATCGCTGTGCCATCCATGATTAACTGTAGTTTATTTTAGAAAGGGCTTAATTATAAAGGAGTTTAAAATATAGTAAATGCTATACAGATGTTTAATAAGAAAAAACACAACCAATTAAAAAAATATACATTTATTCTTCAAGGAATATGTTGTCTAGAAATTGTGCTGGAGCGCTTATATCATTAAAGCGGTGGCAGTGGTGGTGGTACAGGAATCATCATATCTGTAACTAGCTTCTGCCCGCGACTTCGTACGCGGATAAAGTCCCTTATGCCAGCGACTACGGGGTCAGCAAAATCAAAGATCTGAACCGTCTGATATTGAATTTTAAGGGCCCGTTGACTTGAAAACTACGGAATAAGCATAGCCATTAGAAACGTTCCATATATTTAATTTTTGTACTTCAACGGCAAAAGCACAGCAGACTAAACAAAACGCTGAGAACTGAACCGCAAAAGACGTGACCATAGGGATAAAAGTAGTGATTCTAATAAGTCCGCATTTAAGTTGTGTGTGGCAAAAATATTACACGTATTAATACGTTAAAAATCATTAAATGTTACTGAGATGACAAAGTCGTGATGACTTAGTGGAAGTCGTGGTGGTTTAGTGGGTAGAGAACCAATCTCTCAAGTATGAGCGTACGTCTTTGATTCCAGGTCTGGCAAGTACCTGCCAATACAACTTTTCTAAGTTCGTATGTACTTTCTACGTATATTTTGGATACCAATGACCGTTATTTGGAGGGGATGTTAAACTGTAGGTTCCGGCTGTCATTGAACATTCTTGGCAGTCGTTATGGGTCGCAGATGCCAGTAAGTCTGACCAGTTTTACCAAGGGGTATTGGGTTGAGCGGGTAACTGGGTTGTGGAGCTCAGATAGGCAGTCGCTCCTTGTAAAACACTGGTACTCAGTTGCATCGTGACTGGAAGTCGACTCTAACATAATTGGGACAAAGGCTCTTGAGATAATAACGACAATAATAATGAGATATAAGCACCGCAGCGACTCCGGTGGGCTATATATACTGCGTTCTCCAGGGAGAGTATACTGTCCCCCATCTCCGGCCGGTCGGAGTGAACCATGACGGGGGTAGGTCTCACGCCTCTGGCTTGGCTTGGCCGTCCAGAGTGGAGTCGCTAGAGCAGGGTTAGTAGCCTTGCTCGGAGGATAGGTGCCTTGTGGTAAGTGACCCACAGGGAGCGCGTAATCTGCGTTTAAAATCCGCCGAGGTATCCTCACACTTCAGCCGCTCATGTCCCTGTTGCCCTCTTGTTGCTATTCAGTGACTGATTCCCGGGGGCCCAGTAAGTGAGCTGGCGAGTCTTCACCTGCCATTTTTACCATTTCACCATTTTTTAAACGGTTTTATTTAGCTTACCCTGTTTGTTTTATTATTTATTCTTGGGTCAAATTTAGTCATTCAAATTTAAGTACAATAGGGGCACGGGCGGTAGACCACCAAAAGGTGAAATTCGCTTGGCAAGTGCCCGTGCGCTCACGTGAAACACATACAGCACACACGCGCACGTATTTCACTTCTCTGTCTATATCTATCTCTGTCTCTATCACAGCCTTCTTAAACTCGTTTGGTGCGATATATACCTATATGCATATTAATAATGTAGCAAGCAGCCAAGTGACTTAAGACTTTGGCATAATGATCATAAAGCTCATTATTGTTATGATACAAAAATGTTCGGGTGATTTTCAACCGTGGGATTGTTATTTTGTTAAAACTTATATTTGCTATAATCTGCCAGAGTTGCAATGAAGCAGATAGTCGGTGTGCAAGCAAGTAAGATAGTCGGTGTGCAAGTGAGAAAGTATTAGGATCCACGCGTATCAAAATATGAAAACTATTTAATAAAAAACAACTCTAAAATTTAACTAGTAGGTGTATACTTACCTAATTTAATCTACTGAAAATGCTTAGTAAGCAACAAGTAGATATGATTATCGGGTTTTTATTTGATTTATTACATATACGTATACCCATTTCAAAATGATATATTTAGCATCAACAAATACAGTTTAGCTATGTCTATAAAATGTATGCTTTACCTTTCTATACATAAAACCAATCATAACATCGATTTGAAGCTCATAATCTTTTCAGTCATAATTAGCAAACAGTCGAAATTATTATTATGGGCCATCATGATGAAATTAGCTTTCTATTTTTTACAAACCTTGTGTAATTTTAGGCTCAGCAGAAGGCTTTTAAAGGGACGTTGGAATAGTTTTATTTTTTTTATAAAAATTGCCCCACATTAGGAAATTCTCCTGTATCGTGGGTGCGTTTACAAACATTCATCACATGCAACACCCAGACCCCAAAACAATTTTAGTTGTTCCGTGCGGGAATGGAACCTGCGACACGCAGCGCAGTAGTCAGTGTGACCAACCACTAACTACGTCATATGGGCTGTCGAAATTTATGGAAATATATTTTTATAATAACGTTTTATAAATGTCATGATAATAAAACAAAAAGTATATTAATTAACATATTATATTTCAATATAAAACAGATAAAAAAACTATAAGACACATTAAAAATAATATAATAATTGCAATAAAATATTTTCCTTAAACTATGGACACGTTCACATAGTCAAAAGTAGGTGTGGATGGGCACATAACTCGAAGATTTTCATTGTTATAATGTAATGTTTGATTGAAACAAAAAACAAAGCACCCGTTAGTATTAAACACAATAGATTTATAATTCAAACAAAATACTAATATCAATATCGGACTAAAATAATAATCTCGGTGTATATGTATAAATTTTTAGGTATTGTAGTAATAAGAAATTAAACTTACAAAAAGCTCTATCTAGGATAGTTTACTTGAGCCAATCAAAGATTCTTATTACTTATACTCCATTCAAAATAACATTAGAAATTTAAGTAAACCTTTTTTACTGTTTGCTCAACCAATTTTGACGTCTATTCCGTAGACAAAAGAACGAAATTGAAAGCAAAATAGTGGTTACAATACCACGTATTTACTGCAGCCGCCATTAATCATATTACTAACGCAATAGAAGTCAAAATCGGTTGAACAAACAGTAAAAAAGGTTTACTTAAATTTCTAATGTTATTTTGAATGGAGTATAAGTGTTCCGAAATACCTAAAAAGTTTCACACGAACTATAAGTTCACATTTTGCTTGAAGATACGAATATACTTTAATAACTGGTTTTCTTAGAGACTTGACTAGCTTCGTGTTATTGTTCTCACAAAACAATAGATCAAGCGGCGCCGGTGACCGCCACTGTTTTGTTTGGTTTAAAGTAATATTTATAAAAATTACATGGAATTCGTTAATAAATCACATAGGTATTTTTTCCTGCATAGTTAATACATTTAGGACAATAACATTAGTGCTACTTTAGTAGACATTAAAATACTAGACAGTTAAAAAGCTTAGTGATTTTTAAAGTTTACTTAGATGGAAAAATCACATATTACCTACGTATTTAAAAAAATGTCTTATTATTCTTAAATTTCTAAAGAAGTAAATCAGTCTAAATATCACCACTAGGATAATGTGGTTTACTTATGAGGCATAAGTTTAAATAGAAATTTTAAAAACAAATTATATAACATTAATATAACAAAACTGAAAAAAATAATTACAAAAATGCTAATCAGTCTTCAAAATCAGTCTTTAATATCACATTGACTTATACCGATATATTTTTAAAGCTACAAAGGATATAAATGTGGTAATGGTAAATAAATAATATCAAATAACAATTAGTCTTAATTTTAAAATACAAGAATCAGTCTTCAATTTCTCAAAGAAACCGTATATTTTTATATATTATTATAAAAACACTATATCAGTCTAATGATTACGATACGATTGAATTGCCTTCGTTATAAGCTCAATCTGAATCTCATAACAATCTTGTTTGTTAAACGCTTTTTCAATTTCAATTCAAAATTTTGTGTATTTGCCATCATAGATAGCCTAGTCAAAATATCAGAATCTCTTAAATTAAGCTATATCACATTTACTTTTGTATAAATATATTCAAACCATTACATAAGCATACGTATAATTTAATATTTTGTTGCAGCCCCGGCCGCGTCTATTACTGCGTCTAGACGATTTCTCATTGACGACACGAGTATTTTACATAAATCCGAGCCGCGAAGTGAGTCCCATATTTCGTTGCAATGAGTGACGAGTGCTAATTTACTTCTTTCGTTTCTAAAATCCCATCTTTGGACCATTATGGCCCATAAATTTTCTATGGGATTTAGGTCTGGGGACCGAGACGGCCAAGGGACAGTTCTTACTTCAGGATGCTGCTGGAGCCAATTTTGAACGACACGCGCACGGTGTATTGGACAATTATCTTGGAAGAAGTAAAATGAGGGAACTTCCTCCCTAGGATACACCGTGCGCACTGTAGGCAACATAACTTCTTCCAGCAGCTCAGCATGTGACTGTCCAGTTGCTCTCGAGTCAATGAAAGCCAGTTCACCCGGACCACCAGCACTCATCCACCCCCACATATTTACTATAATTCGCCCCGATTCATTGTTGGGACTCACATTTTTCGGCTCGTATCTAGTGTTATTCACACGCCATAAATTCCGACGTCCTAATTGGCTAGATTTAAAAGATTTTTCGTCGGAAAATATGGCATGTGAAAAGTCAAAGTCTCTGTAGTCTCGAGCAAATCGAACCCTGGCTTGCTTTAATTCTTCGCTTAAGATTATCTTTTTTGCGGGACGCCTATGATGTATACCGGCCTGATGGAGCGCACGTCTCACAGTTTTCATGCTACATTCGTACTCCAACGCGAATTGTGAGGTTTTTGTAAACGGCTCTGAGTTGTAGACGTCTATCATATGAGCCACACGATCAGGTGTTATTACCCGTGGAGGTGGAGCACGCGGTCTGTCCTCCACGGATCCCTCTTCTGAATCTCGGTGTATCCACCGTCGCACTGTAGCCCTCTGTAATAAAATGTGATGATATTATATCTACACTTAATTTTTGTGATTTGGTAGTTCGCTATTGTTAATAGTGTCAAAAAAAAAAAACAACAAACAATGAATAGTGAAGGTATACAAAGATCTCTGAAATAACTACGAATACTATTAATTATTATCATGTTATTATTCAAAGTCAAAGTCAAAATCATTTATTAAAATAGGCTAATACGATTAGCACTTTTTAACGTCAAAATTTTACAATGACAGCACCCCCAAAACGCCCCCCTTTCACCACTTCCTAGTGTTATGGCTGGAAAGAAGAAGTGGTGAAGAACAAACTTCCCAGCAACACAGCTGTCTATTACAATTTAATTATTATTAATTTATTTTACAATTATACAATTCTATTTTATCAATTATTAATTTAAAACACCGAAAAATACAAAAAATAAAGCACTTTTGTTCCACTTCAGAGCTGCCATCTGCGTTTATCTGTGAAATAATCATTAACATTATAATATGCCTTTTTAACAAGAATTTCTTTGATTTTGTTTTTAAAAGAACTGTCCGTTAATTCCAAGAGATGAACCGGAATCCTGTTATAAATGCGTACACAAAGCCCCACAAATGAACCGTGCACCTTATGTAGACGATAATTAGGTGCGGTTAACTTATGTTTATTTCTAGTATTAAAATGATGTACGTCGCTGTTTTTACTATATGAATCTAGGTTTTGCCTTACGTATATTATATTGGCATAAATGTATTGAGACGCCACAGTCAGAATACCAATGTCCTTAAACCTTTCCCTAAGGGAGACTCTAGCACCAAGTTTGTATATAGCACGGACAGCGCGCTTCTGTAGTACGAAAACATTCTCGATATCAGCAGCATTGCCCCACATAAGAATTCCGTAGGACATGATGCAGTGAAAATAGCTAAAGTACACTAGACGCGCCGTGGCTACATCGGTGAGAGCTCTTACTTTCCTGACAGCGTACGCAGCAGAGCTTAATTTACCCGTGATGCCAGTTATATGCTCACCCCATTGAATTTTGGAGTCTACTGTTATCCCTAGAAAAGTCGTAGCATGTACCGTTTCAAGTTCCTCATTGTTCAAAATTACACCGGGACCGAGATTTTTTACATTAGGCAAAGCAAATTTAATACATTTTGTTGTCTTCGTATTCAAAACTAAATTATTGGCTGTAAACCATTGCGTTACTAGTGAAAGACAAGAATTCACGTCATCAAAATCTACTCTATTCCTATCAACTTTAAAAATTAGAGACGTGTCATCGGCAAACAATACTACATCACACAATGATTTTAAATAATATGGCAAGTCATTAATGTATACAAGAAACAAAAATGGACCTAAAATCGACCCTTGCGGTACGCCCAAACGAACGGGTAGATTGGAAGATTTGACACCATTAACGTCAACACATTGCATTCTACCGCTTAAATATGAGCTAATAACACTAAGTGCGCTGTCTCTAATACCATAGTACTTTAGCTTCTGGGTAAGCGTTTCATGTTGGACGCAGTCGAACGCTTTAGAAAGATCACAGAACACCCCGATAGCATTCTGTGACTTCTCCCACGCACTGAATATATGTTTCAGTAGAGCAACTCCGGCATCCGTTGTGGAGCGACCCTTTGTAAAACCGTATTGTTCCGCATGTAAAATATTGTATGAATTGAAATGCCGGAGGAGTTGATTTAAAATTAGCTTTTCAAAAATTTTGCTCAACGCGGGCAGAATTGAAATCGGTCTAAAGTTGCCTAGATCGTTCTTGCTCCCGGATTTAAAGAGAGGTATAACTTTACTGTATTTCATAAGTTCAGGAAAGGTACCTGAGTCAATGCACTCATTAAATATACGAGCTAAATAGGGCGCAATATCGTCAATAATACAGTTTAAGACTTTAACAGAGATACCCCTTAAATCACCTGTCTTTTTTGAATTTAATGACTTGAAGGTTCTTACTATGTCATAAGGTGAAATATAACTAAAGGTAAATGTGGCTTCACATTGACTAACACTACTACGTAAAAGTTTTTCGGCGTTGGTGGCAGAGGAGTCTAAGCCGCTAGTGGTCTTGATTGGAATATTAGAGAAGAATGTGTTAAATTCGCGAGCTACATCAGAATCTTTCTCGTAAACTTGATTCTCATTAATGATTTTATACTGATTATCACGCTGTTTGATTTTCCCGGTCTCGCTATTTATAATATTCCACGTCGCTTTTATTATACTCTTACTATTCTTAATTTTATTACTAAAATACATTGATTTTGCCGCATGACAAACTTTTTTAAACAATTTAGAATAATTCCTAACATATCTAATAAAATTTTCATCAAAATTATAATTTTTTATTGTATTAATTTTTAATATTAATTTTTATTGTAAGTATGAGTTCTGTTTTTTATTTAATAATGAAAAGTATCGAATATATTAACAATTTCAGTATTCGATATCGCAACATTTTTCATACCTAATAAAACTACATTAAAACTCTAGTCATTGAACACTTAGGTATTAGGCATATGAGGCGGTAAAAATTGTCTACCTACCGAAAACTATTAAGAATTTTTATAGAGGTAATATGTAGTTTTGTTGAAATTAATAGTGTCACTTAATGTTTTTCTCTAAGTTAATTACATAATTTAGTCAAAAAAAATTTGTTGGTTGCAAACTTACCGTAATGTTTAATTCCTGCGATATTTGCAAAATGTTTCGTCCTAGATTATGAAGAACCAATATTTGGTTCCTCTCTTCCCTGGATAAATTTCGAGGCATCCTTAAATTCTTTGTAACAGATGAATCATAAAGGGAGTCAATATTTTGTATATAAGTCCAAAAAAACACAGCACAAGTCGACGAGAAGGAAATCTACAGTCCAAAAACACAGCATGGGTCATCAAGTAGGCAATCAGCAGTCCAAAAACAAAGCAAGGGTCAATTCGATTCAGCAATAAACAGTCCACAATCACAGCACAGGTCAACGTAAATAGGATACTAAAAAAAACAAACGCGTTGACAATAGGCACGGGCGAAATGCAAATTGCAACTAATTAAACAAACACCTTTTTTCTTTTACTCTTTTAAAGTTCCGGTAAACTACACTCTTTTGCAAAAAAAAACGGGCACCTATGCGAAATCTTGGTTTTAAGGCCTTCACGTGTATTTCAGAGGGTTTTTATGACTGTAGGATGTTACTAGCACCAAAAGGGTTAGCCAAGCATGCGTGAGAGTGTATCCTAAATTTGAATTTTGTAGACATGCTAAGAAACTGGTTAAACCTTGGTTTGGACAAATTCCTGGTAGAAAGTTCGTGGGCGTTTTAAAAAGTTTTTGACGTGACTTTCGGTAAACTGATAATGCAGTTTTAATTGATGATTCATGTACCTTTCTGTTAAATCAAGACATTTTTGAAAAACTATGCGTATTTGATAAAATGTTCACCTGCTCTAAATGGTATATGCTGATGATTGATGGCAATGTTAAGAGTTTCGGTATTTTTGCATAAAGCGTTCTATTGTTTAGATATTGTGTCCACGCGGTTTAAAATAACCCTTTCTCACAAATAAACACAATTTAGAGGAGTATCAGTAGTTTGGGCTGCGACAAAACAAATTTAATGTTAGCAGAACCAGATCACAACTCGTCTCCTATCACACTTTGACATTCAAAAAATACCAAATTTGGTGGTTAATGCAAAAACAACTATATGAAAAATAATGACAAGGGTTAAAACTATCCAAAAAGTCAAATTATTGCCGCGTTGAAGCTCTCGATAACTCCATAGGTGTCGGGTTACTAAACGATGATTAAGCTGAAAGGGAGTTATGACTTCAAAATGATTGGCCAAACGTATGTTTTTTTAAAAAATGATTAGTTAGCCAATTATTGTTACGATTTAAGCAGGAAAATGCTGTGGATACCAGAAAACCTTGGAGTAGACAGGTTTATTTAATAAAATGTCCGTGGGATGAAAACCCGCTATTTGAACGCTCAGACTCATAGATCTTTAGAGGTCTACGGGGTTTCCCAAGAGGCGAGGTTATTTAAAAATCAGTGATTACAAGACCTTAAGACCTCGTTCTCACCGTGTATGCGTTATTTTCTGTATTTTGTAGAATTTCAAGATTTTTCAAAATGTCAAAGTCTGATAGGAGCCGACTTGTGAACGGCACTGCTAACTTTAAATTGGTTTTGTTGCAGCCCACAATATTGATACTCCTCTAAATTGTGTTTATTTATGAGAAAGGGATATTTTAAACCGCGTGAGTACAATATCTAAACAATAGAACGCTTTACACAAAAATTCCGAAACTCTTAACATTGCCATCAATCATCATCATAGACCATTTAGAGCAGGTAAAAATTTTATCAAATACTGATAGTTTTTCAACAATGTTTAGATTTAACAGAAAGGTACATTAATCATTAATTAAAACTGCATTATCAGTTTTCCGAAAATCACGTCAAAAACTTTTCAAAACCCCTACGAACTGTCTACCAGGAATTAGTCCAAACCAAGGTTTAACCAGTTTCTTAGCAAATCTACAAAATTCAAATTTAGAATACACTCTCACGCATGCTTGGCTAACCCTTTTGGTGCTAGTAACATCCTACAGTCATTAAAACCCTTTGAAATACACGTGAAGGCCTTAAAACCAAGATTTCGCTAGGTGCCCGTTTTTTTTGCAAAAGAGTTTATTTAGCGGTTATACGCTATTTAGAACTCTATACTAGTATCCATAAGGGTTATTATTTCAATGATAAGTATAGAGAGTAAAGCCCTTACGAAACGTATCGTTTGCAAAGCATGGATCCAACGCGTAGGTACACGCTATTTAGAACTCTATTTGTACTACTTAAGGGTCGTTATTTGAATAACAAATATGGAACGTATTATGCTTGTGTGCGTGAGAGAGTCGTTTAAAGGATTTTTTAAGAAAAGTGTATCACCGGACTTGTCCGTGATTGTACCTTGTTGTTGTCAGATTGATCTGAAATTTGGTACACACCTTTAATTCCGATGACAATACAATATACTAATATCGATAACATTGTAAATCCAAGATGGCCGCCGGTACAAAATGGCGGATTACATATTTTTTCCACAACTCCCTCAATATGGGTATCAAATGAAAGGGCTACTCAAGTAGAATACTGTCAGCAACCCCATCGGGGCCCAACAGGGCCAAGGCCTGCTTGGGCTGCGGGATTGTCCTGGTACATAAAAGGCCTACGACGAAACACAACGGTTTTTAGTCAGTAAGAGTCTGGCACTCCCTCACCGCTGCTGAACCATATATAGAATGAGGAATATTCGGTAGGCATTTTCATTAAATACTAAAAACTAGAAAATAAAAAATCGGTAAAAAAAACTTTTAAGTTAAACGGTTTTATCTTATGTGCACTGAAAACTAGAAAATAAAAAAAACTGTTACTTACCTATAAACCTACATAGGTGGTCCCGGTCATATTAGACTAAAAGAAGATGGATCAAAATTGCTCCACGGCCTATAACAATGAGACGTATCTCAGAAAAAAGATAATAATGTTTAAAAAAATATGGCATACTCTCTAACTTCATTTTTTTACACCTTCATACGAAAAAAATGCTCTAAACATTGTTCAGGCGCTGTTATGAAATCAGCGTTCACAAGAGTATTTATGGACCATTTTGAAAAAATATTTTTTTGTTTGATAGGGTACACCTCAGAGGTGGTCTCATTCATAGTCATCAGGTCAGGATCTGATGGTGGAAACCCTGAGAAATCCAGGGCAACTTTTGAAAGTTGTAGGCATGCGCAGACTAAAAACTTGACACAGAAGTGTGTGTTTGATAAAACTATGCAACAGTAAAGGTTTGGAGCTGACCTGATGATGGAGACGAGAGAAGGTCGAGGCCATATTTTTTTAAACATTATTATCTTTTTTTTGAGATACGTCTCATTGTTATAGGCCGTGGGGCAATTTTGTATGGATTGTGATCCGTCTTCTTTATATCTGTAATTATGTTTCCATCCATGATACCAGTCTCCGGTGCAGACTCCACAGTGTGTTGGCTACTGCCAGCAACGGGTTGCCTCCGGACTTGTCTTGATGCAGCCGCCCAACAAGGAAGACAAACTCGTTCCAAATGTAACACCTAATAACAAAAATATTATATTTAGATACTTGATTCTACTATACTTCAACACACATACATATGCATTCGTAAATTAAGTTTAAATAAATAAGAATAAACACTTACGTGATGTGCTGGTGTCCATCTTAGTATAACATTCCTTTGAGTTCATACATGAGTTCTGCGACTTGCTATTGACAAGCCACATGCGTAGCATATGTTTAGGTGTCCACGAGCAGGGGATACAAGTGACAGATTTGAGTTAGATGCTGTCTGGTTTTCGTAATAATACAAAACATTTCACACACAGGATGTCATCAGACAATATCTGGAAAAAATAATAATAATAAATCTTTATTTCAGACCAAGTTCGTCCATAGAATTCTTTACATAACACAAACACAATTACAAATCACAAATCATGTTAGTAAAACCAGTTAGTAAACATAACAATATGAATAAAAAAAAAAGCACATTCTGAGTACCAAAGTGTTAGTAATTGGTTAGTAGAAGAAAAAAAAAAAAAGAAAAATGAAAAAGAATAATGAAATCTAACAACAGTCTATTTTTTATTCCCATTTACGTGTACACTTGCCCAGTGTATACGGAAAGGGCTGTCAATCTTGTCTGCTAATATTCTGAGAATACTGTTGGTATTACCGCACAACCGAGTCATCATAGAAGCAGTTCTCTTGCGTATAATGGCAAAGAAATCGTCAATACCGGCATCCGCAAACATTGCCGATGCGCTACAGTACCTAGGTTTTCTTAGCAGTATCCTCAGAGCATCATTGTACTGGACACGAAGAGCGTTGTAAGCCCGCCGCGTGAAGTTGATCCATAGACTGCACGTGTAGAACGATTGACAGAAGGTTTTGAATAGCAGTTGTTTAATCTCAGCAGTACAGCGTGCAAATCTTCGGGCCACCATGTTGCAGCGGACTGCCAACGCTCTCCTTTCCCTCTCAAGATCTTCATCATCACGCAGGTCATCAGTTAGTATATGACCTAGATACTTAAATTTGTTCACTCTATTCAGCTGTACCCCACACAGCTTGATAGGTGGGACATTTAATGGTGTTTTCTTTCCGGCTTTACACAGCATGAATACACTTTTACTGGCATTATACTTCAGCCCGTGTGTTTGCGCATATGTTTCACATATAGCCAGCAGTCTCCTAAGTGCTCCGACAGACGGGCTCAACAGAACCATGTCGTCTGCGTAACTAATATTGTTGATCATTTTACCATCAATCGAGCAGCCAATCATGGTTCCGTTCAGCTCCCCTATCAGCTGATTTACAAAAAGATTAAACAAACTCGGGGAGGACAATCCTCCCTGTCTTACACCACATTTTAAGTTATAACTCTGGCTATATGCGTTTTCCCACCTGATCATGTTTATTTGATTATGGTACCAGTACTTTAATAGGATCACAAGCTCATTTGGTAGGTTAGTCTCCACGATAAGTTTATGCCATACAACGTCATAGGACACGAGGTCGAAAGCCCTCGACAGGTCAAGAAAACACGCGTATACTGGGGTTTTCCGATCAGTGTAATACCTTATCGTTTGTTTCGCGCACAGAATAGCCGATTCAGTTGACAAATCAGGTCTGAAACCAAATTGCGACTCTTGAATAGAGAGATGTTCGTTTAATCGCATGTTTATGAGGCTGTCAAGGACCTTCGCGAAAGTCGTGGCCAGAGATATTGGCCTGTAGTTATTCTTGTCAGATGGGTCACCGTTTTTATTCTTTATAATCGGTATGACTACAGTTTTCGTCATATCATTCGGGACATAGGAATGCCCTATACAAAAATTAAAAAGCATACTTAGTACTCTGGGCAAGTGCACACCCGCATAGCGCATATGTTCTATGCTTAACCCGTCATGACCTGGTGTCTTTCCACTCTGCATCTTTTTTATTGCAGTTCTTACATTTGTCGCAGTGAACCGAGCGTACATTTTACCAGGTTCAGAAACGGGCTTAGTTAATAAACTAGTATCACAGGTCATTGGTGTTATAGAGAACATATCCTTAAACATATTAGCAATGTTCTCGTTACCCATTACATTACCCACGCTTACTGGAGCATTCGGCTTAGAACCCAGATAACTCGTTTGCTTCCAAAAACCTTTAAAATCTTTGACTTTGTGCTTGGCTGCCAATATGTCCATTTTTATTTGATCAGAGTTGTCTTGACACCACTTTAATTTTTTCTTAAAAATCTTACGTGTTTCACACATGTTAGAGTACAAGTTACCAGTTCTAGGCCTACCATGCAATACCCAGGTACAAAAACTAAGTCTAGCATTTCTATGAGCCTCACTTACATGTCTGTTCCAGCCTATAATATAGTTCTTTTTGCAAGCCGTCTTGACAGTTTTAGAGGCCATCGAAGCCTTAATCAATGCGGACTTAATATTGTTGTACAATGAATCCACAATATGTTTGTGCTCCTCTTTATCACACATTGAGTCACAACAATTTTGCAATTCCTTAGGAAAATCTACATTACATAATGCCCTGTTACATAACTCTGTATACTTTCTAATTTGGACTTGATCTCTTACACCCCAATATGTTTTATTTTCAATTACAGCTGGCACCTTTGATTTGCATGGTGAGCTACTGAGATGACATGTTATAGCTAATGGAAAATGGTCAGACCAAGACACTTCATATAGCACTTTTATACTATCAATTGCCTGGAACGACAAGTCCGTAACTAGGCAATGGTCCAACCATCTCACGCTCCCATGAGCCTCGCTATAATATGTGTAAGTATCTGGACAATTGGGTAGCAGATTTAGGTCAGCACATAACCAGTTTTGTTCATCACAAAATTGTAACATTTCCTTGCAAAACAACTCACCAGGGTGTGCGTTGAAATCTCCCATAACATACAAAATAAAATGTAAGGTAGTTTAGACAGTTTAGAGACGTGTGAAATCCACAAACATAATAAAACAAACTTACCAATGTAGGTGTTACCCAGGATCTTAGAAGGATAAGCATTGGTTCATCTATTTCTTCAATTTAACGTCTACGAAGATTAGGCGCTATACGTAAAGAGCAATTAACACACCGGCGAGACAAAGAGTAGTTTACTCGACTTCTACCAGGTGCAGACATTTTTCCGGAGTAAAACAACAATATCACTTAAAACACTTCTCTTATCACTAAAAACAAGAGTCCAATATCTAAAAAAAAAACCACTGGAGGCACGAAAACGATCAGCTCGACAGTTTTTACGCAAATTGTAACGATCAGAAGCAAATACGGAGGAATAAATTCAACTCTACGCATAACAACCGGCACGAAAACAATTTGAATGACGTATTGATTTGACAGATAGACTCGCGTTCCGAGTAGATGTTACCATGTTAAATATTTTGTTAATCGATTCCCTAAATCGATATGTTATAAATAATATCATTTACTAATTATTGTGTTATTGTTGTATTCCATGTATGGTGTTAGGTGTAACCGTTTTATAGATATAGTTTAGTGGTGACTTTTGTTAGTGCTGATATTTTATTGTTTGTGCAACAGTTATAGACAGTTTTTCTTTCTTCTTTTCTTGTTTACTATTTACGAGTGCATACTTAATATATATACTTGTACGTCGTCAAATCGTCGTGGAGTCTCTCAAATGGCTGTGCAATACCAGTCATTGAAACATAAAGCCCTCCAAAACTACGCCACCTTGCAAACGTTTAAGGAAAATGAAGACCTTGCTAGAAGCTTGACTGAGATCAAGCAAAAGCTAGGAGAGAACCTGATCAAACAGAAACAGGAAAGCACTTCCTTTGCTGACATGGTGAAGGGTACAAAAACCCTTATACAGCCTCATGCAACCAGCTCAGTCGCTATATATCCCAGAGACAGTACAGTACCAAGACCAGTGAAGATACCAAAAATTTTGTACAAAAGATAGTTTGTCCTGAAGAAATGAAATTGAAGGTACGTGAACTACGAAAAATAAGAAACGGTGGTGTAATAATAAGCACTGAGACCAAGGACGACATCCAAAAATTGAAGCAGACTGTCGAGCGTTCTACATCTGGACTTACTGTTGATGAACCTCGTAAGCGCAAGCCCCGTATCGTAATAGGCTAGTTTCCTAAAAAATAATAATTAGTCCGTCTTGTAGATTGTCCAAAATTAAGCGATACGTATTTTTTCTTTTTTAAATTGGATCAGAACTTGTTAAGATATAGCGTGTTAAAGTTGAGTGTGACGTCACAAGTTGCTACAATTTTCAGGACACTGTGACGTAAAAGGCCCCCACTCCTAATTTTTGAAGTGTATTATCTTTGTCATTTTATGTTTAATTAAAAAAAGAAAAAATACGTATCCAATATTTTTTGATTATCTAAAAAGCGGACTAAATATTATTTCATTATTTCGACCCTGGACACTACCCTATTATTGGGGTTCCTACTGACATGGCAGAGATAGAAGTTTTCAAATGTATTTATGAACAAAATATTGTCGACAAACTACCAAATTTGACCAAAGATGCATTTTTATCCTCAATCAAATTAAGCCATAAGTCAGGAAAAAGGGATGCTGACAGCTGCAACTTTATTATTGAAGTGCCAACAAGCGTCCGGAGAGCCCTAGTGAATCAAAACAGGATCTATATAAACTGGACCTCATGCCCGGTACGAGATTTCACCCTTGTGACTCTGTGCTTCAAGTGTCAGCAGTATGGTCATGCATCCAAGACTTGCAAGTCCATCACCTCTACTTGTAGCCACTGTGGTGCAGAAGGACACACGACTCAAGAGTGCTCTTCGAAGGAACAACCACCGAAATGTGCAACCTGCAAGCGCTACAATAAACCCCACGACCATAAGACAGGAGATTTGGATTGCCTTGCTAGGAAAGCCGCTGAATACAGGTACATTAACTCGGTGGATTATGAAGGCGCCTGAGAGTGCCACGCATTAGATGTTATCAATTTTACACAATACATAATTGTATGTTTTTACTTAGAGATAGTTTCTTTACTGATTCTTTTTATAGCCACTTTTATACGCCAATTGTAATAAATCAAAATTACCTAGAGATAATCGGAACATTTAATTTTAAATTAGTATGTAAGCATTATAATAAATATGTGTAATAATAACACTGTGTTTGTCACATTGACCTAGTTTTTAGTTACTATAGCAATTTATTGTTAATTCGCTATAAATATTATAATAAGCACTTTTACGCCCGAGACACAGGTTTTTACCTAATTCGGGCAAATTATACATCAGCACTTTTTAGAATTAAGCAAATATTGTAAAAATTATGTACAAAGTGAAGTAATAAACAATTTATTTATTATTTTGATATAAGAGAAAAATGTTATTTTGCAACCTAATTCTTCGCTACAAGACAGAGACCGCCCACATTTTTTTTAAAGTGAAAAGTCTTGGTTTGACCATCAAGGGCAGATCCAGCTCCGACGCTAAGACACAACATAATTTTTTTTTTGGTGGGCTAAAATCATCGGATTGGCAACCCCTCCCTTGGGTGGAGTGGAAAATATTGCCAGACTTTTACTGACTATTGTAACTTCATCTTGGTACTTTTAGTGACTTAAATAGAAATATATTTTAACGATATTTTCAATCGATCGACTCGTTCATTTAAATGAGATAGTCTGTCGTCTACCTGGCAACATTCAGGTTAAGTTTTAATGGCGGAACTAGCTTAGATTCAATAAAATAAATATGAATTATGTTTTTCAATGCTAGGGTACAAGAAATTCTGAAAAAAAACAGTTAGTTTTATAAAATTAGGACTTAATTTTTAATAATAAAATATTCTTGACACTCTACAAATAAGGGGCCCAACGGGTGGCAATGTCCTTTGTACGCCTGACATGGAAAAACATATTGAAACTGTAAATAATATTGTAACACCTTTACAACATATGTTTTTTAACAAATTTATCTTTGTCTTATCACTTCTGCGCAGGTGAAGGTCAGGGCTCAATATCTTTGCCGATGATTTATAACCACAAAAGCGCCCGCCGCCGCTGACACTTCACGCGTGCTAAGCATGCCATTTTGAAATGTGTGCCTACCACTGAGAGACCATATTAAATTGCTCCGAGTAGGAATGTTACACTGTTATCGTTTTCAAAAGAGTTGAAAGCGTATGCAACCCTTTTGAACGACTTAAGCCGTTCAAAAGTGTTACCCATATCGTATGGGTTTTTTTTTAAAAGCCTTTCATTGAATAACTCAAATGATCTAGTAAGCCATTTAAAAGGTTACCTATTTCGTATCGGTTTTAGATTAACCGGTTAGAAAAACCCTATCGAAAAACCTAACTATAAGTAACCCAAATAGTCCTTTAAGCCATTCAAAAGGGTTACCTATTTCTTATGGGTTTTTGAATAACTGCTTAGAAAAACCCTATCGAAAACCCTTTCAATGGATAACCAAAATGGTCCCTGGTCTGAAATGATGACAATGCTAAAGAATCTCACCACTACACAAAATGAGTTTACAAAAAAAATTACAAAAGATATAACAACTATAAAAGAGCGAATCGATGGTATTAAATCTACTACCGACAACCTCACCATTGAACAAAATAATAGTAAATCTGATGTCATGTCGTTACGGAATGCAAATGATATAACAGACAAAAATATTAATGAGATTAGTAACACAGTACAGCTATTACAATCAGAGCAAGTCAAAGTCAAAGTCAAAATCATTTATTAAAATAGGCTAATACGATTAGCACTTTTTAACGTCAAAATTTTACAGTGACAGCAACCCCAAAACGCCCCCCTTTCACCACTTCCTAGTGTTATGGCTGGAAAGAAGAAGTGGTGAAGAACAAACTTCCCAGCAACACAGCTGTCTATTACAATGCAATTATTATTAATTTATTTTACAATTATACAATTCAATTTTATCAATTATTAATTTAAAACACCGAGAAATACAGAATAAAATAAAGGACTTTTGTTCCACTTCAGAGCTGCCATCTGCGTTTATCTGTGAAATAATCATTAACATTATAATATGCCTTTTTAACAAGAATTTCTTTGATTTTGTTTTTAAAAGAACTGTCCGTTAATTCCAAGAGATGAACCGGAATCCTGTTATAAATGCGTACACAAAGCCCCACAAATGAACCGTGCACCTTATGTAGACGATAATTAGGTGCGGTTAACTTATGTTTATTTCTAGTATTAAAATGATGTACGTCGCTGTTTTTACTATAAGAATCTAGGTTTTGCCTTACGTATATTATATTGGCATAAATGTATTGAGACGCCACAGTCAGAATACCAATATCCTTAAACCTTTCCCTAAGGGAGACTCTAGCACCAAGTTTGTATATAGCACGGACAGCGCGCTTCTGTAGTACGAAAACATTCTCGATATCGGCAGCATTGCCCCACATAAGAATTCCGTAGGTGTGACGTTGCAAACGCCATCTGTTGTCGAATTAAGGTTAACAATCGATTTGTGTTGGATTGGAGATCCAACTAGATGGCGTTGTGTGTTCTTACCCAACAAACAAGCTACTCTTATAAAATTATATGTTTAAGGTCTAATTTCTTATAGTTGCTTTAAAATCGCTTTCATTATGTCAATGTTCCTTATTATGGCACAATATAAGAAGATTTGCCTAATATTACCTTTACTCTCATAATTTGGTTGGGTTAACCATAACAAGTCCAAATTACATGATTATAATAAGGATTGAAAATGTGTTATTCTCATAAGCGCATTTACAATGCTTTTAAGCCTTATAATATTCAAAACCCTATAAAAGCTTTTCATTTGGCTAACTGTTCTTATAATAGTAATGCATAAGCTAACTATGATGCTTTTAAACTCATAGGAGCATTTCATAAGATGTCTACCCAACAAACAATATTCTGCATTTTATATGGTCTTTACAAGAATGAACGCAATCCATAATCACTTACATAGTCATTAAATACTTATACTTATAGTCATAAACCCGATACCAACAAATCACTTGAGGGTTCCGTCAATGATTTTATGGAAGATGACAATGAAGTACAGGAAATCAGTCAAGAAGAATATAACGGTGGTGGTAGTGAAGAAGACATAAATTTTCAACTAAATTTGAGTTGAATAAGATGGATATCGGTGGTGATGTCAAAAACTGGGCAGTAAAAAATAATATTTCACAATGGCTTTGAGTGATCTATTAAAAATATTACAATCTATTTATTAAAATATCTATTTATTTACACTTTTTTTTTAATTAGCCTATGCTGTCCCACTGCATACACTGACCTAGTAATAATTATTTTTCATTGCCTAGGTATTGAAATTTTTTATTACTATTGAGAAATATGTAATAAAATTATGGATTACAATATTCACATTCATCTTCAATAAAGATCATAAATCAAATACTCTTTACAATTTTGACAAAACAAGAAAGTGAATAGTAGCAAAACTTCTATTTTTTCACGCCCAATCACAAAGTGTGAAGGTATGCTTGACAAAGTCTGATATTTGCAATGAAAACATTTTCTTCGTACGATAAAATGTGTCAAATTCCATGGCCATCTCTTGTTTTGGACAGTGAGATCGTCTCCGTAAATACGACCATTGTGATAATACCTGAAATGTATTATAGCTAATATTAATACAGCTACGGAATTATGAAAGGAACCCTAACGGTAGATAAAATGGCGATAGCAGATGGAATAAATGTTGCCATTACAGAGCTTATAATCTTATAGATTTCTAATAGACGTTGTGAGAATGATATTACCCTTGTAAAAGCGTTATAAAAAACACGCCTTAATAATTATTCACATTTTTACGTGAAAACTACCCAAATTCAAGGGCGCGTTGATATAATTACACTTTTTGTACCACATTTTATCATACGTTTGAATTCCCACACAGTTTTCTCAATAAACAAACACAATATACTCTCGGATTCAGGTACACTAAAAAAGAATGAAATTAATCATGGTTCTTGTTTTCTTTGAAATACTCGTTGACGCTGCCAAACTGTGAAAAATTACTCAACAAAACACTTCTTGCAGAAACTCAAACACTGATTTTAAGGCGAATAGCTTTAAAATAGAATTTGTCTTGCCGCTATAAGTTTTACTCCCTTGTTGCTCGCCATTATAAAACATGTATAAGGTTGGTTGGCTTTTTAAGAGCAAATCCTTTTGCTTTTATTAGTTTGACTCCCTTATCGCTTGCTATAATAAAGTACATATAAGAAAAAGAAGCTGTCAATAAAGCAAATATAAGGGGGGTTTGAGGTTATTGTTCTTGTAATTTGTGCCCAAACGCACCCTTATTAGCGTTAATACGGCTGTTATAAGATATTTATTTTTGGCATTATTAGCCACTATGAGAGGATTTTTTGTTTGTTGGGTAGTCTAAATCGTAAACAGATTAAAGGTTTTAATTAATTGTTATATTAAATAATTAGTAGCAATTATTTAGCTATGTTATGTGTGGTGTTTGGAAATCATTTGATTAATTTCATCGGTCTGATGCATTCGGACGTAAGGATCGATTAGTCGAGTTTGACAGGAAATTGTCTATGACAAGAGGAGTTTGCTCGGCTCTGTGGTCGAACATTCGAGAGAGTGCGTGGTCATTGCGATGGAAAAGAGGTTTTTTGCAGTGATGCCAGATGGGGGGGATTCCCCCCAAATTTGGGGGTATTTTCTGCCCACGGGGGTTTTTTTTGGGGGGAAGAATCCCTTGGGGGGATCAGCGGGGGGATTTGAAATTGGCTTGGAGGGAGTTGGAGGATTTTTCGAAAAAGTTTTATGACAGAACGCGACCAAATTACTCACTACTTAATTTGAACGCACCATAGAACCACACACAAAAACATACACACATCATCATCATCATCAGCCTATCGCAGTCCACTGCTGGACATAGGCCTCTCCAAGTGCACTACATACATTTAACATACACACACTACCACAATAATGCTGCGTGCGGAGAACGACGATGAACGATGATACTATATTTATTTTACAGAAAAGAGCTGTTCGACCCATTTACAATCTGGGTCCAAAAGTTCCTCTTAGAGAGAAATTCAAAGAAATAAATATTCTGACTGTTGCCTCTCAACACATTTTGAAAATTTAATGTACGTTCGTAAAAACATATCTAACTTTGTTCAAATGTCTGATGTTCATAGTATAAAATTATTAGGAATAAACATAATCTTGATGTACATGCTACTCGCCTCCACAGAGTAAGCAACTCGTTCATGGGTCAACGCATACGCTTTTACAATAAACTTCCCAAAACTTTTCAATTAAATGTTTTTCTAATTACTGGGGGTTTTTTCTCAAAACACTAACATTTTGGGGGGATTTTGGGTGAGATTTGGGGAGAATGCTAAATCAGCGTTGCCATATATACAGATTTCTCCGTATTTATACAGATTTTTGATGTGTAATACGGATTAGCACTGGATACAGATTTCTATACAGAGTTTTCTAACTCGATTGATGAAATTACCATAAAATTATTCAACTCAAAATAGAACGAAGCAAAAAATATACAATCATGTTTAGTACACACATCATTGCATAATTCTATTATTTATGGTCAACTTTCACTAACAACGTATATTTTTAGTATGGCAGCATTACAAGTGTCACTCGCTATACTTGGGAAAGTCCCCGGAGGTCTTTGCGTGCTGTTTATGATACTTTGCTCTCGTTGCGAGAACGAATGCGTGTAGAGTGAGCCGAGTGAGCGAGTCGCGATCTTTCGCGACTCGCTCGACGGAGCGAAGGTATCAGCCTCCCTTGCCTCCACGAATTCAAACACTTTAAACCAAGATGATATTAAAGCATTTAAACTCAAATGTCTTGACTTCTTTATTGAAGGGGCAAAGCAGATCAAAAAAAGATATGATTTCAGCAATGATGTCATTAAAGAAATGCAGTTTCTTGACCCACATGTCGTCAAGTCTCGTAAAATAAATTCATTGGTCGCTTTGGCTGTAAAGTTCCCAAATTTGATCTCAGTCAATGAACTACAACAACTTGACACAGAGTGGCGGTTTTTGCGTAATAATAAAGACCTAGCCCCTGATGAATCAGAAGACGTCGAAACCTACTGGTGTAAAGTCACTGCAGCCCGTGACCCTGCTAACTACAGCAATCAATTGTACCCTACTCTGTCAAAATTTGTTTCTGCGATACTAAGTCTACCTCATTCCAGTGCCGCCGTAGAGAGGATCTTCTCTTCTATAAATTTGATAAAATCCAAACAACGCAATAGACTTAATACCACTACTATCGAAGGTCTTTTACATACAAAGCAACTGATTGGTGCAAAATCTTGCTATAGCCTCGAGGTTGATAATAAATTACTGTTAAAATTTAACAAAAATATGTATGACTAGCTTCTGCCCGCGACTTCGTACGCGGATAAAGTCCCTTATGCCAGCGACTACGGGGTCAGCAAAATCAAAGATCTGAACTGTCTGATATTGAATTTTTAGGGCCCGTTGACTTGAAAACAACGGAATACGCATAGCCATTAGAAACGTTTCATATATTTAATTTTTGTACTTCAACGGCAAAAGCACAGCAGACTAAACAAAACGCTGAGAACTGAACCGCAAAAGATAGGGATAAAAGTAGTGATTCTAATTAGTCCGCATTTAAGTTGTGTGTGGCAAAAATATTACACGTATTAATACGTTAAAAAACATTAAATGTTACTGAGATAACAAAGTCGTGATGACTTAGTGGAAGTCGTGGTGGTTTAGTGAGTAGAGAACCAATCTCTCAAGTATGAGCGTACGTCTTTGATTCCAGGTCTGGCAAGTACCTGCCAATGCAACTTTTCTAAGTTCGTATGTACTTTCTACGTATATTTTGGATACCAATGACCGTTATTTGGAGGGGATCATCCTCATCCTCCGAGCCTTTTCCCAAACTATGTTGGGGTCGGCTTCCAGTCCAACCGGATTCAGCTGAGTACCAGTGCTTTACAAGAAGCGACTGCCTATCTGACCTCCTCAACCCAGTTACCCGGGCAACCCGATACCCCTTAGTTAGACTGGTGTCAGACTTACTGGCTTCTGACTACCCGTAACGACTGCCAAGGATGTTCAATGACAGCCGGGACCTACAGTTTAACGTGCCATCCGAAACACAGTCATTGGCGTCTAAGATATACTTAGAAAGTACATACAAACTTAGAAAAGTTGCATTGGTACTTGCCTGACCTGGAATCGAACCCGCGCCCTCATACTCGAGAGGTTGGTTCTTTGCCCACTAGGCCACCACGACTTTTGACGAATGACCGTTATTTGGAGGGGATGCCTCCAAATAACGGTCATTGGTATCCTTAAACTGTAGGTTCCGGCTGTCATTGAACATTCTTGGCAGTCGTTATGGGTAGTCAGATGCCAGTAAGTCTGACCAGTTTTACCAAGGGGTATTGGGTTGAGCGGGTAACTGGGTTGTGGAGCTCAGATAGGCAGTCGCTCCTTGTAAAACACTGGTACTCAGTTGCATCGTGACTGGAAGTCGACTCTAACATAATTGAGATAATAACGACAATAATAATGAGATATAAGCACCGCAGGATATCTGAGGCTGATGACGGGGAGTAGCGACCCCGGTGGGCTATATATACTGAGTTCTCCAGGGAGGGTATACTGTCCCCCATCTCCGGCCGGTCGGAGTGAACCATGACGGGGGTAGGTCTCACGCCTCTGGCTTGGCTTGGCCGTCCAGAGTGGAGTCGCTAGAGCAGGGTTAGTAGCCCTGCTCGGAGGATAGGTGCCTCGTGGTAAGTGACCCACAGGGAGCGCGTAATCTGCGTTTAAAATCCGCCGAGGTATCCTCACACTTCAGCCGCTCATATCCCAAGTAGTTTTCATCAACAATTAGCAATGGTATAGCACAGAACCGGGGATTGTCTTTTTTTTAACGACGTCCACCGGGGATTGTCCTCGGGTTCATTTCTATAGTGTATAAAGGAATAATCGTCGGTTTTGTTTCACCATTTCACTAAAGGTGTCTCAAAAGGGCTTCAGAGTGTTGGCTTCGGCCCCACGTTTGCCTCCCAAAAATTCGGAACTCTGTAGTCCCGAAGTCTGGAAGAGACATACAAAATAATAATGAGATATAACGCAACAAATTCGGAGAGTGGGGGCTCGTGACACCACGTCTAGGTATGTAAAATTTGTACCTACTAAGCAGTGACTTAACACAAAATTCAAGTTATATCTTCGTTATTATTTGTTTGTGAGAAGGAGAAAAGAAAAAATACGTGTCCATTATTTTAGGATTATCTAAAAGACGGACTAATTACTTTTTTGATTCACCATACCACCTATTTCATAACATTCATTTCTATACATTTCAAGTGTATTATTGCTCTTGAAGTTCCACATCAGGTGTTCCAGATCTTCGATGTATATACGTCAATAGAGAGTGCTTATCAAGTTGAACCACTTTTGCTAAAACGTCATATCTTTATATGCTATTGTCTAGCTGGGCTCCTGGAGTTCCACATCAGGTGTTTTAGATCTTCAATTTGTATAATTCAATAGAAAGTGCTTATCAAATTGAACAACTTTTGCTAAAACGTCATACCTGTGTATGGTACAGAGAAGCTGGGCTCTTGGGGTTCCACATCAGGTGTTCCAGATCTTAAAATTTATTATCTCAGCTGAAAATGCTCATCATATGAAACAATTTTTGCCATGGCACCATTTTTGTATCTCTTATAGTTTTGTTGGTCTGTTGGTGTTCTGCATCAGGTCTTCAAGTTTCGAAGATAAATTATAGCCTATATGTTGACCAGGCTTAATACTGACACAACAAAGAAAAAATCATTGAAATCGGTTCAGTAGTTCCGAAGATTAGCGTGTACAAACAAACAGACATACAGACATACAGACATACAGACATACAGACAGAATTTTTTTTTTGGATTTGTGCTCCATTACTGTTTCTAAACCCCACCCAATTATTATTTTTTAAATATATTCAATGTACAGACACAGTTTTTTTACAGATTTATTATATGTATAGATTGAAAATAATAAAGTAATTTTTAGTGTGATTATTGCAAATGTGTGAGTTAGAGTTGTTTGTTTAAATTAATATTTAAATTTTATTTTATAGTACATATGTAAGTACTTCAGTACATAAAAAGTCAATTTTATTAATTTGTTGTTGCTTATTTAATACATGATTAATAATTCTATTTTTTGTTTTATTTTATTGTACAGAGTTTAAGTTAAAATAATATACAGATTTAATACAGATTTTATCAGTTTCTACTACAGATAAACGGTTCAAGGCATCTGGCAACACTGTGCTAAATCATCATCTGGCAACACTGGATTTTTGAGGTTTGGACGTGAGGAGTCACGCCATTTTGGGTCTGAGTTTGGTGTCTGGAGGGGCCAGGGTTTTGGAGCCCTGATGCCACGAGTGCCGTCGAGCCATATATTTGTCAGGCATCGTTTCCCGCTCAGCCTTATCCAGGATCCGTCTGCAATGGAAGCAGACTTTGTTCCCGACTGCTGCTGATGCTTGTCGGCCATTATTTCTTCGGAGCATATTTTGGAGTTTCCTGTGAGTATATTGTACGTGTTTCTGTTCCTCTCGGAATTCGTGTAGATTCATGCGATTCATACAGGGTTGTTGTCTACAGGTCTGGTTTTTTAGGAGGGCCTTAATCTCAGGCTACTCTTGTGCACGTGGTCACCGCGTGGGTGATTGGTGTCGCCGTGGTCTTGCGACTGTTCGTCGGCCAGGTACGGTCCGACGGGTGAGCTGTGACAGCGTGGCTGACCCACCGTGGCGGCTACCGCCTCCACGCTCCTCGTTACATGAAGACGTCAGGTACCTTGTGTTGTGCGTGAGTGCTGTGTGATTATGTCCTGTGTGACATACCCCGGAGGACACGATTTCCGTGTGGAGATAGAAGGACCCCGTATATCACCGATGCCAAGGGGAGCTGTTTGTGAGAGACTGAGGGAGAGACTTTCAGACTAGGGAGTTGTATGCAGAGAGAGAGTACTTTGTGAGCCTTGTCTAACAAGAGCTTTGTATTAACTTTATTATCTGGCTGCGTGTGGGCAGCATAGTGATTACTTCATTTAACGATTGAGCTACCAGTCACCAGTGTTCACCTCTCGAACTTGCAAAGCGGCCCTGAGGCCTTGTTTAGAGTCAATATACTCATGTTCAAAGGCATAGGATTTTGACAGAGGTTGCCACTTCAGACCACTGTGGAACCCGAGACATAGTGGTCTGGGGCGGTCAGCCCTGTACTGTGTGTGCAATTATTATTGTGTGTCTATTACAGCATTATATAATAACCTAACTTTTGTCTGTAAAATACATGGAAGTGAAATATAGTTGTGTTGTTTCATTAGTTTCCTATACCATTTAATTTTTACTGTAGAACGGTGGGAGTAAAAACCCCGTGCCGGGTTACAGTTGGCGCCCAAACGGAATATTAATTATTCTTAATATTAGGTGAAGCAGTGGTGACTTCTCTCTCTCTCTGGTTGTTTAGGGTTCTAGTGTAGGTACCTTATTTTGACTCAGTCTCTCAAACAGTTTTTTTAGTTTAAGTAATTGTGAATAAGTTAGTCTTTATTTTGTTTTATTGTTTTCATATTGGGTGGTTGAGTACCACAACAGGGTAACTAGTCAAAGACTATAATTTACCTTTTGGTTATTTACTTTATGTAACTAGTGCATACTTTATGGCTCAAGTGTTTTACTGCACACATTGATTTATATTGGTGTTAAACTTTCATACACTTGTAACTTAAGACTTGTTATATACTTATAGTTGTGATTGCATGTTCGTGGTGTGACCAAAGTTTCTAACTATTTATATAGGGTTTTTTTGCCCGATTATGCTGCACATTTGTTGACATTGGATTTTTCATTAACTTATATTACATGATGATAACTATTCAATAACTGGCATTCATTTCTCTCTGCATCCTTGGTGATATTTACATGCGTTCCAGGACATAGTTACGTGGATAACCTGTAACCTGTTGGCTATTAGTTTTGAAGTTGACAATTTGACGTTGACATTTGTATTTAACTTCAAGTTTTCACGCAGTTGGATACTCGTCTTTTGGGATAATGGAAGTATAACAGTTATTTCCGGACTGTTAGTTATAATTTGTTTCTCAACTATTGGAATTCCGGGGGGAGTTGTGACAGTTGTTTGTTTACGTCAGTTTTTTTACATTAACTTTGTTTTGGGTTTGTTGTTGGTTAGTTTATTGAAATGGATTTGGAAAAGGTATACTGGCAGTCTCTTCTGCGCGACGAGTTAATTTATGAAGTCATGATCAGAGGTGAAACGCCGGAAGATACGGTCGCGAAGCTGCGTATGCAACTCAAAGCACTCTGTGGTGATTCCGATCCCTCAGAAATAGTGGACGAGGAGTTAGAACCTAGCCAGGAATTAGAAATAATCCAAGATAAACTCAAGGAGTTACAAATTAAATTGGAGAGTGTTGAAAAAACCCGGGATAAGTATAGTCTTTCTCGTGCCAGGGCATTATATTGCCACTTATTCCAGCGCTTGCATAGGCTTAATTGTGAAGATGCCGAGGATGTTGCCTTAAGGGAAAAGCTCAGTAAAGTGATTAAGGGTTATGGAAGTACCTTTGAGTCATTGTTTGTAAAATCTGAGACACAACAACCACAACCAAATGTCGAGGAAAGTGCGGCTACTCAAACGAATAGAATTATAGTTAGTAAACATATTTGTAAGTGGAATGTCACATTTGATGGCAAGTCATGCCCATTTTTGTTTTTAGAGTCAATTGCTGAGCGTGCTGCAGCTTTAGGGTTCCGGATTCTGTATTGTTAGATTCGGCTTTTGCGTTCTTTATGGGTGATGCGTTAATATGGTATAGAAGTGCGAAGAGTCAGGCCTCTTCATGGCAGGAGTTAGCTGACCTGCTCCTTAAGGAATTTAATGCTATAGACTACGAAGATAACTTGTTAGACACTGCCAAAAAGCGAATGCAGGGTAAGGACGAATCAATCCACATGTATTTTGCAAACATGGATGCCTTATTCTCGCGTATACGGACACCTTTGTCAGAACAGGGAAAAATTAACTAAGAAAGAATGTCAAACCTTCCATCTCTAGGGGACTAGTATTAGTCAAGCCGGATACAGTAGTTGAACTGAAGGATATGTGCCGTTTGTTGGAAGCTGAAGATATTAAATTAAAAAATTTCACTGATACTTCAGATAGGAACTTTAAACCTAAAGTGGCCAGTGTTAATGACAAATTTAAAAAAACAATTAAAAATAACTCAAAGAGAGGTTAAATGTTTTAGATGTGGTAAATTAGGATATACTACAAGAACGTGTCCCAGCTGTAAAACAAAAACAAATGTTGTAAAATGTTTTAAGTGTGGTAAATTAGGGTTCACTATAAAGAGTTGCCCGGATTGTAATAATAAGGTTAATATCGGGTCAAAAAACTAATATATACAGGCTGTCACACACCACCTGAACTGGTCGAAGCAGGTGAATGGAAGTCATGGTTGCAATTTGTTTCAATTTTTTTTAAATATAATAGACATGTGTCAGCGCTGTTTGAACCAGACAGGAACAAGGATATTCGGCCATATTTAAATGTAAATTTATATGATATAGCACTTTACGGTTTATTGAATTCAGGGGCAGACATTTCCATTATTGGCAATGGAGCTCATAAAAAATTAATTAGCTTGGGGTATGAAATTGATACCTCAGGAAACGGTAAGGACAAGATACAGGTAGCAAATGGTTCCGAGAGTAGTCCTGTAGGAATTTTAAGGTTACCTATTACCTTTAATGGTGTAACCAGGGTAATTAATTTTTATGTGATTCCTGCAATCACATCTAACGTTATATTTGGCGTAGATTTTTGGATAGCTTTTGATTTATTTCCTAAAATTTTTAATCACATCAATTTTATGGAGACTCCAGAACAATTTTTGTTTTTACATAACTCAACAGCTAGTGAGAAACAAGTAAATTCAATTGTGTCATTTAACAATATGAACCAGGAACATAGAACTTTAGCAGAATTAATGGTAAATAAATTTCGCGAAATTTCTTTTGAGAGTAAAGGCTTGGGTAGGACGCATTTAATTAAACACACGATAGATACAGGTGATGCTTTACCTATCAAGTGCAAACCTTATCCATTGTCACCGGAGAAGTTAAAGGAACTACATAGGGAATTGGACAACATGTTGAACCTGGATGTGGTAGTACCTAGTGAGAGTCCATGGAATAATCCCGTTCTTATGGTTCCTAAGTCCGATGGTTCATTGCGGTTCTGCCTTGACTGTAGAAAACTAAATGCAGTTACAAAAGGAGATGCATATGCGATTCCTTACATACCTCAAATTTTAGATAGCCTTAAAAATGCTAAATACATTAGCTCAGTTGATTTTAAATCGAGTTTTTGGCAAGTGCCACTAGATGAAGCCTCACAGGAGAAAACCAGCTTCACTGTTCCTGGCAGAGGACTTTTTAAATTTAAGGTTATGCCTTTCGGCCTCTGCGGAGCTCCAGCTCATCAACAAAGACTTATGGACATGTTGTTTGGTCATCCGTTTTGTAGTGATGTGACTAAAGGATTAATTTTTTGTTATGTAGATGACATTTGCATAGCGTCTGAGGACTTTGAAACACACATCCTCTTGTTAAATAGGCTATATGAAAGAATTAAAAGTGCCAATTTAACAATAAATTTTGGGAAAATTAATTTTTTTAGAAATTCCTTAAAATTCTTGGGTTACGTAGTGGATGAGTGCGGGCTTAGGACTGATCCGGATAAGGTGCGTGCTATTTTGGATTTTCCGGTACCAAAAAATTCAAAGGAAGTGAAAATGTTCCTGGGGACTTGTTCTTGGTACCGCCGATTTATACGTAATTTTTCAACCATTGCAGCGCCTCTGAACGCACTCACCAGTACTAAGGTTAAATTTAAATGGAACCCAGAGGCTGATATTGCTTTTAATAACCTGAAAAATTCTTTGGTTTCTGCTCCTGTATTAGCCTGTCCTGACTTTGAGAAACCATTTTCTGTTCACTGCGATGCATCAAGTTATGGCATAGGTGGTATGCTAACCCAGAATATTGATGGGGATGACCATCCTATTGCATATGTAAGTAGGTCCCTTAGTAAAACCGAACGTAATTATAGTGCAACTGAGCGCGAAGCGCTGGCAGTAATTTATGCAGTAGAAAAGTTTGAACCATATTTGGGAAGTAGACAATTTACTGTAATAACTGACCATGCTTCATTGAAATGGTTTAGGAATTTAGAGAATCCTACTGGTCGTTTAGCTCGCTGGGGTTGTCGTTTATCGCAATATAATTATACCATCGAGCATAGGAAGGGTAAGGACAATGTTGTACCTGACACTTTATCGAGGTTACTTAAAGTGGAGGCTGTTAGCACACCAGCTACGCCGTTACCTACGGGTGACGACTGGTATGACAGATTGTTTTCTGGTGTATCGTCATGTCCAAATAACTTTCCTAATTATCGCATAGAAAAGGGTAGACTCTATAGATACACAAAGAGCAAATATGCACTGACCCAAGAATTTGACTGGAAAGAGGTTGTTCCTAAAGCACTACGCTCGCGGTTCATCGCGGATAACCATGAACCTCCCACTTCAGGTCACATGGGAGTTTTTAAAACACACCGAAGGCTGTGTCTGAGGTATTTCTGGCCCGGTATGTACCGTGACGTCATTGACTTTGTTAAGGAATGCAGCATTTGTAGGGCTTACAAGCATAAGACTACTCCTACACCAGGTCTCATGGGTCAACCGAAACAATGCTACAGGCCATTCCAAGTTGTTTCTATGGATTTAGTAGGACCACTACCTAAATCTCGTTCGGGGTTCGTTCATTTACTAGTAGTTACTTGCTGTTTTTCTAAATATACGTTATTGTTCCCTCTCCGTCGAGCAACCAGTGCTTTAGTGGCCAAGAACTTAGAAAATTACGTTTTTCTAGCTCACGGAATTCCTGAAACCGTAATTACCGACAATGGGGTTCAATTCACGGGATCAGAATTTCGTAGCCTCCTCAAGAAGTATAACGTACCGAGAGTACATTATGGTCCTAGGTACGCTCCACAGGTTAACATGGTAGAAAGGTACAATAAAACGGTTATGACAGCAGTTTCGTCTTATATGAAAGAGGATCACAGGACATGGGATCTTAATATAGCTAAAATTCAATTTGCTTTAAATAGTGCAGTGAACGAAACCACTGGATTTTCTCCATTTTTTTTGGTCCATGGCCGTGAACCAATTGTTAGTGGCACGTTTTATAAAGACGACGACTGTGAATATGAGGTAGCTATGCCTCGTGACGAGTATGCAGGCGAATTAGGTGTCCTAAAAGATATTTTTGAAAAGGTGCGTTCTAACATTGTTAAAGCACACGCCACAAACGCGAAACATTATAACTTGCGTAGACGCCATGTCAAGTTACGCGAAGGGCAACAAGTTTGGCGTAAGACTTATATTCAAAGTGACGCAGAAAAATATAAGGCAACCAAGTTAGCTCCTAAATACGAGCAGTGCTACGTTAAAAGGGTACTTTCGCCTCTGGTTTATGAGCTTGTCGGGGTAAATGGCAAATCCTTAGGGTCTTGGCATATTAAGGATATCAAAATATAAATATAGTCGTTTAAACTAGTTGTTAAGTTGGGTGTTTGGTATTAGCCGCAGTCCGTGTCTCACGTGTTGTCTGGGGTTAGCTCCAGCAATGATGACAAGGCGTACCTACACTTCTCTTTTTTTTTTTTTTTTTTTCTTCTCTCAGATTATATTTCATATTTTACTAGTTTGACAGCATTGGTTGCTTGTCAATTTCTGAAGCTTTTTCATCGTGTGGGTTGCAACACGTAAAACAGTTTTTGTTAGGCATTAGTGGCTTCTAATAGGCCTTTACTATGTTATGTTAGTTTTGCCAATATAGCATTGTTTGCTTCGGTAAAATGTTTCAGTAGGCACTCGTTGCTTATCTGACAAAGAGTCACCGACGGACTCTTTAAGTTAGTGAATAGCTTATTCACTATTTTGTTTTCAGAAGTTTACTTCTCTGAAAAGGTAAACATCTTCCTCGTGCCTTATGGACGGGGTTGTTCGAATATATGTTTCAGCTCGTTGAGCATATTTACTGGGAAGATTGTTGTTAAAAAAAAAAAAGAAACAATGTGGAGTTCCACTGGTTTACAGAAGGAATTCGGGAGAACTGCAAGGGGTGGTTTTTTGCGATATGGATGCAAAATACTACAGTAATGGAAGAGGTATGAATACGGAATGATTGCGGATGTACAGAAGATTAAGGGGGGGGCTAATACCCGGACAGTAGGAATTTCTGTAGGTAGAAGACGGTTTCCTGGTAGTTGGTTTATTACAGGTTGGTTTCACTTTTGGTAGGACATATATTTTTTCTCTTCCATGATGTTTTCATGATAATTGGTTATAAAGTTTTTTTTTTCCTTTCGCACATAGTTTTAGATTGTTTACGTTTCCTTGGTTGTAACACCGAGGGCGGTGTACGGTTTTTCGCGTACACGCAAAAAACCTTTTCGTGGGAAAGGGGGTATCGTGACGTTGCAAACGCCATCCGTTGTCGAATTAAGGTTAACAATCGATTTGTGTTGGATTGGAGATCCAACTAGATGGCGTTGTGTGTTCTTAGTCTTAATCGTAAACAGATTAAAGGTTTTAATTAATTGTTATATTAAATAATTAGTAGCAATTATTTAGCTATGTTATGTGTGGTGTTTGGAAATCATTTGATTAATTTCATCGGTCTGATGCATTCGGACGTAAGGATCGATTAGTCGAGTTTGACAGGAAATTGTCTATGACAAGAGGAGTTTGCTCGGCTCTGTGGTCGAACATTCGAGAGAGTGCGTGGTCATTGCGATGGAAAAGAGGATTTTTGGGGTTTGGACGTGAGGAGTCACGCCATTTTGGGTCTGAGCTTGGTGTCTGGAGGGGCCAGGGTTTTGGAGCCCTGATGCCACGAGTGCCGTCGAGCCATATATTTGTCAGGCATCGTTTCCCGCTCAGCCTTATCCAGGATCCGTCTGCAATGGAAGCAGACTTTGTTCCCGACTGCTGCTGATGCTTGTCGGCCATTATTTCTTCGGAGCATATTTTGGAGTTTCCTGTGAGTATATTGTACGTGTTTCTGTTCCTCTCGGAATTCGTGTAGATTCATGCGATTCATACAGGGTTGTTGTCTACAGGTCTGGTTTTTTAGGAGGGCCTTAATCTCAGGCTACTCTTGTGCACGTGGTCACCGCGTGGGTGATTGGTGTCGCCGTGGTCTTGCGACTGTTCGTCGGCCAGGTACGGTCCGACGGGTGAGCTGTGACAGCGTGGCTGACCCACCGTGGCGGCTACCGCCTCCACGCTCCTCGTTACATGAAGACGTCAGGTACCTTGTGTTGTGCGTGAGTGCTGTGTGATTATGTCCTGTGTGACATACCCCGGAGGACACGATTTCCGTGTGGAGATAGACGGACCCCGTATATCACCGATGCCAAGGGGAGCTGTTTGTGAGAGACTGAGGGAGAGACTTTCAGACTAGGGAGTTGTATGCAGAGAGAGAGTACTTTGTGAGCCTTGTCTAACAAGAGCTTTGTATTAACTTTATTATCTGGCTGCGTGTGGGCAGCACAGTGATTACTTCATTTAACGATTGAGCTACCAGTCACCAGTGTTCACCTCTCGAACTTGCAAAGCGGCCCTGAGGCCTTGTTTAGAGTCAATATACTCATGTTCAAAGGCATAGGATTTTGACAGAGGTTGCCACTTCAGACCACTGTGGAACCCGAGACATAGTGGTCTGGGGCGGTCAGCCCTGTACTGTGTGTGCAATTATTATTGTGTGTCTATTACAGCATTATATAATAACCTAACTTTTGTCTGTAAAATACATGGAAGTGAAATATAGTTGTGTTGTTTCATTAGTTTCCTATACCATTTAATTTTTACTGTAGAACGGTGGGAGTAAAAACCCCGTGCCGGGTTACATAGGACATGATGCAGTGAAAATAGCTAAAGTATACTAGGCGCGCCGTGGCTACATCGGTGAGAGCTCTTACTTTCCTGACAGCGTACGCAGCAGAGCTTAATTTACCCGTGATGCCAGTTATATGCTCACCCCATTGAATTTTGGAGTCTACTGTTATCCCTAGAAAAGTCGTAGCATGTACCGTTTCAAGTTCCTCATTGTTCAAAATTACACCGGGACCGAGATTTTTTACATTAGGCAAAGCAAAATACATTTTGTTTTCTTCGTATTCAAAACTAAATTATTGGCTGTAAACTATTGCGTTACTAGTGAAAGACAAGAATTCACGTCATCAAAATCTACTCTATTCCTATCAACTTTAAAAATTAGAGACGTGTC
The DNA here is from genome assembly GCA_033682625.1 of Helicoverpa zea x Helicoverpa armigera. Classification (NCBI taxonomy): domain Eukaryota; kingdom Metazoa; phylum Arthropoda; class Insecta; order Lepidoptera; family Noctuidae; genus Helicoverpa; species Helicoverpa zea x Helicoverpa armigera. The sequence goes on from JAWIIS010000075.1 coordinate 156,521, forward strand.
ATCAGCAAACAATACTACATCACACAATGATTTTAAATAATATGGCAAGTCATTAATGTATACAAGAAACAAAAATGGACCTAAAATCGACCCTTGCGGTACGCCCAAACGAACGGGTAGATTGGACGATTTGACACCATTAACGTCAACACATTGCATTCTACCGCTTAAATATGAGCTAATAACACTAAGTGCGCTGTCTCTAATACCATAGTACTTTAGCTTCTGGGTAAGCGTTTCATGTTGGACGCAGTCGAACGCTTTAGAAAGATCACAGAACACCCCGATAGCATTCTGTGACCTCTCCCACGCACTGAATATATGTTTCAGTAGAGCAACTCCGGCATCCGTTGTGGAGCGACCCTTTGTAAAACCGTATTGTTCCGCATGTAAAATATTGTATGAATTAAAATGCCGGAGGAGTTGATTTAAAATTAGCTTTTCAAAAATTTTGCTCAACGCGGGCAGAATTGAAACCGGTCTAAAGTTGCCTAGATCGTTCTTGCTCCCGGATTTAAAGAGAGGTATAACTTTACTGTATTTCATAAGTTCAGGAAAGGTACCTGAGTCAATGCACTCATTAAATATACGAGCTAAATAGGGCGCAATATCGTCAATAATACAGTTTAAGACTTTAACAGAGATACCCCATAAATCACCTGTCTTTTTTGAATTTAATGACTTGAAGGTTCTTACTATGTCATAAGGTGAAATATAACTAAAGGTAAATGTGGCTTCACATTGACTAACACTACTACGTAAAAGTTTTTCGGCTTGGTGGCAGAGGAGTCTAAGCCGCTAGTGGTCTTGATTGGAATATTAGAGAAGAATGTGTTAAATTCGCGAGCTACATCAGAATCTTTCTCGTAAACTTGATTCTCATTAATGATTTTATACTGATTATCACGCTGTTTGATTTTCCCGGTCTCGCTATTTATAATATTCCACGTCGCTTTTATTATACTCTTACTATTCTTAATTTTATTACTGAAATACTTGATTTTGCCGCATGACAAACTTTTTTAAACAATTTAGAATAATTCCTAACATATCTAATAAAATTTTCATCAAAATTATAATTTTTCATTTCATACAACTCATACAGCTTAGCTCTACTCTTGTAAATGCCGGGGGTAGCCCACTCATTGAAGTTAGCCGTTTCTTTTAGTACGAGCGTTTTGGTTTTAAAACTAGAATTAAATTCGTATTTTATTATATCAAATAGTGCTCCGTACATTAAATGGGGATTGTTTTTATTTAATACTAGCTTCTGCCCGCGACTTCGTACGCGGATCCTGTCCCTTATGCCAGCGACTACGGGGTCAGCAAAATCAAAGATCTGAATAGTCGCAATAGACGTGACCATAGGGATAAAAGTAGAGATTCTAATTAGTCCGCATTTAAGTTGTGTGAGGAAAAAATATTACACGTATTATTACGTAAAAAAACATGAAATAGATGACAAAGTCATGGTGACTTAGTGGAATTCGTGGTGGTTTAGTGGGTAGAGAACCAATCTCTCAAGTATGAGCGTGCGTCTTTGATTCCAGGTCTGGCAAGTGCCTGCCAATGCAACTTTTCTAAGTTCGTATGTGCTTTCTACGTATATTTTGGATACCAATGACCGTTATTTGGAGGGGATGTTAAACTGTAGGTTCTGACTGTCATTGAACATTCTTGGCAGTCGTTATGGGTAGTCCGAAGCCAGTAAGTCTTACCAAGGGGTGTTGGGTTGAGCGGGTAACCGGGTTGTGGAGGTCAGATAAGCAGTCGCTCCTTGTAAAACACTGGTACTCAGTTGCATCGTGACTGGAAGTCGACCCTAACATAATTGGGACAAAGGCTCTTGAGATAATAACGACAATAATAATGAGATATAGGCACCGCAGAACATCTGAGGCTGATGACGGGGAGTAGCGACCCCGCGGGGCTATAATATATACTGAGTTCTCCAGGGAGTGTATACTGTCCCCCATCTCCGGCCGGTCGGAGTGAACCATGACGGGGGTAGGTCTCACGCCTCTGGCTTGGCTTGGCCGTCCAGAGTGGAGTCGCTAGAGCAGGATTAGTAGCCCTGCTCGGAGGGTAGGTGCCTCATGGTAAGCACAGGGAGCGCGTAATCTGCGTTTAAAGTCCGCCGAGGTATCCTCACCCTTCAGCCGCTCATGTCCCTGTTGCCCTCTTGTTGCTATTTAGTGACTGGTTCCCGGGGGCCCAGTAAGTGAGGTGGCGAGTCTCCACCTGCCGTTTTTACATGTACCTAATACATTGTCATCCACTAACATCCCATCACAATAGCCCAAGTAGTTTTCGTCCATAGTTAGCAATAGTTTAGCACAAAACCGGGGATTGTCTTCTTTTTAACGACGTCCACCGGGGATTGTCCTTGGGTTCATTTCTATAGTGTATAAAGGGATAATCGTCGGTTTTGTGTCACCATTTCATTAAAGTTGTCTCAAAAGGGCTTCAGCGTGTTGGCTACGGCCCCACGTTTGCTAAAACGTCATATCTTCATATGCTTCAAATAGTCTAGCAGGGCTCCTGGAGTTCCACATCAGGTATATTACATCTTCAATTTTTATAAGTCAACAGAGAATGCTTATCAGATTGAACAACTTTTGCTAAAACGTCATACCTCTATATGCTATAGTCTAGCTGGGCCCCTGGAGTTCCACATCAGGTGTTTTAGATCTTCAATTTGTATAAGTCAATAGAAAGTGCTTATCAAATTGAACAACTTTTGCTAAAACGTCATACCTGTATATGGTACAGAGAAGCTGGGCTCTTGGGGTTCCACATCAGGTGTTCCAGATCTTAAAATTTATTATCTCAGCTGAAAATGCTCATCAAATGAAACAATTTTTTCCAAGGCACCATATTTGTATCTCTTATAGTTTTATTGGTCTGTTGAAGTTCTGCACCAGGTCTTCAAGTTTCGAAGACAACAAAGAAAAAATCATTGAAATCCGTCCAGTAGTTCCGAAGATTAGCGTGTACAAACAAACAGACATACAGACATACAGACAAACAGACAGATTTTTTTTTTTGGATTTGTGCTCCATTACTTATTCTAAACCCCACCCAATTACTATCAAGCGCGCCCTCTGGCGGCGTTTTTGGTGAATCAACAATTTGGCGCGCTTGGCGGAGTCGTGGCGGTCAGCGTGGCGTCCGCGGAGCTCAGTCTTAGTTCAGTCTTGGTCGAGTCTTCATCGAGTGTTCGTGGCGTTACTACCCTACGTCACGTCTACCGTACCTAATGCTATTGCCTAGCGTTGTAGATCCAAATTTATCTCTTTGCTTGATTACCCTAACTGATGTCGGACGACAGTGCCAGCCATCCTGATGGCGCCTCCGACATCAGAAGTGGGATGCAATCCAAATGCCCACATGCGTTTCGAATTCGCCATGCGAAGATAAATTTCTACCCACTAACAAAAAAAAAAAAATGGAACGTCGATAATTTGAATTAAGAATTTCAGCGAAGGTACAAGTATGGTAACCACGGTTATGGTAATGGTATCGTTTTCCATTGTTACATGTCAAGCTAGTTATTGAGGGTATGCTAGAAAATTAACCGAATTTGTCTTTTTTTCATGTTTCAACAATGACGGTGGTTTTTGTGCAATTCGGCGAGAAAATTACGACGTTGAATGGGGCATTCCAGCTGTCTGCTAGGAGCCCAACGTGTCATCGTGTGTTCGGAGTGTTGGTGCTCGTGCATCTCCGTGGTGTCTGCGAACCTTGCTGTACTGCGCGCCATAGCACTGTGCGCATCGTCGTGCTCGTTGAGTGGAAACCCGGTGAGACCGATCCATTTTTGGTTTATTTTTGTGATTATTTGTCATATGACACTAATAACCATGAGAGGCGTCTGTCTCGTTGATAAGTTGGTGACCTCGTTTTAATAAAAAATGAAGAGCGCAATCCAGTTTGACTCTAAGTTTAAAGGGTCATTTAAAGTTCTTGAGTTACTTAAAGACGATCGCTATGTTTTGAAATCTTTAACTGGTAATAGAACCTAGAAGTATGCCCACGATATAAGGATGCCCCAAGCTGCTGAATTAGATTTAGTTGCTCTTGACCCAGGCGAAGGTACTTCATCGAACTCTAATTAGTGCACGCATGATAATTGTATCTGACTGATAATTGTGACTGATTTTGTGCGAATTGATTTCGCTGATTTTATTTCAAGTTAATGCTACTAATTCCATTGCAAAGTTCATTGTTCAGATGCAATTCCTACCTTACCATATCAGTGAGAAGGACTGATATCCCTTGGGTAGACCCTAGGAGTGTTCCAGTGAGAAGGACTGGAATGCTTGTGTCAAAGATATCGTCATTGTGACAACTTATCAGTGAGAAGGACTGATAATTCTAAATCATATCAGTGAGAAGGACTGATCATTCTAAATCATATCAGTCAGAAGGACTGATCATTCTAAATCATATCAGTCAGAAGGACTGATAATTCTAAATCATATCAGTCAGAAGGACTGATCATTCTAAATCATATCAGTGAGAAGGACTGATCATTCTAAATCATATCAGTCAGAAGGACTGATCATTCTAAATCATATCAGTCAGAAGGACTGATCATTCTAAATCATATCAGCCAGAAGGACTGATCATTCTAAATCATATCAGTCAGAAGGACTGATCATTCTAAATCATATCAGTCAGAAGGACTGATCATTCTAAATCATATCAGTCAGAAGGACTGATCATTCTAAATCATATCAGTCAGGAGGACTGATCATTCTAAATCATATCAGTCAGAAGGACTGATCATTCTAAATCATATCAGTCAGAAGGACTGATCATTCTAAATCATATCAGTGAGAAGGACTGATCATTCTAAATCATATCAGTGAGAAGGACTGATCATTTTTCATCTTTGACACGCCCAGTGAGAAGGACTGGAGCCTATCGATTCCTAATTGACTTAGGTCTGTCTGGATCATTTACATGGTGCATTGATTCGAGATTGTGTGATCTGATTTCGATTGATTTTAAGATTGTGGCATTCTTTCTAAACATTTGGTTTCTGTTTTGTTTAAAATTATGTTGTCATTCCTAATCGTGTGGTCAGGTAGGCCGAGCTGAAAAGTTACTCCAGTTTTGTTTTCTTTTGTCACCAGATACAATGTGTAGCCACACGAGGACGTGTGTATGTCAGTTATGGCCGTGTCGGAGATAGTCAATAGTACGGTCACTGAACGAGACGCAAGCGCGCCCTCTGGCGGCGTTTTTGGTGAATCAACAATTTGGCGCGCTTGGCGGAGTCGTGGCGGTCAGCGTGGCGTCCGCGGAGCTCAGTCTTAGTTCAGTCTTGGTCGAGTCTTCATCGAGTGTTCGTGGCGTTACTACCCTACGTCACGTCTAGCGTACCTAATGCTATTGCCTAGCGTTGTAGATCCAAATTTATCTCTTTGCTTGATTACCCTAACTGATGTTGGACGACAGTGCCAGCCATCCTGATGGCGCCTCCGACATATAGAATAGATTTCATTGTCTAGTTTCGCGTTAATATTATTTTTAAAACTATTAAAACGACTGGTTGTTAAGGGCCGACATGTTATTTCCCACTTGATTTTATTCTTTTTATCAGGAAACCGTGCCAGTTGACCACGGTGATCGGAAGGCGTATTTCCCTTTCCGTGTTCAACTGGCGACACCGGTCTCGCGAAATCCACACGCTTTTGTTTTACTACGGAATCCTACGATCCCGTGTTCAATTCGCGTCAACTGAGCACGCTTTTGTGATCAAGTGGCGCTGGGTGAGGTTTAACTAAATCGTGTGCAGTTAAACTGAACACTTTTTTTTTACTTGACTCTTAGACTGTTTGAGTCTTCAAAATCGCGTTGAATCAGCGTCGGTATTATTCTATAGTATACAGTAGGTTGTATTATTAACAAAATATGAATTAAATGAAATATTACATACAATACAATTAATGAAACATTTATTATCAGCACAAAAATAGCAAAAAAAAAACACCGACAAGACAACTTTTTTGCGGAACGTTCGTTTTGGTCAATGTTCACAGCGATATTGTGTGCACGTTTATTTTTAACAGGACGGCCGGACTGAATTCTACCACTGCTGGTTAATTGTTTTTGAAGCCGTCTTATGGCGCATCCACACATGCCCGGCGGCACGGCCGACGGCATGGCCGGCGGCCGTGCCGCCGGCGTTTGCCGCATCTCAGCCGCGGCACGCGCGGCTTTTGGTTGCCGGCGGCAGTTTGCTTGCGGCTTCGATACGGAGTGGTATTGTTGTTGCCTTACCGCCGGCAACCGCCGGTAAAGCCGGCGGCCTGCATTCAGCGGCAAGGCGGTCTGAAACCCGGCGGCATAAGCCGGCGGCATGTGTGGATGCGCCATTAAAATATATAGGATGTAGGTTGGACCTTTATTTTTCGTGAACGTAGTATTTTTCTATCATGCATGTATGAAACAATAGAGGAATCTGCAATCGAGTTACCTAGTTCAGATGAATATTTTTTCAGTTTTTGTGTGTTTACTGGATTTGGTTCTCCTTAAAGTACTTTGATTATTCTAATAAATTCAGACTCAATTGCGTCTACAGTAATCATATAATTTAATTTTCTTGACTTGAAGACTGTGGAAATAGTAACAAATAAATAACAAATTGCAATGAGAAGCGCAATGAGAATCCAACTTCGGGCGCTGTGGCCTGCTTCGGCCCGCACGATTTATCCCGATCATTTACGAACACGCTAAATCAGCACGGATTAGTTTCGAATAGACAGGTTAAAAATCCGTGTTCAATTCAATTACACACTGTTTTGTAAAACTTCTTTTAACGTTGCTTGATCACAAAAGCGTGCTCAGTTGACGCGAATTGAACACGGGATCGTAGGATTCCGTAGTAAAACAAAAGCGTGTGGATTTCGCGAGACCGGTGTCGCCAGTTGAACACAGAAAGGGAAATACGCGATCGGAAGGAAGGCCATTGGTAATCAGAGTCTCTGTGGCGCTACAATTAGTAAATATATTATCTAAACAGATTGACGAGGTTGCCGTAATTCGAGTTGGTTCTAGAAATTTTACTAAGTTAAATGATTTAAATAAGTTTAGCAACCTTGTAGTTAAAGAAGATGATTCTAAAATATTAACATTGAAGTCACCGCAAACTAAAAGTGATTTACTAGTGGAATTAAGTTTAGAGAGAGAATTTTCCATTACTGATTCAAAAGTGTTAAAATCACCTGAAGGAGGCCTGTATACACAAATTATAACAAACTGCTCCAGTTCAACACATGATAATTCTACATTGCGCTCGACTGATAATTTTACTATATCTGAACGTTCCTTACACTTTAAATTATTAGTTACAATTATAAGAGGGCCACCATGGATGGCTTCCTTTCTAACGAATGAACTTTGTACTGTATAATTACTGTTATTAAGAAATATTATTTCACTATTTCTGTGCCAGTGCTCAGTTATGCACATAACTTGTACCATATAATGTTCAATGAATAAACTTAATTCTAAATCCTTGCCGGAAAGGCCCTGAATGTTTTGATGTACAACATTCAGTTGATGTGGCCCACCCTTTGTCGCACCATGTAGTTTAAACTATAAGGTGTATCAATAGTTGTATTAGTAGAACTACTAATATTATTAAAAGAAGAGGTTACCGTAGTAGAACCCGGGTCAATTTGTATATTATTTGCTATCAATATAGCAATTTGTCGTTTATAATAAAAACTTAGATACATTGTATCATTTGTCACTACAAAATTATTTATAAATTTATTTGTATCAAAGTACATTATTCTATTATTGTAATGCCTAGTTATATTGTACATTAATAGGTTTAAATTAAATATGTACTGATTTTGTTTTATAGTAAAATTTTTAGAATATGGTAAGGCACAGATTATAAACTTGCAATTGGTTTTATTATTTAATTTTATCATTGATTCAACACTTTCTATTATATTTTGTTTTTTGACTGCTAGACTATCTCCAAATAGCATAATGGCAGTTGAAGTGGTATTAAGGTTTTTCAATTTAATTGTTTCTATTATCTCATTGTAGCTGGCACCGGGTGAACAATTGTTTATTATTTTACTTTTACAATATTGAGAGATTAATTTACCAAAACCAAGACCAAATCTATCAGAAAATATTTGTGATATATTGTTTTGATTTTCCGAATTATTATTATATGAAATGCTTGATGGTGGAATTTTGCACTGAACATTGACAACAGGTGGTATTATGTCACTGCTCACTGCTGACTGCATAGTACTAGGCGACGTTAACTCTGGGACAGCTTGTACTGCTGGTTGTGAACAAGTACAGTTGGTATATTTATTTTTAAGAGAATCAAGACGGTCCATATTTTCACTACCTAACTGGAGCAGCTCATCGGTAGCCAAAATATGTGCCTTTACTTGATATTGGGCTGTCTCATATTTGTGTGTAATTTTTGTTAATTCGCGTTGCAGTTCAAGCATTTCCTGTTGCAGAACTAGTGTGTCTTGGTCATACATTAGCCTACTTTGTAAAAGTTGGTTAGTGCACAAATTTAACTGATTTTTCAAGTCAACTTTAGTTTTAAGTAAATTATTTAATTTATGTGTGGATTTATGTTTATGACACACTTTCTTAATTTTTTGTATCAATTTGTTTAATCTTATGTATTTTTTAATCTTTTTGTGACTCAAATTATTAATATGAAGTGGATTTGAAGTAACAGGCTCACTGAAAAGGCGGTGAGTGTCATCACTTTCCTGTTGTTGTTGGGTTTGCTTGAAGCATATTATTGACTTGTGAGCATCATTTAAGCTTGTCTCCAGTACCTTAATGCGACTCAAAGCCCTCTCATGAGCATCACTACATTCACTAAAAGAACCTACAAAATCCTGTAACCTATCCCGCTGATCCAGCACATCCATATATTGGATGTGTAATTCTGCAAGTTGAGACTTCAATTCAGAGTTTTTACTAATTATTTTCTGAATTTCTTCCTCGCTGTCATCACGTTCCCTTAACAGTTGTTGACAGAGCTCTTCGGATGTTTTGAGCTTTTCCAGGGCTAACTTCAGTTTCACCTCCATGTCCTTGGCAGTGGCCTTCCTTGTCATAACGAACATGGTGTCAGGTATTTAGTACTGAAAGCGTGGAGTAAACAAGATGAGAAAGACAGAAAAGAATAGTTTTAGGTAATAGGCTTAGGTGTTGGATTATTTAAAATATGAATTTAGTAGTTTCAAGATTATATAGCATAGAACAGAATGAGTTTGATTTAATTGGTAGAAAATTAAGTACAAAATTGAAGTGTAGCTATAGATTTTGTTAACATATATTATCTATAATTTGCCTTCAATGTGTAATGTAACAGAAGTTACTGTTAAAGGAACATGTAACTTATATGAGAATCAAGAATGTATTGGGACTTCTTTAGTTTTATTTGATTTTAATTTTTAATTTTCTAAGATAAGGTAGGTTACAAAATTGATATTATTTTTTTTTTTTCCGTTATTCTCACTTTTAAAGTAAATAACATAATCTACTGCACGAGAATTAGTATAATAAAGCGTGTTACAGTTATAATAGAGAGATACTTCCCGTTAAAATCCGATTTATTTGAACTGAGCGGTTGACAGCTGACCGCCTCCGTGTTGTGTAGATTTTTACGAGTTATCTAGAGATGGGTAACTCAGGAGTGATAGATACAAATGATATGAATCATTCCATTTGAATCAATCACTCTTCATATCTTTACATATCCGAATGTGTCAGTAGTTCAGTATATCTTTCTTTACACCTCACTCACTCGTCGGTCATCGCGTCGGGTACTAACTAATCTGTGGCGTCGGATAGCTTCGTCGCGCGCCATTGGTTGAACGTCAAGCGAGCCGTCTCGCTCGCACCCATACGATTACGAATGTCGTTACTTTGACCACAATAAGTTGACACCCAATAATAAGTTGTTAACTCTATTGCTCACGCATAAGGCTTATAATTGTTTGACCTTAGTGAATATTTCGGTATTATAATCTTGCCAAATGTATTGAAAACTTACCGCCTACCGAACAAACATGTTTTGACTCGAAATACACATTTTGAACTAAAATTTAATTTTCACGTAAATAATTTCATAGGTAGACAGTCCTAAGCCTGTGTAAATAAATTCTTTATTGCAGATCACAGATCCATATAAATTGTTAGTAAAAAAACTTAAAACTAATGTTAGTAGAGATTAGGTGAAGCCCAACAGATATTAAAAATTAACAAATTAATTGGGTACATGTACCCCTTCTCGAACATGTACACCCACCCAGTGCCTAATAAATGGTCCATCAATTTTGTCCGCCAACGTGGCGAGAATACTGTTTGTACTGACCCTAAATCTTCGCAGCATCGAGGCACATCGCTTGCGCATGATGGCGTTAAAGTCATCCAGCCGCGCATCAGCAAACATACCCGAAGCACTGCAAAACCTGGGCAGCCCCAACAGCATCCTCAACACGTTATTATACTGCACGCGCAGAGCGTTGTAAGCCTTCTGCGAATACCTGACCCACAGGCTGCACGAGTAAAATGACTCGCAATATGCCCTAAACAGAGTCATCTTTACTTCTGTAGTACATCGCGCGAACCTGCGAGCAAGCATATTACCTCGGGCTGCCAACGCCCTGCGCTCCTTGTCAATGTCCTGATCATCTGCGAGACAATCCGTGATCACGTGGCCAAGGTACTTAAAACAAGTGACCACTTGGAGAGGCGTACCTCCTAACATAATTGGTGCAATGTTCGTGGGTGATTTGTTGCCAGCTTTAAATACCATCACCTCACTCTTGGTGGCATTATACCTCAGCCCGTGAGTCTCAGCATACCTCTCACAGACCGCCAACAGTTTTCTCAAACCACAGATTGATGGGCTGAGCAGCACCATATCATCGGCGTAACTTATATTGTTTATCATTTGCCCATCAACAGAGCAACCAACCCTAGTGCTGCTCAGCTCACCAATCAAACTATTTACATATAAGTTAAACAAACTAGGTGAAGTCAACCCCCCCTGCCTCACACCACAGTCAAGCCCGTACGTAAAGGAATTCGAACCTGCCCACCGAACACAGTTCTTTTGATTTGAGTACCAATGTTTAAAAATACTTGTGAGTTCAGCGGGCAAATCCGTTTCATCTGACAGTTTTTGCCACAAGATTTCATAATTTACTAGATCAAAGGCCTTGGACAAGTCAAGAAAACAGCTATAAACAGGTGTTTTTCTGTCCGTGTAGTACCGAACAGTTTGCTTGAGACACAGGATTGCACTTTCAGTCGACAAACCGGCTCTAAACCTAAATTGCGCGTCATGTATCTTGATATGCTTCTTCAGCTGAGTATCAAGCAAACTATCCAGCACCTTACCAATGACCGTGCCTAACGAGATAGGCCTATATTTGTTTCTGTCTGATGAGTCACCAGTCTTGTTCTTCAATATAGGAATTACAACCGTTTTAGTCAAATGCTCAGGCAAATAAGAGTGACCCACACACAGATTAAATAACATGGCAAGTATTCTGGGCAGGTGTACTCCAGCCGACCTTAAGTGATCAACACTTAGCCCGTCGTGCCCAGGTGACTTGCCCCGCTTCATATTTTTTAAAACCACTTTTATATCCTTGGTAGAATAAAACACGTGCACGTCACCCTCACACGGGGCCCGGATGCCTCCCATTGATGGACATGAGTTGAGAGGAGTAACTTTAAAACTATCAGCAAACATGTTGGCTATATCACCACTGTCGGACAAACCCTCAATCACAAAATACACAGGTACAGAAGTCAATCTCATGTATGTACTTCACTTTTCATGCCTAAACTCGGCGGTCGCGCTAGGGTTGTCAACTGTTTTATGCGCATAAAACTAACGTGGTAGTGGTACTCGTAATTATTTGATTTATTGTTGAGAATAAAACAGGAAAAATGAAATATAAACCAATAGTAATAAAATATTTAATGTGGCATACATGAGGTTAATAAAGACTTTCAACGGAAATTCGTTTGAACGAGATACCGAACTTTTTCAGAAACCGCAATTTATAATTTTGTTATTCATACATATATAGGTACTTACTTATTACTCTTGCGAAAAAAATATTTTTGTATGTAATGGGTTGGTACAGTCCCTGATCTAAGCTTGCTTCTACCTACAGAAACCTTGATGTGCGAGTTTTATTTCGTCTACCTTACAACATACTCTCGCCATGATCACAAAAATTATCAACTCCTACTAGTAATAATCTTTGAGGGTAGGTTGGGAGGTTCGCCTGGGTCGACACTAGCAAAACTTATTACGGCATTGGGCCAGAGGCCGCCGGGGCGCTTACCTACCCACCTAACTGTACCTACCAACTGCGTTTATTAAAAGAACCATCGAAATATGAGAAAATAAGTAGGTCCATACTATATGTAATACGGCAGGCTAAAAAACGACAGTTCACTGTTTATTGTTGTATTAAAACAACCGTCCACTGAACAATTATAATACGACTTTTTTTGTTGCTCCATTATAACTTTTTCTTTTGTTATTAAAATTAAAAATATTACAGTCAAATTACAATTAGGTAGGTATCAAAACGCGTGCACATTTATCTACCTTGTGTGTGACGCGCGTATCTCAAGAAAACGGCAGCCCCGCTCGCACTGTTTTGAGTTGTTTTGAGACAGCGCGTCTGTGAACACGCACACATAGACACCTTTGGCTGCGTGACTCGAACGCGCTTTGTATGTAGATTGACTTCTGTACCTATGTATTTTGTGCCTCAATATTGGCTGGTAGGCTCGGCTTAGGGTTCAAGGCGGCGGTACGCTTCCAAAAGGAACTAAAATTCTTATCATTAAGATGTGTAGCAAGAATATCCATTTTTATCTGATTTTCGTTGTCCTGGCACCATTTTAACCTCCTCTTAAAAATTTGTCTAGTTTTTTTCATTTCATTAAACAAAAATCCTATTTTGGGTTTTCTATGCTGAACCCACCTTTGAAAACTAAACCTTGCCTCCGAATAAGCTTCTTTTACATATTTATTCCACCCTGACACACATTTCCTTTTTGTAAAAGCAGTGCTATAACTGTGTATAGACGCCTCTTGCAACACAGCAATAATACGGTTATACAAATCATCAATTACTAATTTATGCTGTTGATTATTACAAATTTTGTCACCGCAATCTATTAACTGATTTGGGTAATCAATGTAACGCAGAGCTTCGCAACAATAATTGTGATACAATTGTATTTGTTCGTTGTTTCTTGTTCCCCAAATAATTTTATTTTGTCCTTCATATTTAGTACAACGTTTTGGAACAAATAAATTAAAATTGCATGTTATTACTAACGGAAAGTGGTCTGACCACGAAACATCATTAATTACATTTATATTCATAATAGAACTTCTGGTACTACTTGTCACCATGCAATGGTCAAGCCATCTCACACACCCGTGTGAGTCACTCATATAGGTATAGGTGTCTGAATCAATACCTAATATATCAATATCTGCACAATTAAAACTAAATTCCGAGCAAAACTGTAGTAATTCGTCACAGAATAACTCACCCGGGTGTGCGTTGAAATCGCCCAAGACGAAAACATTCTCGACACTATTACACTCAACAATTGCATTTATTTCCGTTAAACACTCTGTATATTCACTTAAATTTTTACTGCTACATACAGGCATGTACACAGAGAATATAAGAATGTCACGGTTGTTGACAACCACCTTAATTGCGGCTAATCTCACGTTATTGCACTTTAACACTGATACACTTTCAAATGCACTAGACCTCCACAACAACGCGACCCCGCCATGGGGTCGACCACACAGTAACTCTGTGGACTCGGTCGCCGAAACACCCGTCGCACCGAAACCCGGACAAATATTGCTTAGGTATGACAAGTCATGTGACAGTAACCATGTCTCCTGCAACGCTATGACATCCGATGATAAACATAGTTCCTTCACGTAATCAATTGACCTCTTGATAGACTTACAATTGAAGCTAGTAAGCTTACACTCTCGTAATTGGTCATTTACTTTAGACACCATCATTTTTCCGCCTTATTAGTTTCTGAGTCTCGCGTACTTTTAGTTTTAAAAACAAAGTATCGCTTAAAGAAAACGCCTTCTGGCCATATATTATCATTGTCGAACAAATCTATTTTTTGTTTCGGAATGTATAGCTTATAAGAAGCATATTCCTTAGAGTGTTTCTTCACCTCAATTAGTTCCGGAACGACATCCACCTGTGTTTTTTCCTTAATGTACGAAGCTATGTCCGCGGAGCTGACATCCTTCGAAACATTATACAATAAAAACGGTATTTTGATATCCGCAGCTTTAAATTTTGAAGAACCATCAACATTTGTTCCTTTTTTTCCCACAAAGCGAGAATGCTTGTTACGCGATTTTACCAATGTCCACCCCTCCTCATTACTACATGAAGGTGTTGGTTGTCGAACTTCATGTGTATACATCGTCGGCAATTGTAGAGGTATAGCCGTCACATTAGGAATCTTTGTTTGAACTCCAAGGCTCGTAGGTGTAACAGCACGCGGGCTAATTTGTTGTTTAGTTAGGTCCGCGTAGCTGCATCGTTGCTCGGATGCGCAAATCGACTCGTCACCGAACACATTCCGTGACTTGAGGGTAGACACAGCGCGCTTATCACTATTCTCAAAATCAGATGACTGAGACTTATTACAATGATTCTTTACATTTTCAAGCAGTTCTTTGGTAGCATATTCCTCCTTAATCTGCTTGACTTCCGATTGCAACACTATAATATCTTTCATCAATCTTGTGACGTCAATATGGTCAAACGTTACTGGCGGTAGCTTATTCAAATCTTTTGCGACAAAAATAGGCACATTTTCCGGGTCTGTGTTCTTGAAAACCATAATAATGTCCTCCAAATCACGAAACACCTTGTTTTGACTTCTACGTGATACTTTCTTTATTGTTGTTGTCCATGGGCGTAGCCACACTGGGGCAAACTGGGGCACTTGCCCCACCCTGGGCCCTGGCTCTGACCTATAAGGAGTCTGATTAAACAATTTTTTTCCAACTCTAACTAAAAACATCAACTATCATATGAACTATCCGTAAGTTATTGCACAAAAAAATTTTCGACTTTGAAAAGAGCGCGATCAAAACAAAATGCACGCTTGAGTTCCCGAACGTGCGCGGTGCTCGCGTCATTTGAAAGCGAGCCGTATTCCCTAAAAGAATAGTTGCTATGTGGCGTAGCGAGCCGAGCCGTCCATGTAATCCAAAAAATAATGCATTGAAGGAGATGGAACTGGTAGATGTGATCAAAATTTGGGAAATGCAATTTTATCCTAGTGTAAAAACCGCGCTCGCTATTTTGCTTGCCCAGCCATGTACGACCTGTACAATAGAACGATCGTTTAGCACAGCGGTTTCTAACCGGTGGTCCGCGGACCACTGGTGGTCCTTGGAGGCATTCCGAGTGGTCCGCGAAGCTTAGCTGCTATACTATTAGTTGCTATACGTTATCTAACTTTATTTTTATCGACTTATCTAAGCGAGCGAGGGGATTTTCATATGGACATGGTATGGAATATTTGGGCGACATTTTACGTAGTTTTTGGATTTGAGTCTTAAAAAATAATTAAAATTTCGCGCTCGCTTCGCTCGCGTATTCAGAAACTATATTATTTTTGTATTTGTCAAGAAACAAAAAGTTAAGTACGTTTGGGCTAAATTTTACGTAGTATTTGGTTTAAGTTCGATAAAAATTTCGCGCTCGCTTCGCTCGCGTATTTAGATACCATATGCCCTTATTTTTGCATTTGTCAACAAACAAAAAGTTAAGTACGTTTGGGCTAAATTTTACGTAGTATTTGGTTTAAGTCCGATAAAAATTTCGCGCTCGCTTCGCTCGCGTATTCAGAAACTATATGCCCTTATTTTTGCATTTGTCAACAAACAAAACGTGAAGTACGTTTGGGCTAAATTTTACGTAGTATTTGGTTTAAGTCCGATAAAAATTTCGCGCTCGCTTCGCTCGCGTATTCAGAAACTATATGCCCTTCTTTTTACATTTGTCAACAAACGAACAGTTAAGTACGTTTGGGCTAAATTTTACTTAATATTTGGTTTAAGTCCTGTGTGTGATTGTATATTTTCTGTACACGAAAATATAAACCTCTCAAGTTAAGAGATTTACAAGTTTGAGATTAACGAGAGGGCCCCCGCCCTCCCCCGGGGGATAGGTTGACTGCTGCCCCACCCTGAGCCCAAAGCTGGCTACGCCCATGTTGTTGTCACTGAATTGAACAATAACGTCTTAGCAATGACTACATCTTCACCAGAAAACGCGGAGTTACACACTTTAATTATACTGTCCTCGTCCATTATTTGAATCTTATTCTGTATGAATGCAAGCAATTCGCTAATCACAATATTGCACGAGTTACACTTAATCAACGACATTTTAAAAACCCGCTGGGGTCAGTGACCCCTCGCGTCCGCACGATAGTTCGTTTCGAACGAGACTGGAAAGTATGTTTAGTAAAGTATGAAGGGAAATCAGAAGGCTATTTCTATTTTTATTTTCTAATACTTACTAAACTAATGCTTATACTCAATACTAGATTGCGATTGACTATTCATTGAACTAATTAACATAAAAGAAGTAGGTTGTACCTACAGTCATAAGAATAGTATTTTTTTTAATTAGAAAAAAAGTTGTTCAATCGCAACCGCTCAATATATCAGAAAGATGCAAACAACAACCAACCTATCACTCATGGGCGTAGCCAGCTTTGGGCTCAGGGTGGGGCAGCAGTCAACCTATCCCCCGGGGGAGGGCGGGGGCCCTCTCGTTAATCTCAAACTTGTAAATCTCTTAACTTGAGAGGTTTATATTTTCGTGTACAGAAAATATACAATCACACACAGGACTTAAACCAAATATTAAGTAAAATTTAGCCCAAACGTACTTAACTGTTCGTTTGTTGACAAATGTAAAAAGAAGGGCATATAGTTTCTGAATACGCGAGCGAAGCGAGCGCGAAATTTTTATCGGACTTAAACCAAATACTACGTAAAATTTAGCCCAAACGTACTTCACGTTTTGTTTGTTGACAAATGCAAAAATAAGGGCATATAGTTTCTGAATACGCGAGCGAAGCGAGCGCGAAATTTTTATCGGACTTAAACCAAATACTACGTAAAATTTAGCCCAAACGTACTTAACTTTTTGTTTGTTGACAAATGCAAAAATAAGGGCATATGGTATCTAAATACGCGAGCGAAGCGAGCGCGAAATTTTTATCGAACTTAAACCAAATACTACGTAAAATTTAGCCCAAACGTACTTAACTTTTTGTTTCTTGACAAATACAAAAATAATATAGTTTCTGAATACGCGAGCGAAGCGAGCGCGAAATTTTAATTATTTTTTAAGACTCAAATCCAAAAACTACGTAAAATGTCGCCCAAATATTCCATACCATGTCCATATGAAAATCCCCTCGCTCGCTTAGATAAGTCGATAAAAATAAAGTTAGATAACGTATAGCAACTAATAGTATAGCAGCTAAGCTTCGCGGACCACTCGGAATGCCTCCAAGGACCACCAGTGGTCCGCGGACCACCGGTTAGAAACCGCTGTGCTAAACGATCGTTCTATTGTACAGGTCGTACATGGCTGGGCAAGCAAAATAGCGAGCGCGGTTTTTACACTAGGATAAAATTGCATTTCCCAAATTTTGATCACATCTACCAGTTCCATCTCCTTCAATGCATTATTTTTTGGATTACATGGACGGCTCGGCTCGCTACGCCACATAGCAACTATTCTTTTAGGGAATACGGCTCGCTTTCAAATGACGCGAGCACCGCGCACGTTCGGGAACTCAAGCGTGCATTTTGTTTTGATCGCGCTCTTTTCAAAGTCGAAAATTTTTTTGTGCAATAACTTACGGATAGTTCATATGATAGTTGATGTTTTTAGTTAGAGTTGGAAAAAAATTGTTTAATCAGACTCCTTATAGGTCAGAGCCAGGGCCCAGGGTGGGGCAAGTGCCCCAGTTTGCCCCAGTGTGGCTACGCCCATGCTATCACTATATCTGAATGATCTATTTGAATGAGTGAGCCGCACACGAGTTGCGAGTTAAACGAGCTACTGAGTTATACTGAGCTACTGATATAAAGATATGAAAGAGTGATTCATATCCCAGTGATTGAAAGATGCATATCTATCTTTTCTTTTCAATGACACATTTTGCCCATGTCTAGAGTTATCCTTTTGCAATAACGTCACAAACATTTGTACACTATATTTACGACTATTACTATTAAATTATCAACTTTTTAGGGCGATTTAGCTAATTATTCTATTTTAATACAATTTTTAATTATACAGCTGATTTTTGACAAGTCACCCGGCCGGTGTTGCCAGAGTAAGTCAAGCACAAACATTATCATCAAATGAAACCCAGGAAGACATCATAGCAGAAATTAACGAACGTGAACTTCGAAGCAAAAATATTGTTATTAGTGGTATTCCGGAACCCTCATCTTTGAATAAAGACCAACGCATAAGCATGGATAAACAGGAAGTAGTAAATTTACTAAAATCAATCGATAATGATTATCCCGAGCCAGAAAAGATCATGCGATTGGGCAAATATGACATAAATAAAGCACGCCCAATAAAAAATTCTGGTAAGTAAAATGTTTAAGGCTTTTTAGATTAAGTTTTGACATGCGGATTTATTCATACCACTTGATCTGTAGTAAGGACATGGTAATAAATTTATTATTAAAGATTCCTTATCAATGGTACTAAAAAAGGCAAGGTTTGAGAACAACTGAAAACCGACCCCAAGGAAAACTTGTCCGCAAACAGACTTTAAGGCGGTGCTATAGGCAAATAGTGAACCATTTACGTGATTCGGTACTGGTTTTTTTGGGAGTCATCTGATGCTAAGAACTTTTAGACTACAGCCGGATCGGGAATAGCTGTTAGGCATGGGTATCGGAAGATGATACTTTTCGAAAAGCACCGCGTGTCCATAGTGTAGTTGGCTATTTCTATCAAATGTGAAAGGTGCAGTGAACAAGTGTTCAAAAATGTAAATTTTTTCTCATTAAACAAAGGGAAACGAATATAAAAAAAAATATTAAAAAAAATATTAAAAAATAATGTTTACAAAAAAGAACACTAATCCAACAGAAACAAGTTTTCCTATTACAAGGATGATACAATTAATGTGCTTACAAATAAACTAGAACTAGAATATGAATAACGATAGATTTGGAAAATGCATTATTTGATAGTGGACCGCCCGAACTAGGTTTAATTTAAACCTGTGTTTCAGGTCATCACTTACAATCCAGTTTCATTATGGCAGAAAGTTTTAGTTAAAACGAAAATATATTCTATTACAATAAATAACTACACAACTAAGTTAAACATACAATAGTACACATAATATAACTATATCTATGGAATAATACAAAAATAAACATTAACAGGTAGAACAGACTAAATATTATGACAAAATTTCTAGAAGTTGTTCTGTGTCTGTGTAATTCAGTGTCACTAAGTATTCTGACAACATCTTACTACATTTTTTATACCTTAATAAACTATAGAAACTCAGTACTTTGTTAAGCCTATTATATAGAAGAGGTCCTAAAAACACGTAAAAACGCTTAGTAAAGGCATGTCTGATTTGAGGCTTTATGCAAACTAAGTCCTTCCTTCTCTTGTCCGAAGGCAGAGGGCCAAAAGGAAGTGATAATTCTAAAATAATGATAAATATTAATATATATTACTAGCTTCTGCCCGCGACTTCGTACGCGGATAAAGTCCCTTATGCCAGCGACTACGGGGTCAGCAAAATCAAAGATCTGAACTGTCTGATATTGAATTTTTAGGGCCCGTTGACTTGAAAACAACGGAATACGCATAGCCATTAGAAACGTTTCATATATTTAATTTTTGTACTTCAACGGCAAAAGCACAGCAGACTAAACAAAACGCTGAGAACTGAACCGCAAAAGATAGGGATAAAAGTAGTGATTCTAATTAGTCCGCATTTAAGTTGTGTGTGGCAAAAATATTACACGTATTAATACGTTAAAAAACATTAAATGTTACTGAGATAACAAAGTCGTGATGACTTAGTGGAAGTCGTGGTGGTTTAGTGGGTAGAGAACCAATCTCTCAAGTATGAGCGTACGTCTTTGATTCCAGGTCTGGCAAGTACCTGCCAATGCAACTTTTCTAAGTTCGTATGTACTTTCTACGTATATTTTGGATACCAATGACCGTTATTTGGAGGGGATCATCCTCATCCTCCGAGCCTTTTCCCAAACTATGTTGGGGTCGGCTTCCAGTCTAACCGGATTCAGCTGAGTACCAGTGCTTTACAAGAAGCGACTGCCTATCTGACCTCCTCAACCCAGTTACCCGGGCAACCCGATACCCCTTAGTTAGACTGGTGTCAGACTTACTGGCTTCTGACTACCCGTAACGACTGCCAAGGATGTTCAATGACAGCCGGGACCTACAGTTTAACGTGCCATCCGAAACACAGTCATTGGCGTCTAAGATATACTTAGAAAGTACATACAAACTTAGAAAAGTTGCATTGGTACTTGCCTGACCTGGAATCGAACCCGCGCCCTCATACTCGAGAGGTTGGTTCTTTGCCCACTAGGCCACCACGACTTTTGACGAATGACCGTTATTTGGAGGGGATGCCTCCAAATAACGGTCATTGGTATCCTTAAACTGTAGGTTCCGGCTGTCATTGAACATTCTTGGCAGTCGTTATGGGTAGTCAGATGCCAGTAAGTCTGACCAGTTTTACCAAGGGGTATTGGGTTGAGCGGGTAACTGGGTTGTGGAGCTCAGATAGGCAGTCGCTCCTTGTAAAACACTGGTACTCAGTTGCATCGTGACTGGAAGTCGACTCTAACATAATTGAGATAATAACGACAATAATAATGAGATATAAGCACCGCAGGATATCTGAGGCTGATGACGGGGAGTAGCGACCCCGGTGGGCTATATATACTGAGTTCTCCAGGGAGGGTATACTGTCCCCCATCTCCGGCCGGTCGGAGTGAACCATGACGGGGGTAGGTCTCACGCCTCTGGCTTGGCTTGGCCGTCCAGAGTGGAGTCGCTAGAGCAGGGTTAGTAGCCCTGCTCGGAGGATAGGTGCCTCGTGGTAAGTGACCCACAGGGAGCGCGTAATCTGCGTTTAAAATCCGCCGAGGTATCCTCACACTTCAGCCGCTCATATCCCAAGTAGTTTTCATCAACAATTAGCAATGGTATAGCACAGAACCGGGGATTGTCTTTTTTTTAACGACGTCCACCGGGGATTGTCCTCGGGTTCATTTCTATAGTGTATAAAGGAATAATCGTCGGTTTTGTTTCACCATTTCACTAAAGGTGTCTCAAAAGGGCTTCAGAGTGTTGGCTTCGGCCCCACGTTTGCCTCCCAAAAATTCGGAACTCTGTAGTCCCGAAGTCTGGAAGAGACATACAAAATAATAATGAGATATAACGCAACAAATTCGGAGAGTGGGGGCTCGTGACACCACGTCTAGGTATGTAAAATTTGTACCTACTAAGCAGTGACTTAACACAAAATTCAAGTTATATCTTCGTTATTATTTGTTTGTGAGAAGGAGAAAAGAAAAAATACGTGTCCATTATTTTAGGATTATCTAAAAGACGGACTAATTACTTTTTTGATTCACCATACCACCTATTTCATAACATTCATTTCTATACATTTCAAGTGTATTATTGCTCTTGAAGTTCCACATCAGGTGTTCCAGATCTTCGATGTATATACGTCAATAGAGAGTGCTTATCAAGTTGAACCACTTTTGCTAAAACGTCATATCTTTATATGCTATTGTCTAGCTGGGCTCCTGGAGTTCCACATCAGGTGTTTTAGATCTTCAATTTGTATAATTCAATAGAAAGTGCTTATCAAATTGAACAACTTTTGCTAAAACGTCATACCTGTGTATGGTACAGAGAAGCTGGGCTCTTGGGGTTCCACATCAGGTGTTCCAGATCTTAAAATTTATTATCTCAGCTGAAAATGCTCATCATATGAAACAATTTTTGCCATGGCACCATTTTTGTATCTCTTATAGTTTTGTTGGTCTGTTGGTGTTCTGCATCAGGTCTTCAAGTTTCGAAGATAAATTATAGCCTATATGTTGACCAGGCTTAATACTGACACAACAAAGAAAAAATCATTGAAATCGGTTCAGTAGTTCCGAAGATTAGCGTGTACAAACAAACAGACATACAGACATACAGACATACAGACAGATTTTTTTTTTTGGATTTGTGCTCCATTACTGTTTCTAAACCCCACCCAATTATTATTTTTTAAATATATTCAATGTACAGACACAGTTTTTTTACAGATTTATTATATGTATAGATAGATAACAATCATCATTTTCCGAGCCTTTTCCCAACTATGTTGGGGTCGGCTTCCAGTCTTAACGGATGTAGCACAGTACCAGTATTTGTTTCACAAGGAGCGACGACTTCCTCAACCCAGTTAGTTGGACAACACAATACCCCTTGGTTAGTCTGGTGTCAGACTTACTGGCCTCTGACTACCCGTAACGACTGCCAAAGATGTTCAATAACAGCTGGGACCTACAGTTTAACGTGCTTGCATGATTGATATAGCTGTTATGATATTCACGAACTCTTCGAAATTATTTATTTCTTGCTTCGCCCGCTTCTTCGGAAAGAATGCTAATTGGTAGGAGGCGAAAGTGATGACAAATGTCTGCACAAAGATCTCAGCTATTTCTCTGCAATAAGTCCTGAGTTTTTCAATATCTATAGCACATCCTGATGAAATCGTTTGAAGAATAACCGCAAAATGCTTTAGTAGGCCTTCGTCAATTTTAGTTATTTCACCAGATTTATCATAATCTCTAAATAACCTTCTGGCTGTGTTTCCGTCGTTTGTGGTTCCAAAGCCTTGCTTCACAAAATCCATAAGTATTTCCATTTGCTGTTCGAATTCTTCTTGTGTCAAATGTTTCTTCGCAGCTTTTAGTTGCTTGTTAGCACCTCGTGCAGTCCACAACCCAAAGTCCATGTTGTAAGATATGTGTAGAATACACTCCATACAACGAATTCACATATGAAGAGTAGAAATATTTACAAACATCTTCTCGAACAGGTCTTGAAAATACTTCTGACAGCTTGTTCATCTCGGTCGGCTTTGCAAGGCAAATATTACAGGCAGATGCAGACGAAGTATCCGTTATAATAGTGGCCACTTTTCCGTCGATCATTGTCATATGAAGCTCGTGACTAATCTCTAGGCCTGCCCATTTTGTAGAATCGATGTTATTAGGGTTCCGTAGTTCTGTACCTAAAGGGTAAAACGGGACCCTATTGTTTTCGCTCCTCCGTCCGTCCGTCCGTCTGTCACCAGGCCTGTACCTCATGAACCGTGATAGTTAGAGAGTTGACATTTTCACAGATGATGTATTTCTGTTGCCGCTATAACAACAACGCATGTAAACTAGAATAAATAAATATTTTTGGGGGCTTCCATACAACAAACTTGATTGTTTTGCTAATTTTTGCTCGATTTCGATAAATATGTATATATACATATATAGAATATTATTTTGGATGGTACGGAACCCTTCGTGCGCGGGTCCGACACGCACTTGGCCGGTTTTAATTATTTCTTCCTTCAATGCAGCTACTTCTTGCTTGATGTATTCTGCTGTCTCTTTACAAAACTCGAACTTAATGGGCCTGCAATAATGTGTTGAAGGAGGTGCTGGGTTTTCCCACCTGCTGCTATTATTTGAAACTAATTTAAGACGGACAAGACTTGCCATGAAAACCGATGAATCACTGAAGTCTACATCTTCACTCCTTTGTGAACTTCGTTACGGGTAGTCAGAAGCCAGTAAGTCTGACACCAGTCTTACCAAGGGGTATTGTGTTGCCCGGGTAACTGGGTTGAGGAGGTCAATTAGGGCAGTCACGCTTTATAGGTATTCCCCGAAGGGTTCCGCAAAGTTGTATACTACAGTTACCGGCACGGATGTCGGGCTCTCGGCGGAAGAGTGGGGATCGCTTTGCGCACCCGTACGCATAAGGCAATAAGGCAGTAAATCGCTTGTGCGCAGGTGAAGGTCAGGGCCCGACATCCGTGCCGGTAACTGTACACAAAAGTATACTGTCATTTCGCCAGTAGTATATTTAAGTCCCAAGTAGTAGGGGCGAGCCTAACACACGGTTGGTGCGCGCGGGGGGGCATTTTTTTGATTAAACATTATATTCTGTATTACTTTCAATAGAAAAACTCGTTAATAATGTTAAGATAATTCAACTTTAAAATTATAAACTTTGAATCATCGTAGGCGCCAAGGCCGCAGGGATACGCAAGCAATTTATATTTTGTCGTATTGAGAACAATAGGTACTTACCAGAATATAAGATTTGGTTGCAATACTTTGATACAAAAATGATATATAAAAAAATATATAAAAAATAAAATAGGTTTTCTCCCATACATTTTTATTTTCGATATTTTTTTTTTAGGTGAAGGAGCAGTTTTTTTGAAAAGTTGTAGTAATAAGTATTAATCAGTGTTCAATTTCCTATACGAAACAATTTTTAGTTCAGTTAAATATGCATTTTCAATCCTATGTCCACCTTTTTGAAAATCCGGACCACTGTGCGGCGCTCAGCGTCTAATATTACGTAATTGAATATTATGCGTTATGTAATGAGTGTTGTTTATGTTGTGTGTGTTAGGAAATGCGAGTTTGTGGAGTGTATTAAGAATTTATGTGCTTAAGTGTGTTCTTAAACTTGTTAAGAATGCAATATTTACAAGGGCCACACCCAAGGTAAGAGTCAGAAATCAATTAATATAAATATTTGCGAGTGGCGACTATTGAGAAATGCGTCACAGATGGAACGTTAATACTTAAAGAATGTTACAGTGTTGTATATCAGATGATGCAGGTATAATGTCAAAAATATTATAAAAAATAATAAAATAATTGTATAAGTAATAAAGAATTGTATAGAATTAGTATTTTAACAGATAAGATAATTATTAATATAAATTATGTCATTGACCAGGTCCATTATCAAAGCAGGAGGATATAAGTGTTTGATAACAGCAATAATGTCATCAGACAGGGATATACCACACAGCACTGCTGGGGAAAACCAATGATTGTGAGCCAAAAAACGCAAGGTAAGCAACTTATTTTGTATTGTGTACACAACAAAATCATTGTACCGACAGTTGTGATTGTAGGAGTAGGGTCTTGAGATGTAATTTAAAAGTGTTAACGGTTTTCAGGCCCCTCAATGGTGGTGGAAGTTCATTCCAGCAGTGTGTGGCGGCAAACCTGAAACTGCCCCTGAAAGCTGCGGTTTTGTGTGTTAGTGCTCTCAGCGGGTCGACCTTAGAACGGAGTCCACATTTGTACTGAGTTTGTCGCCAAGTGAGTTTTTTGTACAAATACTGCGGCTTGTGGGTTGTTATGACACCAAACATTAAGGTAGCCAAGTGTAGTTTACGCCTGGCCTCCATTTTTAATAATTTAAGCTGATTAATATATGGGGTAACATGATGTCTCCGAGGAATGTTTACACAGAAACGGGTACAGGCATTCTGAATGCGTTGAATTAGCCTATCTGTCCTTGCGAGCAGGCAGGGGCCATATACGGTATCGCAATAATTGAACTTAGATAGGATTAATGTGTCTACTAGTTGTTTCCTAAGTGGTAAGCTAAGATATTTGCGGATACCGTACAGGACCCTCAGCCTGTAAAAACAGTTTTTAACAATTTTGTTTATGTGAGCCTCAAAACGTAGCTCTGGATCCAGTGTTAAGCCCAAACTACAAGCCTGCTCCACCCTTTCTATATTCTGCCCCTTAATGTTGATTGCTGGCTTGGCAAATAGTATTGCCGCTACCTGCTTCCTTGTACCCAGCACCATGAACTTCGATTTTATTGGGTTCAGAAGTAAGGAGTTTTCCTCAGACCAAGCAACCACACGATCCAGATCCTCATTTACCCTTTGAACTGCAGATGCCACATCACACCCTTTGAGGGATGTGTACAGCTGAATGTCATCAGCATACATGTAGTATCTGCAGTTCACAAAGGAAGTTGTAACATCGGTGCTGTAAATGATGTACAGTAAGGGACCCAAAATCGATCCCTGAGGGACACCTCTGGACACAGGGAGTGGAGAGGATGTTACAGTTGCTCCATCTTCTCTTCGGATCTGCACTGATTGGGACCTGTCCGTTAGATAACTATTAAACCAATCCACTGCGTCAGAGTCGAAACCATAGTATGTTAGCTTGGACAACAGAAGATTGGTATTAATAGCATCAAAGGCGCGCGAGAAATCCAGTAGCACCAGGATTGACCCCTCCCCCTGATCACTCGCTTCCAGGATATTGCCCACAACATCCATCATGGCCGTCGCAGTCCCTCTACCTTTGCGGAAACCAGACTGCAGCTCCGGGAGAATATGGTTTTCCTCTAGGTATTCAATTACCTGTAGGTACACCACACGCTCTAGGATCTTTGACAGGCAGGGCAGAATGCTGATAGGCCTGAGGTCCTTAAAATTTTCCGGGTCATTGACTTTAGGAATAGGGCAAACCGTTGCATGTCGCCAAAGACTGGGGAAAACGCGCGCTTCAATTGATTTGTTAACGATATCAGTAATAACTTGCAGTGTGTTCGGTAAAGTAAGCTTTAGCATGTCTAGACTGATACCGTCAACACCCCGAGCATTGGACCCCAGGTCCCTGACTATCCTCATGATCGTGTCCTGGTTGGTTCCGGTCAGTGAGAAAACGGCTGTACCATGTCTATTAGATCGGAAAGAGGACATTAGTGCGAGATTGTCATTTTTGTTTCCTGAAACGTCTAAAAAAGCATCATTAATACTATCAGGATCATTAAAGTGACTTGGTAGAGACCTCTCCTGATGGTCTGGTAGAGCATCGGCCTTCAAGTTACGCCACAGTAGCTTAGGATTTGGAGTCATATCATTTATGTGTTTTGTGAAGTACGCGGTTTTTTCCCTTACTAATGCGGCTTCGGCCTCATGTTTAAATACTAGATAATATTGTTTATGATGCGGTTCTCTTGTTATTTTGCATCTGCTTCTAGCTTCATCCCGCAGTCTGAACATTAACCTAATGTTGTCAGTGATCCAGGGTGTTGGTCTTTTAGAAAACGTCTTTTTCTTAATGGGAGCATGTAGGTCAAAAAGTTGAATCATGTAGGAGTTGAAAGTATCAACCATAGTATCCACGTCACTTTTATTTCCTATATCAGACCAAGGTATGAGGTCAAGATCCTCATGGAATTGATCTGGCAAAATGTCTGAGAGGGGACGAAACTCAATGACCCTAGGCTTAGGCTTGGACTTCCTAAAAACTGTTTCGCACGTGATGAAGGAGTGGTGTCCGAGCTCAGGAATGTGGCTCACCTCAACGCCACGAGTCGACGCGTCAGTGCAAATAATGTCGATGAGGGTACCACTGTCACCCACGAAATGTGTGGCAGTTGTAACTAGTTGGGCCAGGTTGAAGCTACTAAAGAATTCCATAAGCAACCTAGACTTTAAACTATTTGTATCCAAAAGATTTACATTCAGGTCTCCCAGTAAAACGAGATTGTCATATGGGCCCAATGAACTAATACTGGCAGTAATGGCGTCAAGGAATAGCTCCAAGTCCTGCCAAGGCGGGCGGTACGCGGTCCCTATAAGTAGCCTTTTTTTATTTATTGTGAGGCCCAACCAAAGCTGCTCCACAGTAGGGTGTACAGGATGAGACTTTACTCGCGCGTTCATGCCATTTTTTATATAAAAAGCGACTCCCCCGCCACGCCCACCTCGGGTTGACACAGGTCTTGGGATGTGTCTAAATTCATATCCCGCAACACTAGGAGCACGGTCCTGTTCCCCTTCCCGCAGCCATGTTTCATTTATAGCCATGACGTCCACGGAGTGGTTACTCATGGCAATCAGGAATTCATCCTGGTTTGTCCCTAGAGAGCCGGCATTAAATAGGCCAAACTTAATATATTTACTGGGAGCCATAAGTGTCAGAAGATGTAGGCTTTAGGTATGGAGGTATGTAGGTGAGGTGTGACAGTTCAGTGTGAGTTTGTATGTAGTTTATGTATATATTTTGTAGATAATTAGGATTAGGTGTAGATATTATTTGCAAGTTGCTAGGATTAAGTGTAGGTGTAAGTGTCAGTGTGTAAATAATTAGGATTATGTGTAAGTGTAAATATTATTTGTAAGTAATTATAATATGTAATAATAATAATCTTCCACGCCGATTTCGGCAACGGCGACCACTTCGACCCTAATGGCGTGCGTGTGCTCTCATGTGGCTGGAGTATCCAATTTTGTGCGTGAAAGTCCGCGCACACTGCGGACATGTCAGGGTACCAGCCACAAAGTTGTAGTTGATAGCTACAGGTGGTCGAGCTTTCAACTCGTCTCGTTTGGCATCCAACTCAGAAAGTCGGCGTGCTTCAAAGTCAAAGACTTTGGCTTTAACGCGGCTTCTCCAGTCTCTGCGGTTGGATGCCAGATTCTCCCACTGAGACGGGTCAATGGAACAGCTTTTCATGTGACGCTTCAGCACATCCTTGTATCGCAGCAGCTGTCCGCCACGTTTCCGCTTGCCCTCCTGCAACTCGGAGTAGAGGATGCGCTTGGCCACTCTAGTATCCGGCATGCGCAGTACATGCCCGCACCAACGAAGCTGTCTCCTCATGAGGTATGCTTCAATGCCACCTACATTGGCTTTCCTCAACACTTCTGTGTTACGCACACGATCAAACCAACGGATATTTAATATTTTGCGCAGACATTTGAGGTGGAAGCGGTCTAGTTGCTTGATGTGGCGTCGGTACGGTGTCCATGTTTCCGCTGAGTAGAGTATACAAGGCAACACAACTGCCATATACACAGAAACCTTTGTGGATATCTTTAGGTCATGGGAGCTGAAGACCTTCTTGTCGAATTTGCCGAAAGCAGCGGCTGCAGCACCAATTCTGCTATTGATTTCGGCGTCAAGGTCGCACTTTGATGTTATAATGCTCCCCAAGTATCGAAATTTATCGACCTGCTTCAGGACATCTTCACCAAGCATAATGGTCAGTTCTTGACGTCCGTGATTGTCTGAAGACATTACTTCTGTCTTTTTGACGCTGATTTTTAGACCAAATGTACAGCACTGCTTGTGAAGGTTCGTGACTAGCTGTTGCAGGACTTCAGGGGATTCAGCCACGAAACAGAGGTCATCTGCATACATAATGTCCTGTATATGTGCATAGGACACCTTTGTGGTCGCCTTGAGTCTATTCAGGTTGAAAAGTTTGCCGTCAGTCCGATAACGAATACGAACTCCTTCAGGAGAAGAATTCAATACTTCCCGGACTACAACTGCGAAATATAATGCAAACAATGTGGGAGCCAGGACACAACCTTGCTTCACTCCACAGGTGACGGAGAAGAAGCTCGATTGGTCATCTTCAACCGCTACACAACATTGCATGTCATCGTGCAGGAGTCGCAGGAGTCTTATGAACTTCTCTGTACACCCCAACTTTCTCAGTACCTTCCAGAGGGCCTCGCGAGGGACGCAGTCAAAGGCTTTTTCCAGATCAATAAAGCAGAGATACAAGTGCTGTCCCTGCTCTCTACTTTTTTCCTGGAGTTGGCGGACTGCGAATATTGCCTCACAAGTTCCTCTGTCTGGTCTGAAACCAAATTGGGTTTCCGGCAGAATCTTTTCAGAGAGGTTCCTGAGGCGGTTCAGAAGTACTCTGGCGAAGACTTTTCCAGAGACAGAGAGCAGTGAAATACCGCGGTAAGAACCACATTCCGACCGGTCGCCTTTGTTCTTATAGAGAGCCCTGACGCGTGATAACTTAAAAGTTTCAGGAACTTGTTCTTTCTCCCACATAAGCACAAACATTTCCCAGACGCGCGAATGCAGTTCCTCGCCGCCGTACTTCAGAAGCTCACCTGGTATAAGGTCTAGGCCAACCGCACGCTGATTTTGCTGTTGTTTGATGGCACAAAGCACCTCATGTTTAGACAAGGCATCATCCAATTCTTCTGCTATTTGAAGTTGAGGCAAACTGTCTATGTAGTGTAGATCGGCTGTTCGATCTACATTAAGTAGATTATTGAAGTGTTCTGCCCAACGATCTAACACTTCATTTTTGCTTTTCAGCAGACTTTTACCATCCAGCGACTTCAGTGGTACCTTTATGAAGTTGGTGGTACCCAGGAGATTGCGAATTTCGCTATAGAAATCACCGAGCTGATTACTATCAGCAAGCGACTGGATGTATTGAGCCTTGTCTTGCCACCATTTATCTTTAGTGTGTCTCGTGAGTTTACGCAACTCACGGTCACTCTCTCTTATAAGTGCGCTGTTATTACTGCGCTTGAGAAGTTCTCGGTGTTTGGCAATAGCTTTAGAAAGAACTTCGTCGTTCTCATCAAACCAGTCTTGCTTGCGTTTATTTTTTAGCCCTATGGTGTTAATGGCTACGTCAAGAATGGACGACGATAAAGCGTTCCAGTCTGCATCAATATCACCGGTATTTTGATGAGAGTATATATCACATGCCAGCGTTTCAGCGTATTTGCTTCGGGGTCCCGGATGTTTGAGTTTCTCAATGTTTATGTTCTGAGGCTTTTTCCTGCTAGCCCTGAATGGTCGCCGAAGGCAAAGACGCAGTTTGGTGACAATTAGTCTATGGTCCGTCCAGCAATGAGCACCGCGCATAGCACGAGTGACTAGGACCTGAGAGATGTCTCGCTGCCTCGTGATGGCATAGTCAATGAGGTGCCAGTGCTTAGATCGTGGATGCATCCACGTAGTTTTGTGCTTAGCAGCAAGGCGAAACATGGTGTTTGTGATTGCAAGTTGGAATTGAGCACATAAACTAAGCAGCAACTGGCCATTAGAGTTGATGTTGCCTACCCCATGTCTACCCAAAACTTTAGGCCACGCTTCATAATCTTGACCAACTCTAGCATTGAAGTCCCCTAACAAGAGAATCTTTTCTCTGTTCGGTATTTTATGGAGACATTGTGTAAGTTCTTCATAAAATTTATCCTTGATGTCGTCAGAACTATCTAGCGTCGGTGCATAGACACTGATAACATTAAGGAAATTGTCACCGTCTAAGTGAAGGCGCAATGTGGTTATACTGTCCGAGATGTGGATTGGACATTCTTGAAGTGTCTTCACAAGATTATTCTTGATCACAAAACCAACTCCCGACCTTCTTGGTTCTGTTGCAGCAGTGCCCTTCCAGTAGAAAGTGTAGCCACCGCCATGCTCGACTAGCTCGCCCTCATCGGCAAGGTGGGTTTCGCTTACAGCAGCTATATCAATGTTGTAGCGGCGGAGTTCTCGAGCAACTATGGCTGATTTCCGTTCTGGGCAGGCGTTTGTCTCGCGGTCGAGAAGGGTGCGAACATTCCATGCACCAAAAGTCAGTAAAGGTGTTTTACGTTTATTACTGTTGTTGTGTCGACCACGAATAAAAAGATGCGGAAGCAGCCGTGGTTACTGCTATCCAAAGAGTGTTTGGGGTGAGCATTTTTTTAGGGCACCTTTTCTAGCCCCCTCCCAGGCTGAGCAAGGAAAGCAGTGCTCCCCTAAAAAGGGCTGCTTTGTCGCTCTGGGTGCTGCCGGATTCCCTCTGTCCCCCCAGCTCAAAGAGAAAACGACCACGGCATGTACTCACACCCCCAGAGCCGCTAGTGTGCAGGTCTCAGACAAAGCTCAGGTTGCATCAGCCCGAACCTCTCTACCTCAACCTATCGCCACTAGTCTTCGCCAAATCGGGGTCCATTATACGGAAGCAGTCAGATGCGCAGGATATATTACAGTGCTCAAACATACGTGCAAACGCAAGAGCACTCTCTCGTCTAACATCCCTTTATCCGATGGAACGGTGAACCGCTACGATCGGAGAAATGTTAGATGCAGCAGTTTGACATACGATAACACGATCCCTATCGCTGCCTCTAGGCCTTCCTGCGATGCCTCGGTGTCTTGCCACCAGTGGTGGTCTGCTATTTAGCCAAGACACAATTTCGGGGATTTCCGATCAGGCTTGGGAGATGTTGTTACCAAGCGCCGACGCCGACGGTAGCCGCCGCGCTACTGACGGCGCTCGCCGCCGTGCGACACTGTGGCGCCCTCCAGCGGACACGCCAGGTACTGTGGAGAGCCTGCTCTCGCACACGTCCGGCACCGGCGGTGACCTCCGCGCGAAAATATTAAAAAATTGAAAGGTGAAATATTGTGTGTGTATATAGAATAGGTAAAGAATGTATTAAAGAAATATTGCGTAGTATAACTAAAGAGGCCCTGTGCTTGTCTGGTCCATGGTTTGTTTGCTCATTGTGAAAGGGGTAGTGACACATATTTCCCAAAGAAAAGAAAAGTAGATAAAAAAACAACAAAAACATACAATAACATTCAGAACGTCTCATTTCCAGTTTGGAAGACATGGGATAAGTCCTCCTCGGTGCGGATCCTATGCGCCCTATCACCTGGAGCTCTCCTGACGAGGCCCTGCTTGGTCCAGACGAATTTCCAGCCATTAGCACTAGCAGCGTCCCGTGCCTTCCGAAATAACAGACGGTTGGCTTTAGTCAGCCGCTCGTTCAAAAAGAAGCGCTGCACTGGTGCCAGGATGTCGAGGTCCGCAGTAGTTGCGCCGCGTCTTACTCGCGCACTCGCTAGGAGCTGATCGCGCAAATCCCGGCGAGCGAGGCGTACGACGAGCGGCCGTGGATGAGATTCAGTGGGGCCCGCTGAGTTGGTCACGTTGAGCTGCCTCCCGCCCACGCGCTCCGCGCTTACGATGTCGCGATCATCCAGGCTGACCCCCAGCTTCTGTCCAATAACCTTTATAATATGACCCGGATTTTCCGCCTTTACCTCCGGCAAATTTGACACTTCAATGTCGTTGGCAAGAAGATCTTGGTCCCTGTCATTTAGCTCACGCTTTAGCTCCTCCACAATCTTATCTATACTCCCAGGGTTCACAGGAACTGAGGTAGCGCGTTGTTCCAGTGCGTCCATCCTGGCTTCCAGACCGTCAATACGTGTACTGCAGGTGTTTAGGGTGGATTTGAGCTCTACCATTTCCACCTCCATTTCTTTTCTAAACACCTGTATCTCCGCACGCACCGCCCTCAGCTCGACGAGGATGACGTGCAAGTCAGTACTAGGTGCCGGCAACTGCTCGTGGGTGGTCGTGTAAGCAGGAGACACTTCAGGCGGCGGGGAAGTTGCGGCGGTGGCGAGGGAACTTATAGTGGTAGTTGGTGTGCTAGAGCCCGCTACGGTTGATATCCCTGCAACATTACTAGGGGGACTTTGCGCGGGGCCCCTGACCGGGGTTTCATTCCTGTTGTCCCTGGCGAGGTTTTTTTTGCACTCGGGACATCGCCATTTGGAAGAAACCTTAGTGTTCGCAGGGATCCCTCCACATATTCTACAATATAGTAGGTTGCATTTGCCACACCTCGCGCCATCTAGCGGAGAAGCAAAACGCGAGCATCCTCCGCATTTGATGCCCGGCATTGTTGAGGATTGAGTGTGTTAGCTTCGCAGGAGGTGCCGAAGAAACAGACTAGATGGCGCTACAGGGGATTCACCTATCTATAGGTTGCTTGTCACACGGGACAGATGGCTCTGTATTCAAAGAAATGTTACAAATCCTTCTCAGGGTCGGTTTTTGTTTATGGAAATGATGTAACAAATCTACCACTGACATCTAACTTATTGTTTTAATTTAGGCGGGTAGCCGTATAAACAAACTGAGATGCTTGTTTTTGTTTAAGGTCTATAACAGCCCACAAACGCACTATTTAACACTCACTACAATGTATGTAATGTAAGTTTTCACTTGGTTCACAAATTATACGGTTTCAAATAACTTTGACTTTTATTAGTAATTATTTATATAAAAAGTTTGCACAGATGACTTGCCGAAACAGACGTCAAACGTCAACGCGACACATGATTATACATTTAAAATAGCAACCAAAAACCACTAAGGTTTAAACTTGTGCTATCATGAATCCATCTCAAAAGCGAAGGTTTATAAAATGAGGTTTTACAAATATATGTTATGGACCATGTGATTAATTCGGGCATTATTTATAATGCCCGAGCATTATGAATAATGTCTAGCTTTATCGGGCCAAGTGATTAATAACTATCTTAACTTCATTATTTATCACATTGTAGGGGCATTATTATATTGCTACATGATAGTTGGGCAATTTGATAATAAAGCTATATTTTATGCGGTGCGGGGGTGGCAGTTGTTCTAATAAATAAATCCTCTTACTTGCTACATATTTTATGATTATTGTTTTAAATTATATGTTCTATTTTAATGGGAAATTATAAGTCTAGCCACAAAATTATTAATTGGACAATTGTCATCTAATTTACTAACTCCGCCTCGTTTTTCTTGATCTGATTTTTCTTGGCTCGTTTTTTTTTAATGGTAGAATTTAATTTGGATTCAAAACATTGTATTAAAAATTGAAGTTAGTGACGAAAACGAATCGCTGCAAAACCGACTCCACGTAGTCTTGTCTGCCCTACCCCTAGAGTGCAATTCAAAACCGCGTAGGCGCGGAGGGGCGAGGCGGCCTGCGAGCTGAGGCGCAGGTAGTTTTAACGCTCGCCGACGCGGTTGAGGCTGGCCGGCTCTGCCGGCCAGTAAGCCGAAGCTGCGGTGGTGAGCGTGAAAACCATCTGCGACGATAAGCTCGCATGGGACCGCCGGAGCCCCGCAGCGCCGGAGCCGTGACAGAAGCCATGCTTGCTGCATGTTGCATGCTTACTTCCATGCATAAATATATTTTATGATATCATTTAAGGCAGAAGTCCTTCATAATTAATCCAAATCATGAGGCTGATTATTTAAGTGGTTTAATATTTAGTTTATTTTAAGTTAAATGTCAATAACAATAAAAAAATGAAATTAAATATGTTTGTATTACTTTGCCCAAAAGGTCACGGGCAATATGTATAGTGCCCGGTCAATTTGATTTTTTGAATAATTATTATCAAATTGCACTCTCATATTGGGCATTTTTCATAATGACCGGGCATTATGTATACTGCCCAATTTATCACTTGGTCCATAACATATATACTACGTTAATGTCGCTAACAATATAAACAATTTAAGATAAACGGTCTTTGCGTAAACAAACACATCCCTAACTAAATAATACTTAAGTAATATTGCTTTAGTTTACATTTTATGTTCTTTGGCGTAATATTATTTTTTATTTCTGAGGGTAAGTTATTAATAAGTCTGGGTACAATATAAGCGGTAGTTCGTTCGCCATAGGTGTTGTTGGCGCGCTGTGTAAGAAGCCTATTCTCAGAAATTGCCCGAGTGCATACAGGATGTTCGATTTTGTTTCTTAATTTTTTATTGAAAAATTGTTCTTTTAATTATAAAAACTTGAATTGAGTGTTAACTGGTAAAACATTACAATGTTTAAAAAGGCCATTTATTTTGGGTGATACTAGTTTTTTTAGAATTTGAATTTTGTAAATACTGTCAAGATATCCTACTAATATTATAAACGCGAAAGTTTGTATGTATGGATGTATGGATGTATGGATGTTTGTTACTCTTTCACGCAAAAACTACTGAATGGATTTTAATGAAACTTTACAATAATATAGCTTATACATCAGAATAACACATAGGCTACAATTTGTAAACATATTGTTCGAAATACTAAACCTGCGCAGACGAAGTCGCGGGCACCAGCTAGTGTTTTATAAGTACGACCATAGCTACTAAGGCCATACTGGATGTACGATTCCGCCAACGCA
The DNA here is from genome assembly GCA_033682625.1 of Helicoverpa zea x Helicoverpa armigera. Classification (NCBI taxonomy): domain Eukaryota; kingdom Metazoa; phylum Arthropoda; class Insecta; order Lepidoptera; family Noctuidae; genus Helicoverpa; species Helicoverpa zea x Helicoverpa armigera. The sequence goes on from JAWIIS010000075.1 coordinate 192,561, forward strand.
TAGTAAAGCATTAACTTCACTTTGAAGGGTAGGCGGTTTTTGAGAATGGTCATAATAGCAAGAAATTGATGAAGTTTATCGCAAACACGTTCTATGTGATAACTCCAGTTAAACTTATCGTCTATAATTACTCCCAAATAAGTTTGTTTACTGACAGCATCTATTTGAGGACAGTTACAGTTGGTCACATTAACTGTATGCAAGCAATCATGGTCATGGGCTATTAGGCTCTATAAGGACAGTTTTTAATATAGGGAGATCTGATAACCAATAATTTCGTTTTGCTTGCATTAAGTACTAAGCCAGCATCATGACAATACCTTGTCAGAGCATCAAGGTCGTGTTGTAAGCGTTCGCAAGCTAATTGAGGATTTCTATCAGCAATAACAAGGCAAGTGTCATCCACAAACTGAAAGCATGTACTGTTTGTGATGCAATTACTCATATCATTTACATATGATAAGAAGTGCAAAGGCCCTAATACTGAGCCCTGAGCTGTTCCTTCAGTTACAGCTTTGCGTTCACTACTAGTGTTATTAACTTTTACAGAGAACGTTCGATTTTTTAAATAATTTTTACACCAATTGAGTAATGGCCCGCGTACTTCGCAGTCATCCAATTTAGTAACCAGCTGATTATGAATGAGTGTATCAAAAGCACGTGAAAAGTCAATAAAAAGAGCAAGAACATATTTTTTATCATTTAGATGCTTATTAACTTCATCTGTGAACTCTGACAAGAGGTTCGTCGTGCTTTTGCCGGCCTGGAAACCGAATTGGTATCGGTTAATTACGTTGTGTTGCCTGTAAAATGCATGAATTTGTTCACAAACTTACTTTTCAACTATTTTATGAAAGCAGTGTTATTGGACGATAGTTTGAATAATCGTTTTTCTTACCCTTTTTGTGGATTGGCCTTATGCAGCCTAGCTTAAGGTCATCTGGATATAAACCAGTTTCAATGCTTCGATTAATTAAGTCAGCAATGGGTTTCGATGTATAATCACCTATCATTTTAATATCCGAAACTTTAATATTGTCTGGGCCTGGAGCTTTTCTTGAGTTGAGTTGTTTAATGACATTATGAACGCTACTAGCCGAGGCTTTTTTAAACAGCATACTAGAATCCAAGGGCATACGTGTTGCTTCAGGATCTGTAATTTTAATACAACACCTAGGAACGATGTCTTTGACCGCTCTGTCAAAACAATTTGCAAAGTTGTCAGCAATGGTTTTAGTAGTGACCCCTTGTGCATCAAAAGCTCTAAGAATAGCCGTATCAAGTGACAAGGTCACTCTCCCTAGCATTTGATTTAGGATAGTGTACATTTTTTTTACATTTTTAAAATTATCATTAATATATTGCATATAATAATTGTTTCTTCTATTTTCTAATATTTTATGAATTTTATTTCTAATTTTATTATATTCTAATTTAATATTTGAATTTTGTAAATTATTTTTCCAATCACTATATAATTTGTCTCTTTTATCACAAAGCCGGGTGATATTATTATCAATCTAAGGTATAGTAAAACGCTTCGAGTATCTGCTATTCAATTTTCTTACTTTATTATTACTTGCAGAATTTTCTGCTTTATCAAACGCTTCATAAATAAAACTTAGAATATCGTTAGGGGAATTCATACTAGCAGTTCTAGTCCAGTCAACATTTCGAAGTTCCTTGCAAAAAATATCGTAATTAATAGATTTATTTAAAACAGCCTGTATACACTTGGTATCTCGAAACGACTCGTCACTGCAGGTAAAGATAATGCCCCGATGGTCGGCCAGTAGGACATCGAGCACCGCTGCGAACGGTTGGAGTGTGGGAAAACGTGCAAATATGTGGTCAATACAAGACTTATGCCCGGTTTCTGAAGTCTCTGGATATCTCTTCGTTAGTTATAGATTCGACAAAGTTATTGAATTGATAAACGCCGTTTAACTTTTGCTGCGTTTCCGAGCACCAAACTGCCAGATAAATAGTTAAGGAACCGATACGTACTTACTTAATCTGTCGATAGATGGCTCTTTTACAAATGTACGTTTAAAATTAAAAAAAAACGCAATAAAAAGTTGCTCCAACTCAGACCATGTGCATTGAAGGAGCGCAATAGGAGGTAGAGTAGGGGCGATGAATATCATCCAGATGTATTACGGTGTTTTTTTCGAACCAATATCTCTTAAATAAAACTACTTTCACGGATTTTACGCACTTTTGCGATAAAATCCGTAAAATTAATGTCTAATAATCGCGTAAGTGTCAGAAATCAACATGTAAAACGATATCTTTTTCAAATTGTATGTCGGTAAACATTTCTGCTTGCATCCATATTATCTATATTCATTGTTTGTATTTTTATAAGTAGGCATTTTAATAATAATTTTGTTCACTGGCTTCTAAAACTGACTCGACGCGACGAAAGTAACCTAAAACGTGGTATTTTTTGTGACATCTAAACGTCAAAAAAAGTTATGGGACAGATAAACGGCCAAATATGGGCAGTTAAGTTATACGCCGCGCCGTTTAAACTGAGTTTAACGTAAGACGCGTAGCTCGGAAACGCATTCGAAGTAGTTATCGAACCAATAGCGCTGACGGATAGATAAACTCTCGTTAAGTGGACCTCAGAAACCGGGCATTAGTGATTAAATCCTTTTTAATTTCAATTCTAGTGTAATCTGTTATTCCACACATCAATCCATGTTCGCTTAGTGTTCTTAAATATGAATCTTTGTATGTCGAACTTTCTTTCAGATTAATGTTCATATCACCAATAAGGGGCAAGTTTTGTTTTAAATCAAACCTAGTCATATGATTAGCTAGCTCAGAAACAAATACATTTTTATTGGTAGACGGTGGCCTATTTAATTTAATTTTTAATTTATTTTCAAAAATCGGATAACAAAAAAATCCATAATGTTAGTAGCTTATATATACCTTATATCTAGTGTTAGTACATACAAAATTAAAAATAACAAAAACAGAATTTGAGTCATCTTGTACAGAGGATGAAAAACAAGATTTTCAAGCGGCCATCCTCTCCACAAAATGTCTCAACAAAGGGGAAAACACCCTCTCGGCCACTGTTTCCAGAATACTGTTGTTACTGGCTCTGGTTCTCGCTACTACCGATGCTATTTTCTTCCGCATGATGGCGTGGAAGCCATCAGTGCGATTCTGTGTGAACATCTCTGACGCACTACAGAACCGGGGCAGTCCCAACAGCATTTTAAAAACATTGTTGTACTGGACGCGCAGGACATCTAGCGACCTTTTGGTATAGTTGATCCACAGACCACCCGTGTACAGCCCCTGACAATACGCTTTGAAAAGTGTTATTTTGACTTGGTCCGTACAACGGGCGAATCTGCGAGCCAACATATTACCACGGACCGCCAATGCCCTGCGCTCCCTCTCAATATCTACATTGTCTTTCAGGTCATCGGTAAGCCAATGTCCCAGATATTTAAACTGATTTACTCTTTTTATGTGCAAGCCATTTAGGGTAAAGTTAGGTAAAAAGTCCGTACACTTACCGGTGACCCCAAAGACCATGTACTCACATTTTTTTACATTATAAATGAGCCCATGCCTAGAGGCGTAGTTCTCGCAAACCTTCAGCATTTCTTCAATAGATCCCGCAGTCGGGCCCAGCAGCACCATGTCGTCCGAGTAGCTGATGCTGTTAATACTAACCCCACCCACCCGACAGCCGACACGCAAGCCGCTGAGCTCGACTATGAGGTCATTTATATAGAGGTTAAAGAGTCTGGGAGAGGTTAACCCTCCCTGCCTCACCCCGCACTCCAGCCCATAAGCCTCAGAGAGAATGTTGGACCATTTCACTTGGTTAGTTTGGTTAGTATACCAATATTGCAGGAATTTAAGTACTTCCACCGGTACACCCCTGTCCCTCAGCTTCCTCCAGAGCACATCATATGAAACAAGGTCAAACGCTCTGGAGAAATCCAGGAAACAAGCGTACACCGGCGTTTTCCGATCTGTGTAATATTGGACAGTATTTTTTAGACTTAGAATTGCACTTTCCCATTTATTTTACCATTTCCACCTCCATTTCTTTTCTAAACACCTGTATCTCCGCACGCACCGCCCTCAGCTCGACGAGGATGACGAGCAAGTCAGTACTAGGTGCCGGCAACTGCTCGTGGGTGGTCGTGTAAGCAGGAGACACTTCAGGCGGCGGGGAAGTTGCGGCGGTGGCGAGGGAACTTATAGTGGTAGTTGGTGTGCTAGAGCCCGCTACGGTTGATATCCCTGCAACATTACTAGGGGGACTTTGCGCGGGGCCCCTGACCGGGGTTTCATTCCTGTTGTCCCTGGCGAGGTTTTTTTTGCACTCGGGACATCGCCATTTGGAAGAAACCTTAGTGTTCGCAGGGATCCCTCCACATATTCTACAATATAGTAGGTTGCATTTGCCACACCTCGCGCCATCTAGCGGAGAAGCAAAACGCGAGCATCCTCCGCATTTGATGCCCGGCATTGTTGAGGATTGAGTGTGTTAGCTTCGCAGGAGGTGCCGAAGAAACAGACTAGATGGCGCTACAGGGGATTCACCTATCTATAGGTTGCTTGTCACACGGGACAGATGGCTCTGTATTCAAAGAAATGTTACAAATCCTTCTCAGGGTCGGTTTTTGTTTATGGAAATGATGTAACAAATCTACCACTGACATCTAACTTATTGTTTTAATTTAGGCGGGTAGCCGTATAAACAAACTGAGATGCTTGTTTTTGTTTAAGGTCTATAACAGCCCACAAACGCACTATTTAACACTCACTACAATGTATGTAATGTAAGTTTTCACTTGGTTCACAAATTATACGGTTTCAAATAACTTTGACTTTTATTAGTAATTATTTATATAAAAAGTTTGCACAGATGACTTGCCGAAACAGACGTCAAACGTCAACGCGACACATGATTATACATTTAAAATAGCAACCAAAAACCACTAAGGTTTAAACTTGTGCTATCATGAATCCATCTCAAAAGCGAAGGTTTATAAAATGAGGTTTTACAAATATATACTACGTTAATGTCGCTAACAATATAAACAATTTAAGATAAACGGTCTTTGCGTAAACAAACACATCCCTAACTAAATAATACTTAAGTAATATTGCTTTAGTTTACATTTTATGTTCTTTGGCGTAATATTATTTTTTATTTCTGAGGGTAAGTTATTAATAAGTCTGGGTACAATATAAGCGGTAGTTCGTTCGCCATAGGTGTTGTTGGCGCGCTGTGTAAGAAGCCTATTCTCAGAAATTGCCCGAGTGCATACAGGATGTTCGATTTTGTTTCTTAATTTTTTATTGAAAAATTGTTCTTTTAATTATAAAAACTTGAATTGAGTGTTAACTGGTAAAACATTACAATGTTTAAAAAGGCCATTTATTTTGGGTGATACTAGTTTTTTTAGAATTTGAATTTTGTAAATACTGTCAAGATATCCTACTAATATTATAAACGCGAAAGTTTGTATGTATGGATGTATGGATGTATGGATGTTTGTTACTCTTTCACGCAAAAACTACTGAATGGATTTTAATGAAACTTTACAATAATATAGCTTATACATCAGAATAACACATAGGCTACAATTTGTAAACATATTGTTCGAAATACTAAACCTGCGCAGACGAAGTCGCGGGCACCAGCTAGTGTTTTATAAGTACGACCATAGCTACTAAGGCCATACTGGATGTACGATTCCGCCAACGCATAGTAAAGCATTAACTTCACTTTGAAGGGTAGGCGGTTTTTGAGAATGGTCATAATAGCAAGAAATTGATGAAGTTTATCGCAAACACGTTCTATGTGATAACTCCAGTTAAACTTATCGTCTATAATTACTCCCAAATAAGTTTGTTTACTGACAGCATCTATTTGAGGACAGTTACAGTTGGTCACATTAACTGTATGCAAGCAATCATGGTCATGGGCTATTAGGCTCTATAAGGACAGTTTTTAATATAGGGAGATCTGATAACCAATAATTTCGTTTTGCTTGCATTAAGTACTAAGCCAGCATCATGACAATACCTTGTCAGAGCATCAAGGTCGTGTTGTAAGCGTTCGCAAGCTAATTGAGGATTTCTATCAGCAATAACAAGGCAAGTGTCATCCACAAACTGAAAGCATGTACTGTTTGTGATGCAATTACTCATATCATTTACATATGATAAGAAGTGCAAAGGCCCTAATACTGAGCCCTGAGCTGTTCCTTCAGTTACAGCTTTGCGTTCACTACTAGTGTTATTAACTTTTACAGAGAACGTTCGATTTTTTAAATAATTTTTACACCAATTGAGTAATGGCCCGCGTACTTCGCAGTCATCCAATTTAGTAACCAGCTGATTATGAATGAGTGTATCAAAAGCACGTGAAAAGTCAATAAAAAGAGCAAGAACATATTTTTTATCATTTAGATGCTTATTAACTTCATCTGTGAACTCTGACAAGAGGTTCGTCGTGCTTTTGCCGGCCTGGAAACCGAATTGGTATCGGTTAATTACGTTGTGTTGCCTGTAAAATGCATGAATTTGTTCACAAACTTACTTTTCAACTATTTTATGAAAGCAGTGTTATTGGACGATAGTTTGAATAATCGTTTTTCTTACCCTTTTTGTGGATTGGCCTTATGCAGCCTAGCTTAAGGTCATCTGGATATAAACCAGTTTCAATGCTTCGATTAATTAAGTCAGCAATGGGTTTCGATGTATAATCACCTATCATTTTAATATCCGAAACTTTAATATTGTCTGGGCCTGGAGCTTTTCTTGTGTTGAGTTGTTTAATGACATTATGAACGCTACTAGCCGAGGCTTTTTTAAACAGCATACTAGAATCCAAGGGCATACGTGTTGCTTCAGGATCTGTAATTTTAATACAACACCTAGGAACGATGTCTTTGACCGCTCTGTCAAAACAATTTGCAAAGTTGTCAGCAATGGTTTTAGTAGTGACCCCTTGTGCATCAAAAGCTCTAAGAATAGCCGTATCAAGTGACAAGGTCACTCTCCCTAGCATTTGATTTAGGATAGTGTACATTTTTTTTACATTTTTAAAATTATCATTAATATATTGCATATAATAATTGTTTCTTCTATTTTCTAATATTTTATGAATTTTATTTCTAATTTTATTATATTCTAATTTAATATTTGAATTTTGTAAATTATTTTTCCAATCACTATATAATTTGTCTCTTTTATCACAAAGCCGGGTGATATTATTATCAATCTAAGGTATAGTAAAACGCTTCGAGTATCTGCTATTCAATTTTCTTACTTTATTATTACTTGCAGAATTTTCTGCTTTATCAAACGCTTCATAAATAAAACTTAGAATATCGTTAGGGGAATTCATACTAGCAGTTCTAGTCCAGTCAACATTTCGAAGTTCCTTGCAAAAAATATCGTAATTAATAGATTTATTTAAAACAGCCTGTATACACTTGGTATCTCGAAACGACTCGTCACTGCAGGTAAAGATAATGCCCCGATGGTCGGCCAGTAGGACATCGAGCACCGCTGCGAACGGTTGGAGTGTGGGAAAACGTGCAAATATGTGGTCAATACAAGACTTATGCCCGGTTTCTGAAGTCTCTGGATATCTCTTCGTTAGTTATAGATTCGACAAAGTTATTGAATTGATAAACGCCGTTTAACTTTTGCTGCGTTTCCGAGCACCAAACTGCCAGATAAATAGTTAAGGAACCGATACGTACTTACTTAATCTGTCGATAGATGGCTCTTTTACAAATGTACGTTTAAAATTAAAAAAAAACGCAATAAAAAGTTGCTCCAACTCAGACCATGTGCATTGAAGGAGCGCAATAGGAGGTAGAGTAGGGGCGATGAATATCATCCAGATGTATTACGGTGTTTTTTTCGAACCAATATCTCTTAAATAAAACTACTTTCACGGATTTTACGCACTTTTGCGATAAAATCCGTAAAATTAATGTCTAATAATCGCGTAAGTGTCAGAAATCAACATGTAAAACGATATCTTTTTCAAATTGTATGTCGGTAAACATTTCTGCTTGCATCCATATTATCTATATTCATTGTTTGTATTTTTATAAGTAGGCATTTTAATAATAATTTTGTTCACTGGCTTCTAAAACTGACTCGACGCGACGAAAGTAACCTAAAACGTGGTATTTTTTGTGACATCTAAACGTCAAAAAAAGTTATGGGACAGATAAACGGCCAAATATGGGCAGTTAAGTTATACGCCGCGCCGTTTAAACTGAGTTTAACGTAAGACGCGTAGCTCGGAAACGCATTCGAAGTAGTTATCGAACCAATAGCGCTGACGGATAGATAAACTCTCGTTAAGTGGACCTCAGAAACCGGGCATTAGTGATTAAATCCTTTTTAATTTCAATTCTAGTGTAATCTGTTATTCCACACATCAATCCATGTTCGCTTAGTGTTCTTAAATATGAATCTTTGTATGTCGAACTTTCTTTCAGATTAATGTTCATATCACCAATAAGGGGCAAGTTTTGTTTTAAATCAAACCTAGTCATATGATTAGCTAGCTCAGAAACAAATACATTTTTATTGGTAGACGGTGGCCTATTTAATTTAATTTTTAATTTATTTTCAAAAATCGGATAACAAAAAAATCCATAATGTTAGTAGCTTATATATACCTTATATCTAGTGTTAGTACATACAAAATTAAAAATAACAAAAACAGAATTTGAGTCATCTTGTACAGAGGATGAAAAACAAGATTTTCAAGCGGCCATCCTCTCCACAAAATGTCTCAACAAAGGGGAAAACACCCTCTCGGCCACTGTTTCCAGAATACTGTTGTTACTGGCTCTGGTTCTCGCTACTACCGATGCTATTTTCTTCCGCATGATGGCGTGGAAGCCATCAGTGCGATTCTGTGTGAACATCTCTGACGCACTACAGAACCGGGGCAGTCCCAACAGCATTTTAAAAACATTGTTGTACTGGACGCGCAGGACATCTAGCGACCTTTTGGTATAGTTGATCCACAGACCACCCGTGTACAGCCCCTGACAATACGCTTTGAAAAGTGTTATTTTGACTTGGTCCGTACAACGGGCGAATCTGCGAGCCAACATATTACCACGGACCGCCAATGCCCTGCGCTCCCTCTCAATATCTACATTGTCTTTCAGGTCATCGGTAAGCCAATGTCCCAGATATTTAAACTGATTTACTCTTTTTATGTGCAAGCCATTTAGGGTAAAGTTAGGTAAAAAGTCCGTACACTTACCGGTGACCCCAAAGACCATGTACTCACATTTTTTTACATTATAAATGAGCCCATGCCTAGAGGCGTAGTTCTCGCAAACCTTCAGCATTTCTTCAATAGATCCCGCAGTCGGGCCCAGCAGCACCATGTCGTCCGAGTAGCTGATGCTGTTAATACTAACCCCACCCACCCGACAGCCGACACGCAAGCCGCTGAGCTCGACTATGAGGTCATTTATATAGAGGTTAAAGAGTCTGGGAGAGGTTAACCCTCCCTGCCTCACCCCGCACTCCAGCCCATAAGCCTCAGAGAGAATGTTGGACCATTTCACTTGGTTAGTTTGGTTAGTATACCAATATTGCAGGAATTTAAGTACTTCCACCGGTACACCCCTGTCCCTCAGCTTCCTCCAGAGCACATCATATGAAACAAGGTCAAACGCTCTGGAGAAATCCAGGAAACAAGCGTACACCGGCGTTTTCCGATCTGTGTAATATTGGACAGTATTTTTTAGACTTAGAATTGCACTTTCCCATTTATTTTACCATTTCCACCTCCATTTCTTTTCTAAACACCTGTATCTCCGCACGCACCGCCCTCAGCTCGACGAGGATGACGTGCAAGTCAGTACTAGGTGCCGGCAACTGCTCGTGGGTGGTCGTGTAAGCAGGAGACACTTCAGGCGGCGGGGAAGTTGCGGCGGTGGCGAGGGAACTTATAGTGGTAGTTGGTGTGCTAGAGCCCGCTACGGTTGATATCCCTGCAACATTACTAGGGGGACTTTGCGCGGGGCCCCTGACCGGGGTTTCATTCCTGTTGTCCCTGGCGAGGTTTTTTTTGCACTCGGGACATCGCCATTTGGAAGAAACCTTAGTGTTCGCAGGGATCCCTCCACATATTCTACAATATAGTAGGTTGCATTTGCCACACCTCGCGCCATCTAGCGGAGAAGCAAAACGCGAGCATCCTCCGCATTTGATGCCCGGCATTGTTGAGGATTGAGTGTGTTAGCTTCGCAGGAGGTGCCGAAGAAACAGACTAGATGGCGCTACAGGGGATTCACCTATCTATAGGTTGCTTGTCACACGGGACAGATGGCTCTGTATTCAAAGAAATGTTACAAATCCTTCTCAGGGTCGGTTTTTGTTTATGGAAATGATGTAACAAATCTACCACTGACATCTAACTTATTGTTTTAATTTAGGCGGGTAGCCGTATAAACAAACTGAGATGCTTGTTTTTGTTTAAGGTCTATAACAGCCCACAAACGCACTATTTAACACTCACTACAATGTATGTAATGTAAGTTTTCACTTGGTTCACAAATTATACGGTTTCAAATAACTTTGACTTTTATTAGTAATTATTTATATAAAAAGTTTGCACAGATGACTTGCCGAAACAGACGTCAAACGTCAACGCGACACATGATTATACATTTAAAATAGCAACCAAAAACCACTAAGGTTTAAACTTGTGCTATCATGAATCCATCTCAAAAGCGAAGGTTTATAAAATGAGGTTTTACAAATATATACTACGTTAATGTCGCTAACAATATAAACAATTTAAGATAAACGGTCTTTGCGTAAACAAACACATCCCTAACTAAATAATACTTAAGTAATATTGCTTTAGTTTACATTTTATGTTCTTTGGCGTAATATTATTTTTTATTTCTGAGGGTAAGTTATTAATAAGTCTGGGTACAATATAAGCGGTAGTTCGTTCGCCATAGGTGTTGTTGGCGCGCTGTGTAAGAAGCCTATTCTCAGAAATTGCCCGAGTGCATACAGGATGTTCGATTTTGTTTCTTAATTTTTTATTGAAAAATTGTTCTTTTAATTATAAAAACTTGAATTGAGTGTTAACTGGTAAAACATTACAATGTTTAAAAAGGCCATTTATTTTGGGTGATACTAGTTTTTTTAGAATTTGAATTTTGTAAATACTGTCAAGATATCCTACTAATATTATAAACGCGAAAGTTTGTATGTATGGATGTATGGATGTATGGATGTTTGTTACTCTTTCACGCAAAAACTACTGAATGGATTTTAATGAAACTTTACAATAATATAGCTTATACATCAGAATAACACATAGGCTACAATTTGTAAACATATTGTTCGAAATACTAAACCTGCGCAGACGAAGTCGCGGGCACCAGCTAGTGTTTTATAAGTACGACCATAGCTACTAAGGCCATACTGGATGTACGATTCCGCCAACGCATAGTAAAGCATTAACTTCACTTTGAAGGGTAGGCGGTTTTTGAGAATGGTCATAATAGCAAGAAATTGATGAAGTTTATCGCAAACACGTTCTATGTGATAACTCCAGTTAAACTTATCGTCTATAATTACTCCCAAATAAGTTTGTTTACTGACAGCATCTATTTGAGGACAGTTACAGTTGGTCACATTAACTGTATGCAAGCAATCATGGTCATGGGCTATTAGGCTCTATAAGGACAGTTTTTAATATAGGGAGATCTGATAACCAATAATTTCGTTTTGCTTGCATTAAGTACTAAGCCAGCATCATGACAATACCTTGTCAGAGCATCAAGGTCGTGTTGTAAGCGTTCGCAAGCTAATTGAGGATTTCTATCAGCAATAACAAGGCAAGTGTCATCCACAAACTGAAAGCATGTACTGTTTGTGATGCAATTACTCATATCATTTACATATGATAAGAAGTGCAAAGGCCCTAATACTGAGCCCTGAGCTGTTCCTTCAGTTACAGCTTTGCGTTCACTACTAGTGTTATTAACTTTTACAGAGAACGTTCGATTTTTTAAATAATTTTTACACCAATTGAGTAATGGCCCGCGTACTTCGCAGTCATCCAATTTAGTAACCAGCTGATTATGAATGAGTGTATCAAAAGCACGTGAAAAGTCAATAAAAAGAGCAAGAACATATTTTTTATCATTTAGATGCTTATTAACTTCATCTGTGAACTCTGACAAGAGGTTCGTCGTGCTTTTGCCGGCCTGGAAACCGAATTGGTATCGGTTAATTACGTTGTGTTGCCTGTAAAATGCATGAATTTGTTCACAAACTTACTTTTCAACTATTTTATGAAAGCAGTGTTATTGGACGATAGTTTGAATAATCGTTTTTCTTACCCTTTTTGTGGATTGGCCTTATGCAGCCTAGCTTAAGGTCATCTGGATATAAACCAGTTTCAATGCTTCGATTAATTAAGTCAGCAATGGGTTTCGATGTATAATCACCTATCATTTTAATATCCGAAACTTTAATATTGTCTGGGCCTGGAGCTTTTCTTGAGTTGAGTTGTTTAATGACATTATGAACGCTACTAGCCGAGGCTTTTTTAAACAGCATACTAGAATCCAAGGGCATACGTGTTGCTTCAGGATCTGTAATTTTAATACAACACCTAGGAACGATGTCTTTGACCGCTCTGTCAAAACAATTTGCAAAGTTGTCAGCAATGGTTTTAGTAGTGACCCCTTGTGCATCAAAAGCTCTAAGAATAGCCGTATCAAGTGACAAGGTCACTCTCCCTAGCATTTGATTTAGGATAGTGTACATTTTTTTTACATTTTTAAAATTATCATTAATATATTGCATATAATAATTGTTTCTTCTATTTTCTAATATTTTATGAATTTTATTTCTAATTTTATTATATTCTAATTTAATATTTGAATTTTGTAAATTATTTTTCCAATCACTATATAATTTGTCTCTTTTATCACAAAGCCGGGTGATATTATTATCAATCTAAGGTATAGTAAAACGCTTCGAGTATCTGCTATTCAATTTTCTTACTTTATTATTACTTGCAGAATTTTCTGCTTTATCAAACGCTTCATAAATAAAACTTAGAATATCGTTAGGGGAATTCATACTAGCAGTTCTAGTCCAGTCAACATTTCGAAGTTCCTTGCAAAAAATATCGTAATTAATAGATTTATTTAAAACAGCCTGTATACACTTGGTATCTCGAAACGACTCGTCACTGCAGGTAAAGATAATGCCCCGATGGTCGGCCAGTAGGACATCGAGCACCGCTGCGAACGGTTGGAGTGTGGGAAAACGTGCAAATATGTGGTCAATACAAGACTTATGCCCGGTTTCTGAAGTCTCTGGATATCTCTTCGTTAGTTATAGATTCGACAAAGTTATTGAATTGATAAACGCCGTTTAACTTTTGCTGCGTTTCCGAGCACCAAACTGCCAGATAAATAGTTAAGGAACCGATACGTACTTACTTAATCTGTCGATAGATGGCTCTTTTACAAATGTACGTTTAAAATTAAAAAAAAACGCAATAAAAAGTTGCTCCAACTCAGACCATGTGCATTGAAGGAGCGCAATAGGAGGTAGAGTAGGGGCGATGAATATCATCCAGATGTATTACGGTGTTTTTTTCGAACCAATATCTCTTAAATAAAACTACTTTCACGGATTTTACGCACTTTTGCGATAAAATCCGTAAAATTAATGTCTAATAATCGCGTAAGTGTCAGAAATCAACATGTAAAACGATATCTTTTTCAAATTGTATGTCGGTAAACATTTCTGCTTGCATCCATATTATCTATATTCATTGTTTGTATTTTTATAAGTAGGCATTTTAATAATAATTTTGTTCACTGGCTTCTAAAACTGACTCGACGCGACGAAAGTAACCTAAAACGTGGTATTTTTTGTGACATCTAAACGTCAAAAAAAGTTATGGGACAGATAAACGGCCAAATATGGGCAGTTAAGTTATACGCCGCGCCGTTTAAACTGAGTTTAACGTAAGACGCGTAGCTCGGAAACGCATTCGAAGTAGTTATCGAACCAATAGCGCTGACGGATAGATAAACTCTCGTTAAGTGGACCTCAGAAACCGGGCATTAGTGATTAAATCCTTTTTAATTTCAATTCTAGTGTAATCTGTTATTCCACACATCAATCCATGTTCGCTTAGTGTTCTTAAATATGAATCTTTGTATGTCGAACTTTCTTTCAGATTAATGTTCATATCACCAATAAGGGGCAAGTTTTGTTTTAAATCAAACCTAGTCATATGATTAGCTAGCTCAGAAACAAATACATTTTTATTGGTAGACGGTGGCCTATTTAATTTAATTTTTAATTTATTTTCAAAAATCGGATAACAAAAAAATCCATAATGTTAGTAGCTTATATATACCTTATATCTAGTGTTAGTACATACAAAATTAAAAATAACAAAAACAGAATTTGAGTCATCTTGTACAGAGGATGAAAAACAAGATTTTCAAGCGGCCATCCTCTCCACAAAATGTCTCAACAAAGGGGAAAACACCCTCTCGGCCACTGTTTCCAGAATACTGTTGTTACTGGCTCTGGTTCTCGCTACTACCGATGCTATTTTCTTCCGCATGATGGCGTGGAAGCCATCAGTGCGATTCTGTGTGAACATCTCTGACGCACTACAGAACCGGGGCAGTCCCAACAGCATTTTAAAAACATTGTTGTACTGGACGCGCAGGACATCTAGCGACCTTTTGGTATAGTTGATCCACAGACCACCCGTGTACAGCCCCTGACAATACGCTTTGAAAAGTGTTATTTTGACTTGGTCCGTACAACGGGCGAATCTGCGAGCCAACATATTACCACGGACCGCCAATGCCCTGCGCTCCCTCTCAATATCTACATTGTCTTTCAGGTCATCGGTAAGCCAATGTCCCAGATATTTAAACTGATTTACTCTTTTTATGTGCAAGCCATTTAGGGTAAAGTTAGGTAAAAAGTCCGTACACTTACCGGTGACCCCAAAGACCATGTACTCACATTTTTTTACATTATAAATGAGCCCATGCCTAGAGGCGTAGTTCTCGCAAACCTTCAGCATTTCTTCAATAGATCCCGCAGTCGGGCCCAGCAGCACCATGTCGTCCGAGTAGCTGATGCTGTTAATACTAACCCCACCCACCCGACAGCCGACACGCAAGCCGCTGAGCTCGACTATGAGGTCATTTATATAGAGGTTAAAGAGTCTGGGAGAGGTTAACCCTCCCTGCCTCACCCCGCACTCCAGCCCATAAGCCTCAGAGAGAATGTTGGACCATTTCACTTGGTTAGTTTGGTTAGTATACCAATATTGCAGGAATTTAAGTACTTCCACCGGTACACCCCTGTCCCTCAGCTTCCTCCAGAGCACATCATATGAAACAAGGTCAAACGCTCTGGAGAAATCCAGGAAACAAGCGTACACCGGCGTTTTCCGATCTGTGTAATATTGGACAGTATTTTTTAGACTTAGAATTGCACTTTCAGTGGACAGTCCAGGTTGAAACCCAAACTGTGAGTCGTGCACGTTCAGATATTTTTCCAAGCATGAATCAAGCATACTGTCCAAAATCTTAGCAGCGGTAGTTGCAAGAGAGATTGGCCGGTAGTTACCTTTGTCCGAAATATCCCCTGTCCTGTTTTTGACGATCGGTACTACAATAGATTTCATAAGTTCTGCCGGTAGATATGAGTGACTCATGCACATTGAGTAAAACAAGGACAGTACTCTCGGCAGGTGAAAACCAGCGTACTTAAAATGCTCGATGCTGAGTCCATCGTGTCCGGGTGATTTTCTTCTACTCATGCTTTTAACTACAGCCCTGACCTGTTTTGTCGAAAAATACATTACCGGTTCCACTCCCTCACGGAGAGACTCAGCATCGGTCATAGTACCAGAGGGGCCTAAAGGTGATCGCACTTTAAAGTGTTCCATAAACATACTCGCAATATGCTCTGGATTGTTTACTCCACCAACGCTCACTGGCAGCCCAGCCATAAATTGCAGAGACAACTGCGTTAAGTGAATCTATTTTTATGTATCCTGTAAGGTTTTCAAATGTCTTAGTTTTTATTTGTTCAATTAGTGTATATTTAATATGATTCCGAACATACATGACAATTCCGCCGCCTTTTCGGCTTGGTCGCAATTGCGAGTACAATTTATAGCCAGGTAAATTATACAAGTTAACAATTTTGTCTGTGATACCCACTTCTGTTAAAATGATAAGGTCTAGTGGATAATTACATGTATGAATGGTTTGTTGTAACTTCGTAAAGTTTTTAATGAGCGATCTGATATTAAAATGCATGCATGATAACTTTATACTGGTTTTTGGAGTTACATTGTTTGAAAAAATGATTAGTGGAGTTGCAATTGAAGATTTCTTGTACTTTTATATCCATAATTATATCTTACTTACTTAGACTATTAGACAGTGTAGTGACCTACCTATATTTATATATGTATTTATTTTATAGATATTGTAATTTGTCCACTCAGTTTAAATTTACTTTTTAGAAATTATATTTACTTTCATTATTTAATTTTTTCATGTCATATAAATTCAACGAACATGTGGACAAACGCATTTGGTTTTATTGGTAGCGACCAGCGAGCGACCGGCCGGTTCGACAGCTACGTCACAGCGGCGCGAGAGCGAGACCGCACTAGGCGGCGTTGCACTCGCGCACGCGGGACAAGGCCCGTTGCAACAGTCGGCTTTCGTTCGCTGCGCTAACGCCCACATTTTTAAACTGTCAACCGTTGTGCTTTTCTGCTTTGATCTGCCTAGATCTAGGCTGAACTATATGTACTGTGCTGTATTCTGTGCTTGTGACTCTCTGTGCTTTTCTCCTTCTGACTTTCTCTTCTGTGTGTGTACAAACTGTACGTGTACCTACTTGCTTGTGCTGTGCATAATAAACTTTTCTGTATTGTGCCCCTAGACTGCGTTATTTATCTCCGCTACACGTCACCCTACACACCTACATTGGTGACCCCCTACGAGCACGACAACAATGTCGACCAGCAAGCCAGATGTCGAATCTGCCGAGTCATGCCGCGTGGGCGTGCGAGTCCCACCGTTTTACCCGGAGAAGCCGGCGCTGTGGTTCGCGCAGATGGTCGCACAGTTCGCACTCGCGAATATTAAAACGGACGAGACGAAGTATTATTACGTCACGGGTCATCTCGACCCAAAGTACGCGGACGTCGTGGAGGACATCATCACCAACCCGCCCGCCACCGACAAGTACGAGAAGCTCAAGGCCGAGCTAATAAAGAGGCTGTCAGCTTCGCGCGAGGAGAAGGTGAAGCAGCTCCTCATGCACGAGGAGCTCGGCGACAGAAAGCCGTCGCAATTCTACCGGCACCTCCTCAACCTCGCCGGTCCAGGTGTTCCGGAGGAGTTCCTGCGGACAATCTGGACGAGCCGTCTGCCAGCAGGTACGCAGACCATAGTGGCGTTGCAGTCCAAACTGGACTTGGCCGAGCTGGCCGAGTTAGCGGACCGCATCCACGTCATCGCCGGTCCCGCGCAGGTGGCATCAACAGCTGCCGTCGCCACCGCACCGTCGTCGTCCACCAGCGGTCTGCACGCCGAGATCGCCGCGCTTAACCCGCAGATGCAGGCAATGGCGCTCAAAATCGAGCGGTTGGCCCGCAGCAGAAGCCGCTCCCGTAGTCGCTCACGTCACCGGTCCAGCTCTAGAAGATCGCAGTGCTGGTACCACCAGCGGTTCGGCGATAACGCGAAAAAGTGCATAAAACCGTGCGACTACACAACATCGGGAAATGTGCGGGGCAATCAGTGATGGTGGCCGATGATTGTCCGAGCGCTGGTCGCCTGTTCGTCACCGACCAAAGGTCGAAGATACAGTTTTTGGTCGACACAGGCAGCGACCTCTGCGTCTACCCCCGGTCGGCGATTGCGCGACGAGTGGAAAAAACCGGCTACGAGCTACGTGCGGCGAACGGCTCGGTTATAAACACTTATGGTTTTGTGCAGTTAAATCTTAACTTAGGGTTGCGCCGTGACTTCGCCTGGCGATTTATTATAGCGGACGTTACAAGGGCGATAATAGGTGTGGATTTTTTGTGCTTTTATAATTTGGTTGTTGATTGCAGGAACCAACGCCTAATAGACAACCATACAACGCTCTCCACCCCGGCGTCGCCTGTCCGCCGCTCTGATGATGTGTCTTCGGTGAGGGTGAGTCTCGGTGATTCCGCGTATACACACAAACTACGGGAATATCCGGACATCACTCGACCTCACGGCATACATCACACATCCAGACACAATACAGTACACCACATACGTACTACACCAGGGCCACCAGTATCTTCTTCACCTCGCAGATTGGCCCCGGACAAAGTAAAAATCGCGAAGGCCGAGTTTGACGACATGTTGCGGTCCGGTATCTGCCGTTTATCCGAGTCACCGTGGTCGTCGCCTCTTCATCTCGTTCCCAAAAAAGGCGATGGATGGCGCCCTTGTGGCGACTACAGGATGCTGAACGCTCGCACTGTCCCGGATCAGTACCCTATCCGGCACATCCAGGACTTCGCGCACAGCCTGTCTGGCTGTACCATCTTCTCGCAGATTGATCTGGTTAAGGCATACAACCAGATTCCTGTGCATCCTGATGACATCCCGAAGACTGCGATCACGACTCCGTTCGGGCTTTTCGAATTTCCGTTCATGACGTTCGGGCTTCGAAATGCCGCACAGACGTTCCAGCGCTTCGTGGATGCTCAGGGGTCTGGATTTCACGTATGCCTACCTTGATGATTTTTTGGTCTTTTCAAAAGACCAAAAGACTCACGAGCTGCACCTGCGTCAGCTGTTCACCAGACTGCGAGAGTATGGTATGGTCATCAACAGCGCTAAATGCGTGTTTGGTGTGTCGGAGGTCAACTTTTTAGGTTACCACATCTCTTCCAAAGGGACGAGACCGTTGCCTTCCAAAGTTGAGGCCGTCCAGAACTTCCCTGAGCCAAAAACGGTCAGGGAGCTGCGCAGATTCCTCGGGATGCTGAATTTTTACCGCAGGTTCATCCCGAATGCAGCAGCCTGTCAAGCACCACTCAACAGCCTTCTCTCCGACTCCGTGAAGGGTTCGCACCCTGTTCATTTCACAGCGGACCAGCGTGAGGCGTTCCAGGGCTGCAAGGACAGCCTTTGTCGAGCAGCACTGCTGGCGCATCCTGACTGCACCGCCAAGATGGCGCTGGTCACAGACGCGTCTGACAAGGCCATAGGTGCAGTTCTGCAGCAGCGTACCGGAGGAGCATGGGAGCCTCTGGCATTTTTTTCCAGGAAGCTGAGCGACGCGCAGGTTAAGTACTCTCCTTACGACCGCGAACTGCTCGCTATTTACGAGAGTGTGAAGTATTTCAGGCATATGCTGGAGGCTCGTGACTTCGTGATCTACACGGACCACAAGCCTCTCACATTCGCCTTCACCTCTCGTAAGGAGAACTGTTCCCCACGGCAGTTCCGTCACCTGGACCTGATTGCCCAGTTCACCACTGACATCAGGCACATTTCAGGAAAGGATAATGTCGTGGCGGATACCCTTTCGATGGTTGAGGAGATTACTCAATCTGTGCCCGTCGAGAGGATCGCCGCAGCACAAGAGGATGACCAGGAGCTGAAGCAGCTGCTCACTGGGGAGAACTCACTGCGTCTGCAGTTGGTTAGCGTCCCAGGCTCACGACAGCAGCTGTACTGCGACCTCAGCACCGGCACGCCTAGACCTTTTGTACCCAAGGAGCTGCGCAGGTCAATTTTCCTCAGCTTGCACTCCTTGAGTCACCCTGGTACTAAGGCGTCTGCCAGGCTGGTTGCCGACCGCTATGTTTGGCCTGGGGTTAGGAAAGATTGCCGTGACTGGGCTCAGAGCTGCCTGGCTTGCCAGCGCTCTAAGACCACACGGCACGTCTCTGCACCACTGCAGACCTTTAAGTTGCCCCAGGCGAGGTTTGCCTTCGTCCACATAGACCTCATAGGACCTTTGCCATTGTGTCAGGGTTTTCGGTATTGTCTCACCGCCGTCGATCGCTTTACGCGATGGCCTGAGGCAATACCCCTGGCAGACATCACTGCCGAAACCGTGGCAAAGGCCCTACTATGTGGATGGATTTCCCGATTCGGCTGCTCATCGGATATCGTTACCGGCCTATCCGGCATTGCTGGCTTTCAGCATCGTAGGACCACTGCCTACCATCCAGCCTGCAACGGACTGGTGGAGAGATTCCACCGTCAACTCAAGGCTGCAATCACCTGCCACGCAGGCAGCAGTTGGGTGGAATCTCTTCCCCTAGTGCTGTTAGGCGTGCGCAGCGCCTACAAGGAGGACGTTCAGGCTTCCGCTGCCGAATTAGTGTTCGGCCAGCCACTGCGCCTTCCAGGCGAATTCTTCGACCCGCAGGTCGAGGAGACGGTCGACATGACCGACTACCTTTCGAGGCTTCGGAGTATTGTCCGGAGTCTGCAACCAGCACCAGCAGCCAGACACAACAGCCGCCACAAAACCTTTGTGTTTAAGGAGCTCGCCACTGCCACTCACGTGTTCCTTAGGGATTGCACTGCTGGTGGTGGTCTGAAGCCGGCATACTCTGGACCTCACAAGGTGCTCGAACGAGGTGACAAGGTGTTCAAACTACTGGTGAACGGTAAACAGGCAACAGTATCGATAGACCGCATCAAGCCGGCCTTCATACTGCGTGACCCTGACACCACATCATATTCACCACACAACACAATCACACAAAACACACCACTGTCATCACTCAGCAACAACACTCCACACTACTCACCTGACGCGGATAACCGAGGCTTACCTTCGCCTGACGATGGCGTCATCAGAACGTCGCGGTCAGGCCGTCGCGTCCACTTGCCCACTTATTATCGCCCTTGAAGGTCTCTGGAAGGGGGTGATGTAGTGACCTACCTATATTTATATATGTATTTATTTTATAGATATTGTAATTTGTCCACTCAGTTTAAATTTACTATTTAGAAATTATATTTACTTTCATTATTTAATTTTTTCATGTCATATAAATTCAACGAACATGTGGACAAACGCATTTGGTTTTATTAGTAGCGACCAGCGAGCGACCGGCCGGTTCGACAGCTACGTCACAGCGGCGCGAGAGCGAGACCGCACTAGGCGGCGTTGCACTTGCGCACGCGGGACAAGGCCCGTTGCACCAATCGGCTTTCGTTCGCTGCGCTAACGCCCACATTTTTAAACTGTCAACCGTTCTGCTTTTCTGCTTTGATCTGCCTAGATCTAGGCTGAACTATATGTACTGTGCTGTATTCTGTGCTTGTGACTCTCTATGCTTTTCTCCTTCTGACTTTCTCTTCTGTGTGTGTACAAACTGTACGTGTACCTACTTGCTTGTGCTGTGCATAATAAACTTTTCTGTATTGTGCCCCTGGACTGCGTTATTTATCTCCGCTACACGTCACCCTACACACCTACAACAGCAAAATAAAATATTAAATAAAAGTGCTACCTGAGAGACTGAGAAAGCTATGAAGACTTTACAACGAAGTTGACCCATCTGTTTGTTTTTCGGGTTGAGTTGAACATGTTTTTTCTACTTGTTTAATATCCTGCAGTGAACGGATATAATAAATTTTGCTATTACTGAGCTTCCTAGCAAACACTTTGCCATTCTTGCACCATACATAATGACAGGATTTATTTAACAATTGGGTTTTCGCATTATATAGTAGTGTTTTTTGATACTTGGTGAGGGCCTCCCATATGTAGACGCGGTCATCATTTTTTTCCTTCGGAACGTTCGGCACTATTTGACCCACTGTAATACAGTGGTCCTTGCTTGCACCTATCCATTGTTGCTGGAGCGACTTCGACTTAAGTTCAACGAGGATGGACCCTGGTTTATCCTTACTTCCTGGTAGTCGGCGTGTTGAAAGTATTTCTTGATCAGCCACCTTCAATTTGTCGGCCACAGTATCCATAACCTTCTCTATGTCCTTAGTGGGTATTTCGGGTAACCCGGCGACTTCCAACGCTGTTGCGAGGGACTGCTGCTCAACTTCTTGGAACCCTTGCTCCAAGACGGTAATGCGTAACTCTAGGTTCTTGTTTTTATTTTGCAGGTCATCATTTTTGTTTTCAAGATCCTTGATTTTGCTGTCTTGCTTTTTAATAGCCAGCTCCATAGATGACAGTCGATCACTGAAGAATTCTAGCGAGTTCTCGAGACTTAATTTCCTCGCGGAAAGCCTTCTTTACTTCACGACTGATGTCCTGAACCAGCTTGTTAGCATCGACTACTGGAGCCATCTCCATACCTTTAGGATCTTCGTGCTCGTTTTCATCGTCGTCTTCTTCAGGGATTAAGAAGGAAGACCTACGTGAGAGATTTTTAAGACACTCTTCGCAACTCCATTCTATACCAGGCGAATTTTTTAGGGTGTTCAGCTGCTTATTTGATAGCTTTGAACACACGGAATTAGCATGCACAACTTTGTCACACCTACTGCACTCCAGCCCGGGCACCTTCTTGGTAACATTTTTTTTTGCATCTAACACACTTCTTAATAACCATAATTAGAAATGAGGGTAGAAAAATATTTTTTAGTTGCCAGTACGCGACTGTTCGCTTTTACGACTTGAGACTGACTTGATTATATATAATATTATTATTATATTTAATAAATAATAGTCGCCTCCAAAACATGAGATGGAACCAAAGTACACCAAGAAAGTTCTCAAACATAGGAGGCGAAAAAGTGATAGTGTGGGGCTTTTCTGCTCTACTTGGTGTGGTGATCTTTTAGAAAGATATTATTAAAAATAGGCGAATTCAAGTACTAAATTATTTTAGAAATAAGCATGTTGTTATATGCTAAGCATTATTTACCGGTCCTTAGCGCTTTCCAAATTAGAAAAGTTCTGAAAAACACTGTAAGAGTAGTGAAAAGGACTCTTTGATCGAGCAACTTATGATGGTTTTGGTTTGGCCCATTGCAAATTTAATAGAAAAAAAAACTGGTAATCGGCCAGAAAACACAATGGCAATAAGTCATACATGAAACATTGATCAATTTTACACAGATTTTTATGAAGCATGGAAGAAAATTCCCGTAGCGACTTAAAACAAAACTGACCGCTTGCACGTTTAGGGATGTCGTGCTGTCATTGAGGTAAAAGGAAATAAACCAAATATCAGTACTCATTAGTATGCTTGGTTATAGTGTAGGGAATGTTGTTATAGAAAAGTACCATCAATAATATTAATAATTTGCTTTTCTTTCTCTGAGCAAAAGCATTGTCTTTAATTATATGGTCAGGCCACGTTATGGTTCATACCGCTCGAGATTCGGATAAAGCGAAAAAAAACTTTTCGCGGAGGATCACTGAAGAAAGTCTTTAGTTTTAATATTTAACAATGCCCTCTTTAATATTTTAAAATCTATACATATAATAAATCTGTAAAAAAACTGTGTCTGTACATTGAATATATTTAAAAAATAATAATTGGGTGGGGTTTAGAAACAGTAATGGAGCACAAATCCAAAAAAAAAAATCTGTCTGTATGTCTGTATGTCTGTATGTCTGTTTGTTTGTACACGCTAATCTTCGGAACTACTGAACCGATTTCAATGATTTTTTCTTTGTTGTGTCAGTATTAAGCCTGGTCAACATATAGGCTATAATTTATCTTCGAAACTTGAAGACCTGATGCAGAACACCAACAGACCAACAAAACTATAAGAGATACAAAAATGGTGCCATGGCAAAAATTGTTTCATATGATGAGCATTTTCAGCTGAGATAATAAATTTTAAGATCTGGAACACCTGATGTGGAACCCCAAGAGCCCAGCTTCTCTGTACCATACACAGGTATGACGTTTTAGCAAAAGTTGTTCAATTTGATAAGCACTTTCTATTGAATTATACAAATTGAAGATCTAAAACACCTGATGTGGAACTCCAGGAGCCCAGCTAGACAATAGCATATAAAGATATGACGTTTTAGCAAAAGTGGTTCAACTTGATAAGCACTCTCTATTGACGTATATACATCGAAGATCTGGAACACCTGATGTGGAACTTCAAGAGCAATAATACACTTGAAATGTATAGAAATGAATGTTATGAAATAGGTGGTATGGTGAATCAAAAAAGTAATTAGTCCGTCTTTTAGATAATCCTAAAATAATGGACACGTATTTTTTCTTTTCTCCTTCTCACAAACAAATAATAACGAAGATATAACTTGAATTTTGTGTTAAGTCACTGCTTAGTAGGTACAAATTTTACATACCTAGACGTGGCGTCACGAGCCCCCACTCTCCGAATTTGTTGCGTTATATCTCATTATTATTTTGTATGTCTCTTCCAGACCTCGGGACTACAGAGTTCCGAATTTTTGGGAGGCAAACGTGGGGCCGAAGCCAACACTCTGAAGCCCTTTTGAGACACCTTTAGTGAAATGGTGAAACAAAACCGACGATTATTCCTTTATACACTATAGAAATGAACCCGAGGACAATCCCCGGTGGACGTCGTTAAAAAAAAGACAATCCCCGGTTCTGTGCTATACCATTGCTAATTGTTGATGAAAACTACTTGGGATATGAGCGGCTGAAGTGTGAGGATACCTCGGCGGATTTTAAACGCAGATTACGCGCTCCCTGTGGGTCACTTACCACGAGGCACCTATCCTCCGAGCAGGGCTACTAACCCTGCTCTAGCGACTCCACTCTGGACGGCCAAGCCAAGCCAGAGGCGTGAGACCTACCCCCGTCATGGTTCACTCCGACCGGCCGGAGATGGGGGACAGTATACCCTCCCTGGAGAACTCAGTATATATAGCCCACCGGGGTCGCTACTCCCCGTCATCAGCCTCAGATATCCTGCGGTGCTTATATCTCATTATTATTGTCGTTATTATCTCAATTATGTTAGAGTCGACTTCCAGTCACGATGCAACTGAGTACCAGTGTTTTACAAGGAGCGACTGCCTATCTGAGCTCCACAACCCAGTTACCCGCTCAACCCAATACCCCTTGGTAAAACTGGTCAGACTTACTGGCATCTGACTACCCATAACGACTGCCAAGAATGTTCAATGACAGCCGGAACCTACAGTTTAAGGATACCAATGACCGTTATTTGGAGGCATCCCCTCCAAATAACGGTCATTCGTCAAAAGTCGTGGTGGCCTAGTGGGCAAAGAACCAACCTCTCGAGTATGAGGGCGCGGGTTCGATTCCAGGTCAGGCAAGTACCAATGCAACTTTTCTAAGTTTGTATGTACTTTCTAAGTATATCTTAGACGCCAATGACTGTGTTTCGGATGGCACGTTAAACTGTAGGTCCCGGCTGTCATTGAACATCCTTGGCAGTCGTTACGGGTAGTCAGAAGCCAGTAAGTCTGACACCAGTCTAACTAAGGGGTATCGGGTTGCCCGGGTAACTGGGTTGAGGAGGTCAGATAGGCAGTCGCTTCTTGTAAAGCACTGGTACTCAGCTGAATCCGGTTAGACTGGAAGCCGACCCCAACATAGTTTGGGAAAAGGCTCGGAGGATGAGGATGATCCCCTCCAAATAACGGTCATTGGTATCCAAAATATACGTAGAAAGTACATACGAACTTAGAAAAGTTGCATTGGCAGGTACTTGCCAGACCTGGAATCAAAGACGTACGCTCATACTTGAGAGATTGGTTCTCTACCCACTAAACCACCACGACTTCCACTAAGTCATCACGACTTTGTTATCTCAGTAACATTTAATGTTTTTTAACGTATTAATACGTGTAATATTTTTGCCACACACAACTTAAATGCGGACTAATTAGAATCACTACTTTTATCCCTATCTTTTGCGGTTCAGTTCTCAGCGTTTTGTTTAGTCTGCTGTGCTTTTGCCGTTGAAGTACAAAAATTAAATATATGAAACGTTTCTAATGGCTATGCGTATTCCGTTGTTTTCAAGTCAACGGGCCCTAAAAATTCAATATCAGACAGTTCAGATCTTTGATTTTGCTGACCCCGTAGTCGCTGGCATAAGGGACTTTATCCGCGTACGAAGTCGCGGGCAGAAGCTAGTAGAAAATAAAGTTCCAATATCAATCAGAAAAAAGAAATACAGATGAAATGCGGCGGCAATTTAAGAATCCAACAGTGTCTTTAATTAGTTGACCACGACTGTATGTACACTACTTTTAACTAAATTTAGATATTTGCTGTAAATTGTCAGCTTTGATTTTAATGAACTACGTTTTCTAAGCAAAGTCTTTAAAGTGTCTGCCATTTTGAAGTGCAATTAACAAAGCAAAAAACCACACGTGTTTAACTGCAGTAAGGCGATAGATACCACTAATGACAGTTGACAGTTGACGTCTGTTTCGGCTTAGTCATTAGCAAAACAACTCCCTATTATAAATTTAAATAAGAGTCAAAGTGCATTAAAATCTTTATTATTATTTACATAGTGATAAACAGCTTTACATAGTTTACAGTGAGCTTCAAATAGTGCGACTTTGGGCTGAAAATCAACAATTTAAAAACACTGTTTTGGTGAGAACTTATACAGTTACCCGCCAAAATAATTTATTTGGTTTGCTGGACGTGAGTTCTACAACGTTGCCACAGACAATAACAAAGCTCCAATCGCGCATCACTATCAGCGCCATCTGTCTCGTGGTGACAAGCTGCTCTCCGATCTGTGTAGTGGATCTCTTGTATCGCCATCTAGCGTGCCGGACCGGAACTACCTGTGTAATAAGTTTTGTACTCCTTAAGGATGCCAGGTATCCAATGTGGAGGTTGCTCTCGCTTTGCCTCGCAGGTAGATGGCGCTAGGTGTGGGAAATGCAGGGTTCTATACTGCAGAATATGCGGAGGGTTCTCTGCCAAAGCCTCCGTTCCTCCCACTTGGCGATGTCCCGAGTGTAAGAAAAACATTGTTAGGGACAACAGAAATGATACCCCTGTCAGAGGCCCCACGCAAATTCCTCCTAGCGATGACGCAGTGACTTTGAACCTGGACTCCAGCTCACCAAGCAGGAATGTAGCGTCGCTCAATGCCGCCACCACCTCCACTCGTGAGTTGTCACCTGTACCTAGTAATGACCTGCACGTAATCCTTCAGGAGCTGAGAGCGGTTCGTGCGGAGATACAGGTGTTTAGGAGATAAATGGAAGTGGAAATGTCGGAGCTTAAATCCACCCTGAACTGCTGCAGCGCGCGCATCGACGGTCTAGAGGCCAGGGTAGACGCACTTGAACAGCGTGCTACTTCGAGGCCCACGAACTCCGACAACGTAGGCGAAATAGTGGAGGAGCTGAGGCGAGAGCTCAATGATAGGGACCAGGAGCTTCTTGCCAATGATATAGAGGTGTCCAACTTGCCGGAGGAAAAAGCGGAAAACCCTATCCACATAATCAAAGCCTTAGGGCATAAGTTAGGGATCAGCCTAGATGATCGTGATATCGTCAGTGCAGAGCGTGTAGGTGGCAGGCAGCTCAACGCAACAAACTCAGCGGGACCAACTGTATCACGCCCGCGGCCGATTGTCGGGCGCCTTGCTCGCCGAGACCTGCGTGACCAGCTTATGGCAAGCGCGCGAGTGCGAAGAGGCGCAACCACGACGGACCTTGGCATGCCCGGGCCGGCGCTGCGGTTCTTCTTAAACGAGCGGCTGACGAAAGTTAACCGCTTGTTATTTCGTCAAGCACGGGAAGCGGCCGGGGCTCTTGGCTGGAAGTTTGTCTGGACCAAGCAGGGCCGCATCCTCGTCAGGAAGGCGCCGGGGGACAAGGCGCAGAGGATCCGCACGGAGGGGGACTTATCCCGTGTCTTCAGCACTGAAAATTACACAGCTAAGCTTAAGTAAAGTCTACCTTGTTGTGATTATTATTTTATGTACAAACTGGCTAATTGATTGCCATTATCTTTTTTGTATCATGCTCAACCATAGACTGGATGTACGCGAAATCTACTTAACACACTTAACACAAATGACTCATCACTCATCTGCTTTAAATTATTTATTTACACTATATTTACAATTTTTTTTTACACTTAATTATAATTATTTACATATCATATTTTCACTTAACTCTAACCACTTACAAGTTACACATACTTCCCATATATACATATACTTTACATCGCCACACTATTGTTTAAACTATGAGTACCATGCCTATTCTCTCACACATGTAATGCTTGCACCTAACGGTATCTATGACTCCTTGTAAATATATTAAGTTTGGTCTATTTAATGCAGGATCTCTGGGCACTAAACAGGACGAGTTCTTGATCGCCATGGGTAACCACTCTGTGGACATCATGGCTATCAATGAGACATGGCTACGCAGTGGGGAAGAGGATCGTGCTCCCAGTATCTCTGGGTACAAATTTAAACATATTCCACGACCTGTTTCTACACGAGGAGGGCGTGGCGGGGGTGTGGCTTTTTATATTAGGAATGGCATAAACGCAAGAGTCAAGGCTCACCCTGAACACTCGACTGTCGAGCAGCTTTGGCTGGGCCTCACAGTGAACAAAACAAAGCTTCTTATAGGAACCGCGTACCGCCCACCCTGGCAGGACTTAGAACTCTTCCTCGATGCCATAACTGCTAGTATTGGCGCCCTAGGACCATATGACAACATCATATTATTAGGAGACTTAAACGTCAACCTGCTAAATTCAAATAGCTCAAAGACTAGGCAGCTTATGGGTTTTTTCGGCAATTTTAATCTGGTACAAACTGTTACAGCAGCCACACATTTCGTGAACGACAGTTGCTCTTTGATCGACATTATATGCACTGATGCTTTCACAAGAAATGTCGAAGTGAGCCATATCAGCGAGCTTGGTCATCATGCCTTCATCACCTGTGAAACAGTTTTCAGGAAGCCAAAGTGTAAACCAAGGATTGTCAGGTTTCGGCCTCTCGCTGACATCTTGCCAGATTATTTTGAGAAAGACCTGAACGCGATACCATATAGGAGACTTGGATGACGTTGATGCTATGGTTCTAACTTTTAACTCTTACATAACTCAACTTTTCGATCTCCATGCTCCTATGAAGACAAAGACCTATTATAAGCGGCCTACACCGTGGATTACTGACACTATTCGTCTAATGTTCAAGCTTCGAGATGAAGCTAGACAGAGAAGTCGCGAAACAAAGCTCCCACATCACAGGCAGTACTATCTGGATCTTAAGAATGAGGCAGCAGCCGCTTTAGTGAGGGAAAAGTCCGCATACTTTACAAAAAACATCAATGAGCTAAGTAAAGATCCCAAACTATTATGGCAGAATTTAAAATCAGATGTTCTTCCTGACCATAAAGATAAGCGGCTGCCAAGCCATTTTGATAACCCAGATAGTATAAACGCCGCCTTCTTGAATGTGCCAGGGAATTGTAGCGACAATATCTCATTGAACCACTACTTCAATTCTTGTAGGTATAGTCCAGCCAGGTTCTCCCTTACTAGTACCAATCTGGAGACTGTTCTGGGGATAATCAAGGGTCTGGGGTCAAAAGCTCAGGGTATTGATGGTATCAGTCTGGACATGTTGACACTCACTCTGCCAAACACTCTGCAAGTTATCACTGATATCATCAACAAGTCCATAGAAACTAACACTTTCCCCAGCCTTTGGCGACGTGCTATCGTTTGCCCTATTCCGAAAACTAGTGACCCAGTCAATCTAAAAGACCTAAGGCCTATAAGCATCCTGCCCTGCCTATCTAAAATACTAGAGCGTGTGGTATACCTCCAGGTAATCGAATACCTGGAGGCAAATAATATTTTACCTGAGTTACAGTCGGGATTTCGCAAGGGTAGAGGGACTGCAACTGCTATGATGGATGTAGTGGGCAATATTCTGGAGGCACGCGACCGGGGCGAGGGGTCAATCCTTGTCTTGCTGGACTTTTCACGTGCTTTTGATGCAATTAATACCAATCTACTGCTGTCCAAGTTAACTTACTATGGTTTTGATGGCGCTGCAGTGGATTGGTTTAATAGCTATCTAACAGACAGGTCCCAGCTCGTGCAAATCCACAAAGAGGACGGTACTATCATCTCGTCTCCTCCACTCCCAGTGTCTAGGGGAGTTCCACAGGGATCGATATTGGGCCCATTGTTATACATCCTCTATAGCGCTGACATAGTTAAATCCCTTGTGAACTGCAGATATCACATGTATGCGGATGATATCCAGCTGTACACATCCTTCAAGGGGGATGATGTGGTAGCTGCAGTTCAAAGAATAAATGAGGATCTACAGCGGATAGTTACTTGGTCGGAGGGAAATTGTTTGTTGCTTAATCCCATTAAGTCAAAGTTTATGGTGCTAGGTACAAACAAACAGGTCAACAATATATTGGCAGCTAAGCCTGAGATAATCATTCAGGGTGAAAAAATTGAACGCGTAGAACAAGCGTGTAGTCTGGGCCTAACCTTGGATCCTGAGCTGCGCTTTGAGGCTCATATAAACAACATCGTTAGAAACTGTTTCTACAGATTGAAGGTACTATATGGTATCCGTAATTTTCTTAGACTACCTCTTAGGAAACAACTTGTTGACACTCTAGTCCTATCTAAGCTGAATTACTGTGATACCGTATACGGGCCTTGCCTGCTTGCTAGGACAGATAGGTTGATACAGCGGGTTCAGAATGCCTGTGTCAGATTTTGCATTAAAGTCCCCCGCAGGCACCATGTAACGCCATATATCAATCAAATTAAAATGCTAAAAATGGCTGCCAGGCGAAAACTGCATCTTGCTAGCCTAATGTTTGGAATTGTTTCAACCCATAAGCCGCACTACTTATTTGAAAAACTTATATGGAAAGAAACATGCTACAGACATGGTCTTCGCTCCATAGTTGCTCCGCTTAGGGTCCCACTTCACAAAACTGCAGCTTTTAGGGGTAGCTTCAGATTTGCAGCCACACACTGCTGGAATGACCTTCCACCACCTTTAAGGGCCCTGAAAACAAAACAAACTCTTAAATTCCATCTAAAAAATAAATTATTACTTGAACAATTTTCTCAATAATAAATGTAAACATTCACTTACCTTATGAGTTATGGCCCACAGTCCTTGGAGGATCCCCAGCAGTGTTGTGGAGTGGTTTGGCTGCCTCCTGTCCACTTCACTCCATATTCTTCCAAAGTAGTATCACTTCTGGACCTGTGCAAAGGCAAAAACTGGTATCACATTAAATTCTTACATCCAATTTCAATTTCATATTATATTTGTTTACAATATTTGTTTTAATTTCTTGACGTTGTTTCCCACTATTACGGATTCTATTTTTGTCCTTACCTTTGAATTATCCTTGGAAAGCATTTCACACACTGTATCGCATGGTCATCCGCTACGGGTCAGCTTGACCCGTTGTTCGCCCCACACCACACTATACTTATGATTGACACAATATACATATCCACTCACAACCTCACAACACAATACACTTATTACATCACTCGATACAATTTCCGCCATAATAATTGCATAACAAAATTTCTCTTGTGCAATTGGCCGGCTAACCTAGCCAGTTCTTTGACACAGTGTTGACAGTTCACTTGCCGCGCTGTCTATGGTCTGAGACGCTCACTATGCGCTCACTGAGCAACTTTTTATTTTTCATAAGTTTATTGTCTATGTCTTTTGTCTTGATATTCTCGTATTGTGTTTTGTTTTGTCTATGGTTTGTTTTATACTTTTTTTTTGTTACTATTATCTATTTACTACGTTTCTGTTACTTTACTAATCATATATATAAATTTATTTATTTACTGGACTTGTGCCGAAACGGCGTCTGATTGTATAGTCCCGAGGCAAGGTCATGTGGTGGGTCAGCGCTGAAAACCAGCGCTGTTGTCTCGTGCCTGCGTGTGCGAGACACAGCATTTATGCTGAGCGCTGCCCCTTTTCGCGCATAAGTGACGCAGCTGTAGCGCTTTTATATTTTTTTTTGTTTAATTTTTTTTTTTGTTTTGCTGTTTGTTTGTCCCTAGATTTATTTGTTTGTATTTGTGTGTGTTTGTTTTCTGCGTCATTTGTGTGTGTAAATAAATGGTTTTTCTTTCTTTCTTTCTTTCTAATGAGCTTCTTATAGAAAAAACAGCTGCGCGCAAACAAAAGGGACCGGTTCTAATAACTGAGATCGGTCAAGGTTACGTTAACACCTGTTTGGCGTGAGTGGCGTGCGCGCACAAATGTTACCTACTACAAATTATGCAATTATGAAGAAGCTTCGAAATACACTACGTTAAAGCACTATTGACAATCAATCACTTGTGAAGGGGGAAATGTACTTGCTCAACGAAATAAATAGGAAAAAACGATTATAGGCACCGGGCGGAAACTATAGATGGCGTTATAATCCCGACAGTAGAGACACCGTGCGAGTAAAAAAAGAAACTTTCCAGACCCATTTGTTGTCACTGTTTAGTCTGTAAATGTGATTTTACAATGATTAAAAATATAAAATACAATGATTAAAATTATTAAATATGGTTTTCTACCAATAAACAATGATCGGCAGCGTGGTCAAAATATATCAAAAGGCCAAAAGCTATTCGAGTCGGGCCATGTTTTTGATGTCAAAGAAACAGTTGGCCAAGAACAAGAAACAATATTAACTAGCAAAATTGTTGCTCAGACAAAAATTTCAAATGTATATGATGTTAAGATAACAGTAAGTACCTTTTTTAAATTAATTGTTATTACAATATCTTTAGAAAATAATTATTTTTAATTTTTAACCCCCGACGCAAAAACGACGGGGTGTTATAAGCTTGACGTGTCTGTGTGTGTGTGTGTGTGTGTGTGTATGTGGCATCGTAGCTCCCAAACGAATGATCCGATTGTAATGCGGTTTTTTTTGTTTAAAAGGTATGTCAGTCGGGAGTGTTCTTAGCTATGTTTGGTGGAAATCGGTTCAGGTCTTCAAGGTCATCAGCTCGTTTGCTAGATGTGATAGGAATGTTACACGCTCAGTTTACTTGCAAGTATATGTGGGATCTGAAATTTGAAACACTAATGTCTTTTGGAACCACTGAGCTGGTCTGCTGTTAGGGCACGAAGGTAGGAGACGTGACCCTGAACTGCCTTTTAGTAAACCCATCGAGTTTGGGCTCGTTGAATTTGTCTTGACGAGTTCTCTTCATGTTTCTGATTGACGAGAACCTGATGCTGGAAATGGGATGTGGCGGATGAAACCCTGGAATGCCGGAATGAAACGGATAAACCGATTTATATTTTTCCTGAAAATCTAGAATGTCCAAAGGTTAACCTTTATTGTTTCTCAATCTGTGCAATTCTCCCAGAACCAGTTTGTCATGAGGATTGTTAAACAGCTTCCTTTGGCCGAGATCGCATATAGCGACCCCATCTTAAGATAAAATAAATTAAATGAAAGAAGGAAAAATTAAGGAGCTCCTTTAAAAAGCATGAAATAAAATTAAATTATAAATTTAAAAAAACCCCCGACCCAAAAAAACTACGCAATAATTACGACAAAAGGTTAAAAACGCTAAACCATATAAAAAGCAAAAAATAACTTTTTACACTACGTAAACTAAATTTTGACGTGTCGGGGGACCGCTTTTTACCTTCATAAATAATTACATAAATCAAATGATACCTACCTAATTACAACATTCGTTTAAAAAAAAACACGTATCTAAAGTAATGAATTAGAGCGGTCCCCCGACACGACAAAATTTAGTTTACGTAGTGTAAAAAGTTATTTTTAACCCCCGACGCAAAAACGACGGGGTGTTATAAGTTTGACGTGTCTGTGTGTGTGTGTGTGTGTGTGTGTATGTGGCATCGTAGCTCCCAAACGGATGATCCGATTGTAATGCGGTTTTTTTTGTTTAAAAGGTATGTCAGTCGGGAGTGTTCTTAGCTATGTTTGGTGGAAATCGGTTCAGGTCTTCAAGGGTATCAGCTCGTTTGCTAGATGTGATAGGAATGTTACACGCTCAGTTTACTTGCAAGTATATGTGGGATCTGAAATTTGAAACACTAATGTCTTTTGGAACCACTGAGCTGGTATGCTGTTAGGGCACGAAGGTAGGAGACGTAACCCTGAACTGCCTTTTAGTAAACCCATCGAGTTTGGGCTCGTTGAATTTGTCTTGACGAGTTCTCTTCATGTTTCTGATTGACGAGAAACTGATGCTGGAAATGGGATGTGGCGGATGAAACCCTGGAATGCCGGAATGAAACGGATAAACCGATTTACATTTTTGCTGAAAATCTAGAATGTCCAAAGGTTAATCTTTATTGTTTCTCAATCTGTGCAATTCTCCCAGAGCCAGTTTGTCATGAGGATTGTTAAACAGCTTCCTTTGGCCGAGATCGCATATAGCGACCCCATCTTAAGATAAAATAATAAAAAGCGTGTAATAAATTAAATGAAAGAAGGAAAAATTAAGGAGTTCCTTTAAAAAGCATGAAATAAAATTAAATTATAAATTTAAAAAAACCCCCGACCCAAAAAAAGTACACAATAATTATGACAAAAGGTTAAAAACGCTAAACCCTATACAAAGCAAAAAATAACTTTTAACACTACGTAAACTAAATTTTGACGTGTCGGGGGACCGCTTTTTACCTTCATAAATACTTACATAAATCTAATGATACCTACCTAATTACAACATTCGTTTAAAAAAAAAACACGTATCTAAAGTAATGAATTAGAGCGGTCCCCCGACACGACACAATTTAGTTTACGTAGTGTTAAAAGTTATTTTTTGCTTTGTATTGAGATATGGTGCGTTGATTGGGTTGTTTAAAGGAAACACATGTTCGTAGTTCGGTTGTCCAGTATGTAATAAATCAATTCAAACACTTTTACAATGAAAACTTATATCTAACTTATTCTAGCTAACTCGGCACTTTTATGTTGTAGACACTTACATTAATATTAACTTATGTTACGGCACAATAACTAAATCGGTACATGTAGATACATACTTCACCTCCCCTCAAAAAGTACACTGTTACACCCCCTCGGTTACAGAAAAAAAAAAATGTATCAACAATTACATTTTTTTCACAATTTTATTAACATCTAAATAATTTTGTATTGTTTTTATGAGTTATATATTCTTTATTGTTTTTTAAAATCTTTACATTTGGAGAACAATCTTCAATTACAACAAATGGGCCTAAATACATTTTATCAAGTTTATCTCGTACCTGATTTTTTAACAATACCAGATCACCTGGTTTGTATGAAACTGGCCTTATATCTTTATCATAACATATTTTCCTATTTTCTTTACTTATCAGAATATTCTCTCTAGCATCTGACTGTGCTTTTTGAATTCTAAATTTCAGTTGTAATGGGTAACTATCATAATTATATAGTGGTTCAACAGATGCGTTATGAAGATTACTTGGTAAAGTGCAAAGTTTTCCGAAAACGAGTTCGTATGGCGTATATTTTGTTTCAGTGTGTACACTTGTGTTAAAAGCAAAACACCAGTAGGGTAACCATGAACTCCAATCTTGTTTATTTGATTCACACTGGATTCTAAGAAAGGCTCCTAAATTTTTATGAGTATTTTCTAATGCACCTATGGTTTCGTGATGGTAAGCCGTAGACTGAAGTTTTGTAATATTTCGTAATTTGCAAATTTCTGAAAAAATTGACGACATGAACTCAGTTCCTTGGTCTGTAAGGATAGTATTAGGTACCCCGTATCGTAAAATAAAGTTTTCAACAAATGTTTGAGCTACTGTTTCCGTGTCTTTTCTTTGCAGTGGATAGGCTTCAACAAACTTCGTTAAGTTACACTGTAGTGTTAAGGCATACTTATTATTAAAATTATCTATTTCTAAAGGACCTATTAAATCTAAACTTATCATTTCAAAAGAAGAATTAGCCGTTGTCGTAATAACCATCGGCTCTTTAACATGTTTGTTTATTTTACTTATTTGACAATGTTTACATTTCCTAACATAATTCTTCACGTCATTATCTAAACCTTTCCAGAAATAATATTTCTTTATATTATTTGTCATCCTATTTATACCTGCGTGGCCACTCGTAGGTAAAATATGAAAGTCGTTTAAAATTAGGGTTTTATCGTCTTGATTAGTAATACGTTGTACGTCTTTAATTACAAGAAAGCGTGGCGACTCTAACGCTAAATTTAAGAACACTGTAAAATCCACCCTCATTAAAAAAGCTTATTATAAAATTCAAGACTTCGTTGACGATAAAGATATTATATGGCGATAACTCATCTCTCCATGTGTGGCTTCCCTGGCAATTAAACGTCTTTTTCTTTTCTCTTTGGATTGTATTGATTTACTGTTTACCTTTCAGTTGCATTGTATAATTTTATCAGCTTACTATTGTTATGTAATAGAATGTTTGTGAAAATATTACTTTTTAAAAGAGTGTCTATGGAGTTTCTTGCCGGCTCTTCTCCATGAGACCAACTTTTTGGAACCGTGCAACTAATTTGACGTTTCATAAGAGCCTGCAAAGGCCTATTTGAAATAAAAACAATTTGATTTTGATTTTGATTTGATTTTGAACGGTCGAATTTCTTTCAATAACATATTAACGTCATTTTTAATACATTGCGACTTTACAATAATGAGCTCATTTATTCCTATCATTTTACATAAAAATTCTATTTCTCTCATCAGCACTTCGTAAGTAGATGACGATCGAGTAAATAGATACATACAACATTCCGCAGGCACATAAATACAATTGCCTGAATTACTCTTAATGACGTCCTTATCAGCATATTTATGCATATAGCAACTATAAGATGAACATATTACAAGTTCTACTCCATTTGTTGGTTTTTTCAGAATCTCTACGACTTGAGGTTGATCAGGCCTCTCATCTGATGAGTTCTGGCTTGGTAAATCCGTGTTTATAATATTTTGATTTATATTTAATTTTTTATGTTGTGCTCTAGTCAAAACGGTTACAACTTTTTGGTTCAAGTCTTTTAATTCAGAACTTGTCATGTATATCCGACTTAAAGCGTCAGCGGCAACGTTTTGTTTGCCTGGAATATGTTCTATAATAAAATCGTACTCCTCTAGCTGTAATCTAAATTTGGTCAATCTACTCGAAGGATTGGTCAAACTAAACAAATAAATAAGAGGTTTATGATCAGTAATAATTTTAAATTTTTTGTCATACAAATAATGCCTGAAATGTCTCACAGCCCATACTATGGCTAGTAGCTCTAGTTCTATGATAGAGTATCTAGTTTCCGCTTGTTTTAAGGACCTGCTGGCATACGCTACCACTCCTCCTGATTTGTTAGATAACACAGCGCCTAATCCCGTTTTTGATGCATCTGTTTGTAGAATGAACATATTGTTTGTAGAAAAATCGGGATATTGTAATATTGGCGGGCTAATTAACGCATTTTTTAAAGTTTGAAAGGCAGACTCACATTGAGATGACCACTGAAATGTTATATCTTTCTTACAAAGTTGGTTTAATGGATAAGCAATACTAGCAAATTGTGGTATGAATCTACGGTAATAATTGGCAAAAGCAACAAATCTTTTGATATCGTCTGTGTTTAAAGGTCTTGGATAATTTTGCAAAACTTGTATTTTAGACGGATCAGGAAATATACCATCTGACGTTATTTTATGACCTAAATACATTATTTCTCGCTGTAAAAATTCACACTTCATCGGATTTAATTTCAGATTAACTTTTCGGAATCGTTCTAGTACTGTAATTAAATTTTTATTATGATTTTCAATTGAATTTCCTGTTATTACGCAATCATCTAAATATACAAATGCTTGGTTATAATTTAAGCCTGACATTGCTATTGTCATTAATCTTGAGAATGCGCTGGGACTGGTCTTTAGTCCCATGGGGCATCTTTTCATTTGATATATTTTGTCAGTAGTAAAAGCTGTATATTTTCGTGAATCTTTGTCGAGTGAAAGTTGATAATAAGATTGAGATAAATCTAATTTAGAGAAGTAAATCCTACCTGCTAAAGAGTCTAATATTTCGGAAATATTTGGCAATGGAAACTTATCATCCTGAATAATATTATTAAGTTGTCTATAGTCTACTACAAGACGCCACTGTTTATTACCTAGCTTGTCACACTTTTTAGGTATTAATAACACTGGACTGGACCATTCGGAGGTCGACTCCTCAATAATGTCATTATCCAGCATTTCTTGGATTTGTCTGTGTACTTCCGATTTAAGTGCATGTGGTAACCTATAAGGTTTTTTATACACTGGAGTAACATTATCTCGTAATTTGATTGAATGTTCCATTAGGCTAGTAACGGACAGTTTGTCTCCGGGAAGATGAAAAACATCGGCATATTTTGCGCATATGTTTTCGATAGTAATTTGTTCTTCTTTGTTTAAATATGAATCCAAGCCAAGTAATTTAAATAACTTTTTGACTCGATCTACTGAAATAGAGCTATCGTCAAAATTACATATTTCAAAATTATTAAGACTATGAAATTCTAAAAAAGAAAAATCTACGAGTTTTTCTTCGTCAGTAGTATTCAAAATCTTTATTGCAATATTCCCATTTTTAGGTCTTGCAATCATACTCGCAATAAATATCCCCTTATGCGACGATATTTCACCTCCTAAAATAACACAATCGCTAACTAAGTCTATAGGGATGCGTTTTATAATCTCACAACGTGGTGGGATTGTATGTACATAGCCTTTATAAATAGGACTTGTAACAACCGATTGGTTTTTATTCGTCAACGTTAAGGTGCAATCCTCATAATTTATTACCGCTTTATATTTAGATAAAAAATCTTGACCCAATATTCCATTGGCTGAACAAGAAATGTTCTCAAATACGTAAAATTGCTGTGTAAATAATACACCATTAAAATATAAATCTAAGTAAATATGGCCTATAGAATCTAGATTCCCACTTATTCCTTTAATTGTTAGTTTACTACTTATTATTTTATTTGCTATATCCGGATATTTTCTTAACCAACTATACTTAATAACACAAAGACTGGCGCCAGAATCTACTAAGAACCTAATATCTAAGTTACTATCTCCTATTAGGCATGAAACTACACAATTATTATTATTAAAGTTTAAAACTAAGTTATCATTATATTCATTACGAACGAAAAAATTCAGAATTATCAGAATAGTCCACACTAGTATTCACGTCAGCCAAATGCTGAGTACGCTGAATTCGCGGATGTCGCGGCTCACCTGGCGATCGCATTTCCGTCGGGTTCGCGTAAATACGACGCTGGCCGGTATTACCTCTTTGGTTATAATTACAATAATTATTCCGCCTGTAATTGTTATTAGTAACAAAGTCTGACCGGGTAAAATTACGATTATTTTGCACGTTTCTGTGGGAATTAGAATTATAATTCTTTGTATTTTTGTTATACTGGTAATTTGACCTAAAATACCTTGCTCGATGATTTCCGCCATGCCTTGCCTGAGAACCAAAATTCGAATGCCTTACCTTCATGACCTCGGGCTCAGTGCTCGTTGACATAGACTTTTCGTCTTTGGCTGTCCTGATAGCCTCCGGGAGCGATGAAAACTGGCGGGACGCTACTATAGTGCTAAGTCGAGGGTCTGACAGTCCGTCCGAAAATCTTTTAATCGCAATTTTTTCATTGAGTGGACGTAATATCTCAAATGCACTGTCATTACCGTCGGCTTGGGCTATTGTTAAATTGACAAATAAGTTCTCTAATTCACTACCGAATGCTTCAATAGATCTATGGCCTTGTTTTGAACGCTGCAATTGTGCTTGAATCGCGACAGGAGATAATTTTTGCAATAATTTCGATTTCATATCCTTTACCAAAAGATTAACGCTATCATATCTAGACTGTAACCGTAATTTTGCACTCTGAGATAAGCGTGTTTTTAAAACGAAATCTATTAACTGCTGCTGAGAACTGTTATTTATCATTGTACTATATAGTTCAATGCTATCAATTAACTGCTTGGTGACTGACTCTTGTCCTGTCATAGTAGGTAAAAGTGGAATTGCAGTTTTAAGATCAAAATTTGGTTTTTCCGTAGCCATTTTGGATGAAACTTCGGTTCCTATGGGATCATTAACTAAACTATTAATCTTTTTATACAACGCATTAATATCATCTACTAACTTATTAATCAAAACCGCATCTTCCGTACTTATTTCAGAAGCTTCTACTTGCAAACACACCTTAGACAAAATATGCGACAACTTATCGTATTCAGATTTTGCGTCTTCTAATTTTTTGAAAGCTAAGTTAGACTTTCGCCTTTCAGGACCTAACTTTACCAAGTATTCTTTAATATAAACTCTTTTGCAAAAAAAAACGGGCACCTATGTGAAATCTTAGTTTTATGGACTTTACGTGTATTTCAAAGGGTTTTAATGATTGTAGTATGTTTCTAGCATCAAAAGAGTTAGCCGAGCATGCGTGAGAGTGTATTCTAAATTTGAATTTTGTACAATTGCTAAGAAATTGGTTAAAGCTTGTTTTGGATTAAATGCTGGCAGAAAGTTCGTCGGTGTTTTGAAAAGTTTTTGAAGTGATTTTCAAGAAAATGATAATGCAGTTTTAATTAATGATTAATGTA
Source organism: Helicoverpa zea x Helicoverpa armigera (assembly GCA_033682625.1). NCBI lineage: Eukaryota > Metazoa > Arthropoda > Insecta > Lepidoptera > Noctuidae > Helicoverpa > Helicoverpa zea x Helicoverpa armigera. Next base: position 233,300 of record JAWIIS010000075.1, read on the forward strand.
CTTTTTTGTTAGATCAAAACATTTTTGAAAAACTATGCGTATTTGATAAAATTTTCACCTGCTCTAAATGGGCTATGCTGATGATTGATGGCAATGTTAAGAGTTTCGGTATTTTAGTGTAAAGCGTTCTATTGTTTAGGTATTGTACCCACGTGTTTTAAAATATCGCTTTTTCATAAATAAACACTATTTAGAAGAGTATCAGTACCTTTGGCTGCGACAAAACCAATTTAAAGTAAGCAGTGCCGATCACAACCCGTCTCCTATCGGACTTTGACATTTAAAAAATACCAAATTTTGTGATAAATGTTAAAATTAACCACATGAAAAATGATGAGGAGGGTTAAAGCTATCTAAAAAGTCAAATTATTGCCCCGTTGAAGCTCTCGCTAACTCCATAGGTATCGGGTTACTAAACGACGATTTAGCTGAAAGGGAGTCAAAAATTCAAAATTATTGGCCAAACGTATGTTTCTTAAGAAATGAGCAGATAGCCAATTATTGTTATGATTTAAGCAGGAAAGTGCTGCAGATGCCAGAAAATCTCATTGTAGGCAAGTTTATTTAATAAAATGTCCGTGGGATGAAAACACGCTATTTGAACACTCAGACTCATAGATCTTCAGAGGTCTACGGAGTTTCCCAAGAGGCGAGGTTGTTTAAAAATCAGCGATTACGAGACCTTAAGACCTCGTGCTCACAGTCTATGCGCTATTTTCTGAATTTAGCAGAATTTAAAGACTTTTAAAAATGTCAAAGTCCGATAGGAGACGGGTTGTGATCGGCACTGCTTACTTTAAATTGGTTTTGTCGCAGCCAAAGGTACTGATACTCTTCTAAATAGTGTTTATTTATGAAAAAGCGATATTTTAAAACACGTGGGTACAATACCTAAACAGTAGAACGCTTTACACTAAAATACCGAAACTCTTAACATTGCCAACAATCATCAGCATAGCCCATTTAGAGCAGGTGAAAATTTTATCAAATACGCATAGTTTTTCAAAAATGTTTTGATCTAACAAAAAAGTACATTAATCATTAATTAAAACTGCATTATCATTTTCTTGAAAATCACTCCAAAAACTTTTCAAAACACCGACGAACTTTCTGCCAGCAATTAGTCCAAAACAAGGTTTAACCAATTTCTTAGCAATTGTACAAAATTCAAATTTAGAATACACTCTCACGCATGCTCGGCTAACTCTTTTGATGCTAGAAACATACTACAATCATTAAAACCCTTTGAAATACACGTAAAGTCCTTAAAACTAAGATTTCGCATAGGTGCCCGTTTTTTTTGCAAAAGAGTGTATTTCAACGCACTTTTTAATTGAATCAAATCATCTGACATAATACTATTTAAAATAAAACACAAATTATACGCTTAGTCCTCAATAAAATCTAGTTACTATAAAAATCTATCTAGCTAATCTAGCTACCTATAAAAAAATATTAATTAACTAACCCAAAATTAGAATGAAATCGTACCCTTTATATTCTTAACATACTGGTTACAGGATTTCCAACTAGACGCTCGTAGACGGCTCCAGAAGTACAACACAGCATCTTCTTCGTGTTCTGGTGCAGCGATGATTGGGCCCGGCTATACCCTGGACTCCGTGGGCCGGGATTTACCCTGGACTCCGCTCGATCTAGGCTGATACGGTTGGCAGTTCAAAGGTGGAGGTATTGTTGTTGGCGAGGTGGCTCCTAGTTAGCTCACGGCGCAACACTCTCACTGCTTGTTGGCGGCATTTTTTGTGTAGGTAATTTATTTATTTATTTATTTATTTATTTATTTAAAATACTTTTTGCACATTGTACAACGGCGGACTTAACGCCTTAGGCGTTCTCTGCCAGTCTACCTTTGGGTGGTGGTGAAATAGAAGTGGTAGGTGCAACACAATTTGAGCATCAGTGGAAGATAATAAAAATATATATTTATGCATATATAAACATAATATATATATATATATATATATATATATATATATATATATATATAACTATATAATATATACAACTGTATCCAGGAGTGTGTAGGAGAAGATAGTAAGAAAAATGAACTACTGTAATGATTCCGCCAACTTGCCATGGATGTGATTTCGCAGTTTCATTTTAAAAGTGTGTCGACTATTTACCATCCTGACCTCCAGAGGTAGCTCATTCCAGAGAAGAATAGATTTCACAAAGAAGGAAGAGTGAATAATGTCTGAACGGTGAGCAGGGCAGTGAAGAAGACGATTATTAGAGGAGCGGAGATTTTTGCTGTGCTGAGAACACACATACTGAAAGTGAGAGGTTAAGTAGGAAGGTGAGGACGGGGTATAGAGTATAGAAAAAAGAGTAGTTAATGCCCTCATCACACGTCGTTGTCTTATCGGTAGCCATTTAAGCTGCGCTCGATACGCTGACACATGATCGTACTTGCGAAGATTAAAAACGAATCGAATGCAATTGTTGAGAAGCCGGTCGAGTTTATTGAGCAGATCTGCATTCAGGTCATAGTAGCAAACATCACCATAGTCGATTATAGGAAAGATTAAGGTTTGCATAAGCATTGCTTTTACATGGAACGGGAGCAAGTTTTTGAAGCAATGCAATGGACACCAGAAGCAGGACGACGACCAGGATGATGAGAATTTCACTTAAGTTCATAGGTTTCTGCGACGCTTGTGCATTTGAATTTCCGTTGGTAGACTGAGCGATTATAACTTCATCTTTGCTCTGCTGGCCTCCCATGTTGTAGCTGTAGAAGTCAATAGTTTGTGGCTGTAGTCTGTGGCTTCTTATTATGTATCTCCGCGATCTCGTAGGCATTGATCGTCTAAAAATGTTTCTTCATATCTTCGAAGTTTCTTCGGGGTCGGATCTTCTTTCGAGTTTTGGAATTTTCTTCGGGGTCAGATCTTCTTTAGAGTTTTGGAATTTTCTTCGGCAGGGTCGCCATGAGATATGGTGCGTTGATTGGGTTGTTTAAAGGAAACACATGTTCGTAGTTCGGTTGTCCAGTATGTAATAAATCAATTCAAACACTTTTACAATGAAAACTTATATCTAACTTATTCTAGCTAACTCGGCACTTTTATGTTGTAGACACTTACATTAATATTAACTTATGTTACGGCACAATAACTAAATCGGTACATGTAGATACATACTTCAGTATAGGGTTTAGCGTTTTTAACCTTTTGTCATAATTATTGCGTACTTTTTTTGGGTCGGGGGTTTTTTAAAATTTATAATTTGCTTTTTTTATCTCTGTGCTTTCAGCTTGATTGCAATAGAAACATTAAAAGTGCAACTTGTAAATGCAAGGCTGGTCTATCAGGACAATGTAAGCACGTCTGTGCCTTAGTGCATTACGTAAATTCTGCAGAAAGTGCAGAATCGAAAACCAGTTATGCACAACAATGGGGCAAACCAACGTACCGACAGTTACTGGGGTGACAATGGCAGAGTTATTTCCAACTCCACCAATAAGTATTAAAGTATTACGTGTGTTTTACAACTGCATTTATCCATTTAATTCTTTTATCCCTAAGCCATGGCATGTGAGTACTATTAGTAGGGAAATAGTAAAATTTTACACCCTTGGAGTTGTTTTTGGATGTATTACTTACAGCATCAAGCAATACAACAATAGATTTTGATAACTTAAATTAGCAAAATTTAACATGAATATTCAGAATGGTTTGATAGTACAATTTTTGACACTTGAGGGAAAAGTTTCGGATATAAGTCACGAGATGGCAGGGTCATCGCTACGCACGGTGCCTATTCACCAAGAAAAATTGGAAAAAAATAACTAAATTGGAACGACCGCCTCAAATAAGTAGTTTATACTCCCAGTAAATGACTTCAGCTCCTTATAAGGCGAAGCACGCTGCACGGGTACGACTTCTTTGTCTTCTTTGTGTTCGGTGGCCACGTTGAAGTTCCACGCGGCATCGGCGATGACTGTTGACCGTTGAAAATGACGATGCGGAATCGACGAATTCTAACGACACGACTGGCGTTAATTTATAGCGAAGGACCAAACTGTAGGAGCCCTAACGGGACTTTATAAATAAAACTTTGTGCGGACTGTATATCATAGGCTTTAATGCCGTAAAAATTACAATGGTCAATCACACAACCGAAAACAAGTAAGTGCCCGTGGTCAAGCGCGTCGCAGGGCGAAGTGAAGGGAGCGAGGCCGCGGGCTCGCCAGCCGGGGCTGCCCCCGCCCCGGCCTCCGCAGCACTCCCTTCGGACGCCATCGCGGTTGCTCACAGAGATGCGCCGACAGGCAACATCCGCTGGATTATCTTTAGTCGACACGTGGAACCACTGCGAAGCCGTCATTGTGGTTAAGATTTCGGATGTCCTATTGGCGACAAAGGTTTTCCATTTACTGGGGTGGCTGTTGATCCAGGCTAACACCACAGTAGAGTCTGTCCACGCTTTTACCCTATCTTTGGGTATATTCAACACCTCAGCAGTTTCCATCAATAATTGTGACAGGAGAACTGCCCCACACAGCTCTAGGCGAGGAATGCTAACTTGTTTTATTGGTGCCACGCGAGTCTTTGCAGCCACCAATGACACTTTGACCTCTCCTACGTCTTTTGTTATTCGCATGTATACTACAGCGGAATATGCTACCTTCGACGCGTCACAAAATCCATGAAGCTCTACGTCGGTTTCTATGGTTTTCCCTAGCCAACGAGGTATATGAATTTCATCTGTGTGAAATAAAATCGTCACTGAGCGATGCTTCCTCAGGATTGCGATTAGTCACGGTATCAATTTATTTATGTTTACCTCCACTTTTTATTTTTATTTTATTTTTGTGACTAATCCTTCCGATTATGATTTAGGTTTCTTTTTTTTCTTTTTTAGATAGTAGTTTAGTAGTTTTATTATTTCGCTCTATAGAGTATAAATCAGTTCATACCGATGGACACCTGCAACTATGCATAGGTCCAGTTGAAAACCAGCGTCAGACACTAGCTGTCTGGCATAATGCTGAACTGGACCTATTTGGCGCAACCTTTTGTTACTTTATTTTGTTTTTGTTTTTTTTTTTCTATGTGTATGTATGGCTTGTGTCAATAAATAATTTTTCTTTCTTTCTTTCTTTTCTATTGTGGGAGCTAGCCAACCCAATGGGTCGAATAATCTAGCTATATCAGAGATTACAGTTCTTTTTGTTGCAGGTGTATTCTGAAGCGGCGGGAGATGAACGGTGTACCGGAAGGAGTCATCATTGCGATCCCAGGTAAGTCCCAAGATCTTCATAGTATTATCTAATTTCATTTCTAATTGCTTTTGATCTCTATCTTTAGCTTTACTCTCATTTTCTTCGCTGTTCTCTACTTTATGTTATATTGTATTAATTTGATCTAATAACTCTTTATTGTTAGTGCTCCACTTTTGAAGTTCGAAACCTCCTTTGGCTAAAAGTTCTTTCATTTGCTTGTAGATTTTGATGCCTGTAGTGACGTCATCGCATCCGGTCATTAAATCATCCATATAGTAGCACCTTAGTACTTTTTCAGTCACGAGAGGATACTCGTCGCCTTCGTCGTAAGCAATTTGATGGAGAGTTCTAACCGCCAGGTAAGGTGCCGACGCCGCACAGTGGGAGACTATGTATGAGCGCGAGGAAATAACTACGTAAAGCCGTTTGTTATTGATTTCAATAAGTTTTTTGCTTATTTAATGATAGGATTATGTCATTACTAATATAAATATGCATCATGAAGGATCAGATCAGGTTCGCTTCAATGAAACAAAGATTGTTCCAAAATAAATTGATTTTAATGTGCTCGCTTCGACAATTCATCGGTAAGTGTGTCACAGATGTCAAATTGTAAGATAGCGCACAATTTGACATCTGTCAAAACAATCGACAATCGAACGAATGTCTTGAACAAATCGTTACAAACTAAATGTAATAATAATGAACAAAATACAATTCGATTATTTTTAGAAAATGTTGCTACACGGCAAACTAATTACAATATTATTCTACAATCACAATAATATGCACTCCCTACTATACAATTGTAGGTAATGTGTCTTACAGCTCGGCCGTCCTTTAAAGAGTGAGTCCTCTCACTTAATTAAGAACCATCAAATCAACATAATTGTTATTCACTGATCTATTCACTACTTCACAATCACTTGCACGATACTTCTTCTTTGCCGCACTCACCCGCTCACTCAGTCCAGTCTAGTCTGTCTAAAAGGTCTGCACAGTCTGCTATGATCTGCAGTCATCTGTGCGATGCCAATTGCTTGACACCATTCGCTTTCTGCACTGACTGCTCATAGCCCATGCTCTACTTCACCTAGTGCACAGTCTGCTATGATCTGCAGTCATCTGTGCGATGCCAATTGCTTGACACCATTCGCTTCTGCACTGACTGCTCATAGCCCATGCTCTGCTAGTGCACAGTCTGCTATGATCTGCAGTCATCTGTGCGATGCCAATTGCTTGACACCATTCGTTTTCTGCACTGACTGCTCATAGCCCATGCTCTAGTTCATCTAATGCACAGTCTGCTACGATCTGCGGTCATCTGTGCGATGTCAATCGCTCGACGCCATTCAATATCTGCACTGACCGCTCGTAGCCCATGCACAGATTTCTAAATCATACGTCTACTAAACTAATCTCTCTCTAATTGTCAGGTTCGTACTTGTCAGGTTCGTACTTGTCAGGTTCGTACTTGTCAGGTTCGTACTTGTCAGGTTCGTACTTGTCAGGTTCGTACTTGTCAGGTTCGTATTTGTCAGGTTCGTACTTGTCAGGTTCGTACTTGTCAGGTTCGTACTTGTCAAGTCCAGTCTAATCTAATTCAAGTCAGTCAATTCTAATGATTTTATCTATTCTACCCTTTTATCTATATATATGTATATGTATGTAAATTCGTAACTATTTTAATTATATTCTACATTGATTTAATCTTTGCCTATTTTTTTTTTTTTTTTTTTTAGTCGTCTGATTCAACACTGCTATTGTCGTTTTCGGTGTCGTCACTGGAAATATTTTTATAATTAAGCCAAGGGTGTATCTTATCCGCCGCTACTACATTTTCATACTTTTTAGTTCCTCTCCTAGTAAGGGGTGTATCTTCAATTAAGTACCTATCGTTCTCTAAAATTTTAATTATTCTATATGGGCCATGAAACTTTGGTATAAGCTTTTTAGATTTACCTATTTGCTCTTTGTCTACTATAGTTCTTTCAACTCGAATCAGATCACCAGTATTGTAAGTTCGCGCCTGTTTTCTATGTCTATCAAAATCATTCTTTGACTTACGTTGTTGCTCTTCCATTCTAGTTTTAGCCTGAGATCTCATTTGTACCAAATCTTCGTCACTAACTCGATTTATAACTTCATTTAAAACTTCATTAATAATATTTTCCGACGTGTTTAAGACTTTAAATCCAAACAAGAGCTCTGAAGGGCTCTTTCCTGTAGCCTTATTGAGAGTAGTATTCATACCTAACTGGATATCACCAACGTACTCATCCCAGGTATTATCACTCTTCCCATGACTTTTAGTGCTCAAAGCATCTAAAATGGTTCTATTGTATCGCTCAATTTGGCCGTTTGCTCTTGGAGTGGCAACCGCGTTAAGTATATGTTTTATATTGGAACTTTCTATAAAAGATTTAAATTTGGTGCTTGTAAAGCAAGTGCCCCGGTCAGTTATTAGACGTGATGGGGTGCCAAATACAGAAAAATGTTCTTTAAATACTCTAATCGCAGTTGCACTTTTCGTATCTCTTACTGCTTTAATAGTAATGAATTTTGTAAAAGAGTCAATTATTGCCAGTATATAAGTGTTGCCTCTCCTAGAGCGAACAAACGGGCCCAAATGATCAGCGTGAACCGTGTGAAAGGGAGTATCTACTTTGGGTATTGGATGTAGCATACCCTCCTTGCGACCGCCTGGTGCTTTGTGGTGAGCACATTGGAGGCATGCGGATACGTACTTTTTTGTAAATCGTCGCATTTTGGAGAACCAAAATGTTTCTCGTATCCGACTAAGTGTTTTTTCAAAACCGAAGTGGCCTACATCATCGTGGTTCATCCTAAGAACCTGCCATCGCACAGATCTTGGAACAACCCACTTTATTTTGTCACCTACGATTCTGTATACATGGTTGCCCTTTAGTTGGTAATTTTTGTGTACATCTGCAATGAAATTTGTATTTTTGTCGAGCAATATGTTCCTGATTTTGCCTACTTCTTCGTCGCTACTTTGTACAGTTGAAATCCAGTCGGTAATATTAATATTTAACACATCGAGCGCGTGCGTCTCATCATCATCAAGTGTCGGATCAGTGACAGGAGCACGACTAAGGGCATCTACATGTGCCATTCGAGTTCCAGCACGATATTCAATTTCGCAGTCGTACTCCTGAAACTGCACCCACCAGCGAGAAATCCTCGGTATGAGGTCTCGTTTAGTTAAAGTCGTCCGTAGTGCGTTGCAGTCAGTCACGATTTTAAACTTTAAGCCTAACAAATAAACGCGAAATCGTTTTAAAGATGCTATTACGGCCAAAGTTTCTAATTCGAAGGAATGTAAATTTTGTTCATCCTTGGTTGTCTTCCGACTGTAATAAGCTACGGGTCTAAGAATACCTTGACTATCTCTCTGCATCAAAATACCGGCAACTCCAAGCTTTGAGGCGTCCGTATGCAACTCAGTTTCTAACGTCGCGTCATACAAAGCTAAAATAGGGCGTTCTACTAACTTTTGCTTAAGGGTTTCAAAAGCTCTCAAATGCTCGTCGGTCCATTTCCATGCAAAATTAGATTTAAGAAGATCAGTAAGGGGACGCGCAATCATTGCAAAGTCTTTCACGAACCTTCTGAAAAAACTTGCAAGGCCTATAAAACGTCTTACGTCGTGGACATTTTTGGGAAGGGGAAAATCTGATACCGCCAGGGTCTTACGTGACCCTGGCCTTATACCCTGACCACTAACCTGGAATCCTAGGAAATCAATCTCCTTAAAGAAAAAGTTACACTTTTTAAGTTTCAACGTTAAGCCTGCCTCGGATATGAGTTCAAGTACTCTCTCTAATCGGGCGAGGCCCTCTTCAAATGATTTTGCAGGTATGAGGACGTCATCCATAAAAATGATAGCAAAATCTACTTTTGATTTAGATAAAATCTTATTCATTGCCCTCTGAAAAACTGATGGAGCGTTTGCCAAACCAAATGGCATGCGCTTAAATTGGTATTGGCCATCGGGTGTGACAAACGCCGTTTTATCCTGGGAACTATCTGATATAGGCAATTGATAATAGCCAGAAGCGCAGTCGAGAGTGATGAACAACGAATTCCCAGCCAACATGTCGAGCTGGTCGTCAATTAAGGGTAGGGGGTAATGTTCCTTTTTTGTCTTGTTATTGAGGGCTCGATAATCTATGCATAACCTCTTTTCACCAGTCTTTTTCTTGACAAGTAAAATGGGACTAGCGTACTGAGAGTTAGATTCACATATAATATCGGCATCAATCATCTCTTGTATCATTGAACGCACAAGTTCTCGTTCCGGGTACGAAAGTCGGTATGGTCGATAAACTACTGGTTTATTGTCGGTTAATTCAATCTCCATCTGTATAATATTAGTAAACCCTAAATCTTTTAAATTATTTGAGAAACACTGTTTATATTTAATTAATAAATCTTTTAATTGATCTAATTCATATTCACTTAAGTCAGGGCTATAATTAAGATCAGAACAGAATTCATTTCCTTCAACATTCAAGGCATTTACACAAAAGCAGTTATCAATTTTCAAAGCACGAGTTATTAGAGAATCCTTTTTTAGTTCAATGATGTTTTCAGATACATTCTGGATTAATAGATTACCACGGCCTTTATCGATTTCATATTCACCAGGAAGAAGGTAAAATTCATAACCGGGATACCCACGAAGGGACCCTCGGACGTATATGGTTCCCGAATACTCGTTTGGGCAGTTGACTAGAATAGCGCACATCTCCTTTGGGTTAATAGAAGTATTCGAAGTTAAAGTTAGAAATATTTTGTTACCAACATCACGCATAAATTTCAGAGAGTCATAGGTTTTGGTTATAACAATGCCGGGTTTTTCGGTAAAACTATGACCGACCAGTATAGGGTACTTAATGACATCATCAGCCACAACTAATACGTCTACCTCTTCTGTAATACCTTGTATTTGTAAGGTAACCACAGCAATCCCAATCGGTAGCACAATATTATTGCCTATACCCCTCATAGTCGGTAAATTAGATTCGTATGACCATATAATTCCAAGTTTGTTTGCGTCATTGCGACGTATCAGAGTGCATTGACTGCCTAGATCTATGTAACCCGTTATTAATTGTCCATTGACCGTCATCTCCATAATGTATTTATTGTTATTACAAGTAACGAAATTCTCAGTATCCACGCGTAATATTTCCTTCTGATTCGATTTATCGATCTTGCTATTATCATCTACTGAGGGTAGTTTTGTGCAATTAATAGTAGTGTGCCCTAGTCTCTTACAGATGTTACATTTAAGTATTTTCTTGGTACATCGATAACTAAAGTGACCCGGTTCGTTACAGTTATAACAAACAATACCACCAGTACCACCAGTAGCACTAGTAGAATTTTTAGCCTTCATGTCACTATAAGTGGTTTTTGTATTGCTATTACTTGTCGCGGCGTTAATCGGTCTCCTGTCGTTAGATCGAAACTTATCTGTATCGCGCGGTTGTTGCTTAATTGACTGAAAGTATTCTAAAACCTGTTCGGGTTCCTGACACTTCAATGCTTTCGCACCTAATCTTAATGATCGGTCGTCAATACCATAGAGTAAACAGTCCACAGCGCGCTTACCCCTTATATCACAACGAGTTAACAAATTAATTTTTTCAAAATAATACATTTCTAATGAGTCATTATATTTCACACGTTTGGACAACATTTCCGTTAGTAATTCAGCATAGTCGTCACTACTAGGGAATGATTCTAACAACTTGCTTTTCCACTCAGACCACGAAAACGACATAGTTGGTAAAGCTTGGTACCATGCTCTTGCAACGCCTGTCAATTTAGGTAAAGCATAGTGAATAATTTGGTCATCACCCCACTTATACAGCCTTGCACATTCCTCAACTTTATTAAGCCACATATGTATCGTCTGTCCCTTAGTCATCGGGTCAAAGTCAGGTATAATATTTCCTAATACAGGGAATTTATTGCCTTCAGGGCGGTTATTTACTAAAGTATCAACTAACTTAGTCAAAAGTAAATGCGTCATATTGTCAGTGTCAACACAGTCACTAGTATTGGAACGTCTCACCGGTGAGCGGGGTGCCTGGCGTGATGACGTAGACCCGCTGCTCATCTGCTCCGCTCTGCTCCTACTCCTCTGCCGGTGCTCGCGCCGACCGCTGCTGCGCTCACGTCGACTGCCGCTGCGCTCACGCCGGCCGCTACGAAGATGTTCATGACGATCCCGCGAAGAGCTTCTTTGCAATGACGAATCCGTGTCTGAAGTCTCGCTTATTGGCCTGTTCCCGCATTGTTTCTTGTGTCTCCTTTTGTTCTTATGGCCATGTTTCCTTTTTCTTGCCTTTGAATGACTTGTCTCCATTATGCGTTTAGGTTAAGTACCACGTGGAAGGAAAAAAAAAATATCGGACTGAGCGTTAACACTAAAATATACAGCTAGCCTGTCCAATCCCACTTCTGAGATGAAGGATCAGATCAGGTTCGCTTCAATGAAACAAAGATTGTTCCAAAATAAATTGATTTTAATGTGCTCGCTTCGACAATTCATCGGTAAGTGTGTCACAGATGTCAAATTGTAAGATAGCGCACAATTTGACATCTGTCAAAACAATCGACAATCGAACGAATGTCTTGAACAAATCGTTACAAACTAAATGTAATAATAATGAACAAAATACAATTCGATTATTTTTAGAAAATGTTGCTACACGGCAAACTAATTACAATATTATTCTACAATCACAATAATATGCACTCCCTACTATACAATTGTAGGTAATGTGTCTTACAATCATTAGTATCTATAAGTTAATTACTGTGATTATAAGTCATGGTTTTTCCACGAAATTTAGCATTCGAAATGGGAACAATTAAAAAAAATATTAGTTAATCACAGTGTCGAGCACGGCGGCGAGCGCCGTCAGTAGCGCGGCGGTCACCGCCGGCGCCGGACGTGTGCGAGCGCAGGCTCTCCACAGTACCTGGCGTGTCCGCTGGAGGGCGCCACAGTGTCGAGCACGGCGGCGAGCGCCGTCAGTAGCGCGGCGGTCACCGCCGGCGCCGGACGTGTGCGAGAGCAGGTTCTCCACAGTACCTGGCGTGTCCGCTGGAGGGCGCCACAGTGTCGAGCACGGCGGCGAGCGCCGTCAGTAGCGCGGCGGCTACCGTCGGCGCCGGCGCTTGGTAACAACATCTTCCAAGCCTGATCCAAGCCCGAAATTGTGTCTTGGCTAAATGGCAGACCACCACTGGTGGCAAGACACCGAGGCATCGCAGGAAGGCCTAGAGGCAGCGATAGGGATCGTGTTATCGTATGTCAAACTGCTGCATCTAACATCTCTCCGATCGTAGCGGTTCACCGTTCCATCGGATAAAGGGATGTTAGACGAGAGAGTGCTCTTGCGTTTGCGCGTATGTTTGAGCACTATAATATATCCTGCGCATCTGACTGCTTCCGTATAATGGACCCCGATTTGGCGAAGACTAGTGGCGATAGGTTGAGGTAGAGAGGTTCGGGCTGATGCAACCTCAGCTTTGTCTGAGACCTGCACACTAGCGGCTCTGGGGGTGTGAGTACATGCCGTGGTCGTTTTCTCTTTGAGCTGGGGGGACAGAGGGAATCCGGCAGCACCCAGAGCGACAAAGCAGCCCTTTTTAGGGGAGCACTGCTTTCCTTGCTCAGCCTGGGAGGGGGCTAGAAAAGGTGCCCTAAAAAAATGCTCACCCCAAACACTCTTTGGATAGCAGTAACCACGGCTGCTTCCGCATCTTTTTATTCGTGGTCGACGCAATAGTAATAAACTCAAAACACCTTTACTGACTTTTGGTGCATGGAATGTGGACAAACGCCTGCCTAGAACGAAAAACGGCCATAGTTGCTCGAGAACTCCGCCGCTACAACATTGATATAGCTGCTGTAAGCGAAACCCACCTTGCCGATGAGGGCGAGCTAGTCGAGCATGGCGGTGGCTACACTTTCTACTGGAAGGGCACTGCTGCAACAGAACCAAGAAGGTCGGGAGTTGGTTTTGTGATCAAGAATAGTCTTGTGAAGACACTTCAAGAATGTCCAATCCACATCTCGGACCGTATAACCACATTGCGCCTTCACTTAGACGGTGACAATTTCCTTAATGTTATCAGTGTCTATGCACCGACGCTAGATAGTTCTGACGACATCAAGGATAAATTTTATGAAGAACTTACACAATGTCTCCATAAAATACCGAATAGAGAAAAGATTCTCTTGTTAGGGGACTTCAATGCTAGAGTTGGTCGAGATTATGAAGCGTGGCCTAAAGTTTTGGGTAGACATGGGGTAGGCAACATCAACTCTAATGGCCAGTTGCTGCTTAGTTTATGTGCTCAATTCCAACTTGCAATCACAAACACCATGTTTCGCCTTGCTGCTAAGCACAAAACTACGTGGATGCATCCACGATCTAAGCACTGGCACCTCATTGACTATGCCATCATGAGGCAGCGAGACATCTCTCAGGTCCTAGTCACTCGTGCTATGCGCGGTGCTCATTGCTGGACGGACCATAGACTAATTGTCACCAAACTGCGTCTTTGCCTTCGGCGACCATTCAGGGCTAGCAGGAAAAATCCTCGGAACATAAACATTGAGAAACTCAAACATCCGGGACCCCGAAGCAAATACGCTGAAACGCTGGCATGTGATACTCTCATCAAAATACCGGTGATATTGATGCAGACTGGAACGCTTTATCGTCGTCCATTCTTGACGTAGCCATTAACACCATAGGTCTAAAAAATAAACGCAAGCAAGACTGGTTTGATGAGAACGACGAAGTTCTTTCTAAAGCTATTGCCAAACACCGAGAACTTCTCAAGCGCAGTAATAACAGCGCACTTATAAGAGAGAGTGACCGTGAGTTGCGTAAACTCACGAGACACACTAAAGATAAATGGGGTGGCAAGACAAGGCTCAATACATCCAGTGGCTTGCTGATAGTAATCAGCTCGGTGATTTCTATAGCGAAATTCGCAATCTCCTGGGTACCACCAACTTCATAAAGGTACCACTGAAGTCGCTGGATGGTAAAAGTCTGCTGAAAAGCAAAAATGAAGTATTAGATCGTTGGGCAGAACACTTCAATAAGCTACTTAATGTAGATCGAACAGCCGATCTACACTACATAGACAGTTTGCCTCAACTTCAAATAGCAGAAGAATTGGATGATGCCTTGTCTAAACATGAGGTGCTTTGTGCCATCAAACAACAGCAAAATCAGCGTGCGGTTGGCCTAGACCTTATACCAGGTGAGCTTCTGAAGTACGGCGGCGAGGAACTGCATTCGCGCGTCTGGGAAATGTTTGTGCTTATGTGGGAGAAAGAACAGGTTCCTGAAACTTTTAAGTTATCACGCGTCAGGGCTCTCTATAAGAACAAAGGCGACCGGTCGGAATGTGGTTCTTACCGCGGTATTTCACTGCTCTCTGTCTCTGGAAAAGTCTTCGCCAGAGTACTTCTGAACCGCCTCAGGAACCTCTCTGAAAAGATTCTGCCGGAAACCCAATTTGGTTTCAGACCAGACAGAGGAACTTGTGAGGCAATATTCGCAGTCCGTCAACTCCAGGAAAAAAGTAGAGAGCAGGGACAGCACTTGTATCTCTGCTTTATTGATCTGGAAAAAGCCTTTGACTGCGTCCCTCGCGAGGCCCTCTGGAAGGTACTGAGAAAGTTGGGGTGTACAGAGAAGTTCATAAGACTCCTGCGACTCCTGCACGATGACATGCAATGTTGTGTAGCGGTTGAAGATGACCAATCGAGCTTCTTCTCCGTCACCTGTGGAGTGAAGCAAGGTTGTGTCCTGGCTCCCACATTGTTTGCATTATATTTCGCAGTTGTAGTCCGGGAAGTATTGACTTCTTCTCCTGAAGGAGTTCGTATTCGTTATCGGACTGACGGCAAACTTTTCAATCTGAATAGACTCAAGGCGACCACAAAGGTGTCCTATGCACATATACAGGTCATTATGTATGCAGATGACCTCTGTTTCGTGGCTGAATCCCCTGAAGTCCTGCAACAGCTAGTCACGAACCTTCACAAGCAGTGCTGTACATTTGGTCTAAAAATCAGCATCAAAAAGACAGAAGTGATGTCTTTAGACAATCACGGACGTCAAGAACTGACCATTATGCTTGGTGAAGATGTGCTGAAGCAGGTCGATAAATTTCGATATTTGGGGAGCATTATAACATCAAAGTGCGACCTTGACGCCGAAATCAATAGCAGAATTGGTGCTGCAGCTGCTGCGTTCGGCAAATTCGACAAGAAGGTCTTCAGCTCCCATGACCTAAAGATATCCACAAAGGTCTCTGTGTATATGGCAGTTGTGTTGCCTTGTATACTCTACTCAGCGGAAACATGGACACCGTACCGACGCCACATCAAGCAACTAGACCGTTTCCACCTCAAATGTCTGCGCAAAATATTAAATATCCGTTGGTTTGATCGTGTGCGTAACACAGAAATGTTGAGGAAAGCCAATGTAGGTGGCATTGAAGCATACCTCATGAGGAGACAGCTTCGTTGGTGCGGGCATGTACTGCGCATGCCGGATACTAGAGTGGCCAAGCGCATCCTCTACTCCGAGTTGCAGGAGGGCAAGCGGAAACGTGGCGGACAGCTGCTGCGATACAAGGATGTGCTGAAGCGCCACATGAAAAGCTGTTCCGTTGACCCGTCTCAGTGGGAGAATCTTTTTTTTTTCTTTAACGACGTAAAAAATTATCAAATGACCCCTCCCGCTGTGGGTTAGCAGCGGTGAGGGAGTGTCAGACTCTTACTGACTAAAAGCCGTCGTGTTCCGTCGTAGGCCTTCTTATGTGCTAGGGCCGCGGTACCTCTTTCGAACAACCCGCAGCCCCGGCAGGCCTTGGCCCTGCTGGGCCCCGCTGGGGTTGCTGACATCTCTTTGAGGAGCGCGTGGAACAACGCGCGCCGCCGACACGGGTCTGTTGTCTAAAAACAGACATGAGCGATGAGCCACCCGAACTCACCGCCCACAGACCCACGCCTACGGTGGCCGGGAGTCGTCTCGCGACACCCGGCGCCCGTGGTGTCTACCTGCTCCAGCGCGGCGGCCGGGATGAGAGGTGCGAACTCTCTGACGTTCCGCCGCCTCCTTCTCGAGCATGACTGCTTCGCAGAAGGAGGCGACGGCATCCCATTCCCTCTCGCCCCGGACCATGGCTTGAACCAGGGCCGGACGCGAGAGGTCGCCGCCGCCTAAAGCCTCGACAGTGGGAGAATCTGGCATCCAACCGCAGAGACTGGAGAAGCCGCGTTAAAGCCAAAGTCTTTGACTTTGAAGCACGCCGGCTTTCTGAGTTGGATGCCAAACGAGATGAGTTGAAAGCTCGACCACCTGTAGCTATCAACTACAACTTTGTGGCTGGTACCCTGACATGTCCGCAGTGTGCGCGGACTTTCACGCACAAAATTGGATACTCCAGCCACATGAGAGCACACAAACGCCATTAGGGTCGAAGTGGTCGCCGTTGCCGAAATCGGCGTGGGAAGATTATTATTTTATTTGCAAATATAACTAAATATAGATAACAACAAACATGCTAGCTATACAAATGTAAATAATAAATAAGAAAAATTAACAAAATAATTAATAACTAAGGAGATTTTTTGCATCCTCGTCTAAGGGCAAATGCTTTTTTATTGGCCCTTTTCTCATAGTATATAATAAAGGATCCGAAGAAATTAGTAGCATGTTGATTACGTCTTCATTAGTACTTTCTTGAGAACATTTTCTCGCATGATGCAATCTGTACTGACGATAATCTTTATTGCGCGCTTCTTGTGCCTCTTCGGATAACATACCAATCGGTAGCATTGTGCAGCTGATATAATTTTACTGCCATGTATCAACACTTTATGAATGGTATTTGGCATATAATACCAACTATACAAGCTTAAATAGCGTTCGGCCGTATCTTCGCAATATTCACCAAATTTCACAGCATCTATACAAGCTCCGGAGTTGATGACTTGTAAGATTATGGAAAATCGATAAATCAAATCGAAATCAACCCCAGTAATTTCCGATGTTTTTCTTGCATCGGCAAAAAATCTACGAGCCATGTTGCCATCATTGGTAGTTCCGGAACCTTGTTTGACACAGTCTACTTTAAGGCCAACTTTTGCAAACAACCCCTGTATTCTTTTTTTTTCTTCATCACGTAAGTGCGATGTGTTTTTATTTACACGCCACATTTGGAATGATTTGTTATACGCGATGTGTAGAATACATTCCATAAATTTGATTCTTGCGTGAAGAGGAGACAAGCCAACTTTTAACGCACACGGTTCAAGTCGTTCATTTCGGTTGGCTTTGCTTTACAAATGAAGCACACAGCATTTGAAGCCGTATCAGTAACGGTTTGAGCCACTTTGCCATCAATCATAGTGAACATTAGATTGTGTTTCACTTTATATATTTTCCCATCAACATTCACAATTGATTCGTTAAGATTTTTAATTTCTCCCTCCATTCTTGAAATCTCATTTTTAATGATTTCACGAGTTTCTTTCGTAAACTGGAACTGCACTGGCCGGCAAAGTCTCGTAGAAGATGGACTGTTGTTAAACCAATGAACATTAGTATCATTTTTGGCATCAGTAAGACGTAATGGTACCAATGATGTCAAAAACAAGTTTTCATCAGAAATGTCTTCTTCATCAAAAGCTTTTTTATATTCACTGTGGCCGGAAGAGCCATCACGTCCCCATTTCGAATCTAAAGTGCAGGTATCATTCATTTCCGACAACTCTTCTTTCGTTTTGGTCATGAATATCCGTTTCACGGTATGGTCCAGTAAACTTTGTAAGCCTATAACAGCGTAAGATTCGGTGCACTCTATATCTTCTGCTAAGCACATCTTCTTGGCTTTTGAAACTATATCATAGCAAGGAAAAATGTCGCAGCCCAAGTTCTTCGTCGCTTTTTTAATAATTTCATATTGATGCTTCGACAATGAGGCATCCAAAAATAATGCTAATGCTTGTTCTGGTGAGAACTTCTTAGATTTTAATTCTCCTTCTAAACATTTGGCAGCGTTTATAATAGTCTGTTGTTCATTGTTTTCACACAAACTCTTAACTTTATAGCGCTTGGCTCTATCACAGCACTCGTCAAATGATTTTTCTGGACGACCAGTTCGCGTTCGTTTTGAAGGACCAGGTTCACACTCTTCAGAACTTTCTACTGCTGTAGACACCGGCAAATTAAACAATAGCTTTAGCCATTCTTCATTTTTCGCAAAAAATGAAGTTTTGTTTCTGGCACATTTTTTCCACTTTTTTGAAAATGCCGGTATAAAATGTTGGCTTAGTTCGCGATAAACTTTTTCCAAATCATCGTCAACAAGATTTGGGTGCTTGCTTTTTAAATTTTCGAGACATTTATGCACTTCTCGATTGCTCAAAAGTAAAATTTCAACTAATTCCTTATAAGAAATGCTGAACGTAGACATGATTGATATTGATGTTACTTCCTTGAATTGACAATAGGAAATGACTTTAGGAATATTATTTTACCCCTTTTTATACTTATGAATGCATAAATTAACTAATTACCCACATTAAAAATTATTGACGCTAAATGGTCCTTTTACTGGGAAATCGACTAGTTAGTTCTAATTAGTCTAACTCATAAGTTCGCAGTTATTAGCAGCTAATTTTTCTAATGAGTTATAACTAGACTTCGAAGAAATTTTTAATATATGATTCACTGGAAGGCAGTGGATGGCAAGACAGTTATAAGATCTTGTTTTCAAAAATTCTAAAGAAAATTTACCATATTTTAAAAATCCTAATAATATAATGAAAATGACAACTTTCATTAAATCATATTCATATTTTCTAAGGTACATACTGTGATATACATGTTACATAAAAAAGTTTTTCCAAAGCAATGTAATTGCAGCTATAAATAATTACCAAAAGAACGACAAAAATTCAACTAAAATGCACAGTTTTCTGTTCATTAAGATATCAAAACCGATAACCGTTTTTATAAACAGACTTCTGAAAAGAACATATTAGGATTTTCTTAGTTTAGGTGTCTATTTTATGTATTTAAAGTTAAAAATGAATTTCATGTACCCAGCCAATTTGGACTTTTTTCCTCCAATCTCCCATTGTGCGCCGTTCCAAAAGTAACTGTTACGAGTTCATAGTCCTTGATCGACTCGTTAGGACTGGTCCGCCAGAGTATCCTTTGAAACATAGCATCCTCATCAGCTACCCTTATTTGACGATACATCTTAATTATATCTGCCACCAGTCCAATAGAGTGAGTTCTCCATCTCACAATTGTGTGCCTCAAGTTCGCTTGTAGTGTCGGTCCAACCATCAAAGTATCATTTAAGGACACTCCTTTATCGTTCTTCTGAGATGCATTGAACACAACCCGAACCTTAGTAGTGGTTTTATCTTCTCTTGCGACGACGTGATGTGGTAAATACACAGCTATTTCTTTTTTATTGTCAACTGGTTTCACAGGTCGCATGTGCCCTAAACGTAAGTATTCATCTATTACATCCGAGTACTTTTCCTTTAGCTCAGTGTTCTTTGCCAACCTTTTCTCTAATGATTTTAATCTGTTTTCAGCTATAGCACGAGAATCGCCTGCTGTGCACTGCGGATCCTTAACTCGAAATGGTAACCGGACTTCATATCTACCGTCTGCTCTTCTTTTAGTTGTGGCCTTGTAAAAGTCTTCACATTGTTGTTCTTCTGGCGAAAGTATCTTTTTTGCACTAGTTTGATCTTGAATTTCCCAAAACTGTTTGAGAATTTGATCTAAATTGAACTGAGCGTGTGCTACACTAACACACGGTTGTGTGTAACTTGAACTATTGTTAGTGTTTGACCTATGTACTACACCAGATAGAATCCATCCTAATGTGGTGTTCTGAGCAATTAAAGTAGCAGTTGGACTTTTAATTATGCCCGTTTTTATTATGCAACCATAAACATCTGCACCTAGTAAAATATCAATTTTACTAGGTTGATTGAACTGTGGGTCGGCCAACTGTAAGTTGGTGATATCGAGCCAGTTAAAAGCATTTTTATTTAATGCTTGATCCGGTAAGTATGAAGTAATTTTACTAATGACGTAAGCGTTGAAATTTAATTTAAAACCTGAATCTACCCTGGATTGAATAGTTATATTCACCATATGTTTCGATTTAGTTGACTTCTGCCCTAATCCTGACACCATTCCATGTATGGGAATTTTCTTAAGCCTTAAGAACTGCACTGTGTCCTCGGTCACAAAACAAGCCTGTGAACCTTGGTCCAACAGAGCTCTTACTACCTGATAGTTATCCGTGTTGGACTCAGCTTTTACTAGAGCAGTGGCTAGTAAAACTTGTCCAGGAACAGGAACCGTGTTAGTAGATATACGCAAGAGACTACTGGAACAGAACTAGTCGAAGGACTAGCTTCAACGACAGTAGGTTTTGATGCAGTATCACCTTTGTTAGTACCATCCAGATTTGGGTGCAGCAAAGAATGATGACGCTTATGGCAAAGTTTGCAAGTTGTTGGCTTCTTACAGTTTATTACCGTGTGATTACCTCCTAAACAATTAAAACAAATGTTGTGTTGCGCTACAAAATTACGTCTTTCCTCCAAGGGTTCCTTTGCAAATCTTTTACAAAAGCACAGTTTATGAGACTCGTTACAATACTCACAACGTATGTTGCTTGAACTCACTACCATTGATTTAGTAACATGTGAATGATTATTTTGATTTTGAAGATTTCTCTTTGGTTCTATAAATTCAAGAGCGCGGAATCGGTTCTCTAAAAACGTAGCAAATTCATCATAAGTAGGCAACTCATTGGAATCGTGATTACTCAGGCTTAATTCCCATTGTTTCCGCGTTTCTGAATCGAGCTTAAAAGTAGCTATGTGGATGATAATGACATCCCAAGTTGTCACATCTACCTTAAGATTTTTCAAACCGTTAAGACAGTCATTTGTTGTGTCTAACAACTCCTTTAAAGAAATTGCTGACTCAACATGCATACGTTTTAACCCGAAAAGACGTTTCAAAAGGCAATTAACTAAATACTTTTTATTGCCGTATCTTTTCTCTAATTGCGCCCAACACTGACTGTAATTTACTTCGGAAACCGGTGTTTGTCTAACAAGCTGTTCAGCCTCACCGCTAAGATGACTCTTCAAGTAGTGCATTTTCTGAACATTGTCTAAACTACTATTGTTATGCACGAGTGATACAAATAAGTCTCTAAAAGTTGTCCACTCAGAGTATTTGCCACTAAAATTTGGAATTGATATTTTTGGTAATTTTACAAAAGAGTTTATACTTGATTTATTTGAGTTATTAGAAGTATCAGGTTCAGAAAAAGTAGCCTTAGGAACATCATACTTAGCAAGCATGGACTTAATCAGACATGTGTATATGACATATGTGTCTTCTGTACTATCATATAATTCCGATAACATTCTATTCCCTTGCGTTTCATATTGTTCATGCAGTTTAGTGTAATTAGTTACAAACAAATTCCAGTCCCGTTCTAATAACTCTCTTCTAGTTTGAATATAATCAACAGACAGTCTTTCTTTAGGCGACTTTTTAAAATTACTCAAGCCTCGATGAATAACATTTTGAAGTTCCTTTAAAAGATTGACTAACCCTTCCATTTTATTGACTAAAATAAAAACTAACAAAGATAAACAATTAACTTGTGTAAATAAACAACTCTAACCAAATTTCATCAAACTTAACAAGAACAATATATAACATACAAAACAATTTAAAATAAATTTCATAAATACTTGAATGAATTTTTCTAAGTGACCAAACTAAGGAATTAATCTAAGTGTAAAAATTTACTAAAATTTTCACAAGTGTTTGAACTTAATTTACTGGGACGGAAATCCGGCATAGACTCCCCGTTCCCTCGTTTTTGCTAAACTATTCTAAGTCTAACATGCCCAAATTACTCTAAGATAAAATTAAGTTAAAATAAACTAAGTCTTTTCTTCATAAATCACAATCCGATAAAATATTCTAAGTCCGAAATTTTTTTGGAATAGAGTTTAAAGTTGCTTGAAACTTCTCTTGAAATATAACAATGAAAAGAGTACTCACAGTTGCACTTCACACTAACACACTATGAACCTGCAAGTGGCGCCCTCTGTGGCTGGTCGCGGAACTACGCGTACGTCCCCTGTGACGTCGCGTGAGAGCTGCGCCTGCATCACCTTGCTGTCTTCTAGTGGAGTGTTGATCTGAGTGGCGCCCTCTGGTGGCCACTCGTTGAACTAATCCGCCAAAGCTGCTGGCTCAGCTCACCGCCTATGCTGTGTGAAGCTGTCGCCGCTAGTGCGGAGGACTCGCGTACCTTTCTGTAGCGATCCACTACGAGTACGCGGAAAAACGGCCAACGCGGTGGCCGATTTGAACTCAAAAAACCTGTCCAAACGATCCGGCTCGAAGGACCAATGTTTCCTAGCTAAGCTACTAGGTGATGTGCTGACCTACTAGCACACAAGATGGGGTGAATATAAATAAAACCGCCTCTGTGTACTGATCTAAGCTGGTATATTATTTGGTCTTCCAAATAATATACCAGCTTAGATCAGTACACAGGCAAAATTGATTTGTAAGAACAAATCAATTTTGCCTAATAGTTTTATTGGTAACGAAACCATAGCTCGCTTTTAAACGCGACAACGCTTTAGGGATCGTATTTAGGAGGATCCCTAATTGAGCACTGCCTCTTCTGGTCGTGGGGCGCAGGGGGTTGAGAGAAACAACGGTGTTCGGATACCGGATATATTTCGCGTAAACCCCCAAATAGAACTGTTCACTCAGACCAGTGCGCAGTAACTGTCCGTGCCTAGCATACTTCACGCTCACACAAGTTTTTGCTTGCCTTGCACTCTGCCATACATACTTACATGTGTCCCTACACCGCCATCTATCGAGCCATGAGACAACTTTTGAACAATAATATTTTTTGACTTTAACAATAAGTTTGGTCTTGAACACTTCAGTGTCGCTAAATATGTTATCCAGACAGGTAGAAGTAGTGGCGGTTATTCGAGTTGGTTCAAAAATAGATAACTAGGTTAAAAGATTTGAATAAGTTTAAAAGTCTTATATGTAGTTAAAGGAGAATCTTCCAAAATATTTACATTAAAATCTCCACATATAATTTTACCCTTTGTGCTTTTTTTTTTGTAACGACGTCAAAAATCATCAAATGACCCCTGGGACATTTCACGTGAAGCGGACAGGGAAAAAAAAGTGAGGTTCTGAAAATCGACCACATTCGGCCCATTTGTACTTCTAGTAGGTATGAATGTGTACGCAAAATATTGTCTTTGTATAGTGTATATTTACTAAGTTATAGGTTTCAAAAGAATTGTCGTTGATTGGTACTACAATTTTTCGAAGGTAATTACCTTTGAAAAATTGTTATGTTGAATTTATTTTGATTTTAAAGATTATGACGTCAAGGAACATAAAAAACCAAGGAACACTAACATTATACAAGCCAATAGAAATATCCCCATAGTTACAGAGTTTGCATGGTGATTAAAAGGTCTTGAGTTTGATCCCTACCCTTGCACTATTGACATGAACCCCTCCAGATATGAATAAGCACCGACCTTATCTGCTAGTTCTAAACCTCCAATTTTGTATAGTGCTAGCAGACATATAAAAAATAAGGAGTAGCGCGGCGGTCACCGCCGGCGCCGGACGTGTGCGCCAGCAGGCTCTCCACAGTGCCTGGCGTGTCCGCTGGAGGGCGCTACAGTGTCGTGCACAGTGTCGAGCACGGCGGCGAGCGCCGTCAGTAGCGCGGCGGTCACCGCCGGCGCCGGACGTGTGCGCCAGCAGGCTCTCCACAGTGCCTAGCGTGTCCGCTGGAGGGCGCCACAGTGTCGTGCACAGTGTCGAACACGGCGGCGAGCGCCGTCAGTAGCGCGGCGGTCACCGCCGGCGCCGGACGTGTGCGCCAGCAGGCTCTCCACAGTGCCTGGCGTGTCCGCTGGAGGGCGCTACAGTGTCGAGCACGGCTCAAGAAACTGTCTAAGCACACAGTGGCCACACCCCGGCAAACCGTGATGACCCACGGTCTAAACCCAGTGAAGGGGAACTATAGCCACTTTATGTAGTTATAGTTTTATGTGGTAGGTCCTGCCACATAATGCATAAAGTCTGCAGCGGTACGAGAAGCGGGCCCGCTAGTACGGCAAACCACCCGGTAATCGTGGCGTTGCAGCAGGGCATCTGTGATATGCCTGATCTTAAGGCACATGTCTGGACCCATATTAGTGACATGTGGCCATTCACTGCGGCTCCTCTTTCTGACTGGTCGTGTCGGTCTCCCGGTCCACTGGTCACAAGAATTTGGAGAAGAGAGAGTGGGTGTGTACCTGCGCAACTATTCACCCACTATAATATATTCCCGCGCTGATGACCCCTGGCAATATTCTGGATTCTGATTTCGCAAGCCCTGCGGCGATGGAGATTGGCGGTGGGGATTGAGCTGGTGAGCTTAGTTTCTAGCTGGTTCTCTGCACGTAGGCGATTGGACGGTGATGGTCGCTTTGGGACTCAACTGAGATGGGAGTTCTGATTCGGCAGCTCGCCCAATGACAGAGCAGCCCTATTTAGGGATAGCACTGCTCTCCCCATATGTACAAAGATCATCTAGTTTATCTGAAGGACCAACAAAGAATACTACTTTACTGAACTTTTTTAGCACAAAAACTTATAACAACACAACAAAAACAGATGAGAACATCAACAATAACATATAGCAACCAATACGCCCCTCCTCCATAGAAAATACAAAAAGAAAAACAAATATTAAAGAAATAAAACTTCCAAAAGAATATAATAAACAACAAAATACAAATAGAAAAAACGAAGTACGTCCCCCAATACGGCTGGTCACCGCGGGGGCGAAAGACTGCAACCCTCCAAAAATTAAAGCAGGAAAACAAAATAAGCTCTACATAGCCACCTTCAATGTAAGATCCCTTGCAAATGAATCGAGAATATTGGAATTGGAGCACGCAATATCATCACTAAAATGGGATATAATATATATATATACTTCCCTGCCGATTTCGGCTATGGTGACTGCTTTCAGCTACCATTGAGAGAAGAGCTAGGATGATCAGCTCTTCTATGCGCCCTTTGATGGCTGCAGTACCCTATTTTATGTGTAAACGTGCGCGAGCATTGGCTGCACGTTAGGATACCGTCCACGTAGTTATAATGAATGGCTACTGGTGTTTTAGCCTTAAGAGCATCACGCTTCGCATCCAGTGCGGATTTCCTTTGCTCTTCGAAATCTTTGATCGCATTTTTAAGTAGGCCTCTCCATTCAGGGCGGCAAATGGCTTTTGTCTCCCAGTTCTGAGGATCAATGTTGCAACTTTTCATGTGTCTTTTCTGAACATCCTTGAAGCGTAAGAACTGGCCACCTTGTTTCCGTCTGCCGTTCTGGAGTTCAGAAAAGAAGATGCGTTTGGCCACCCTATCATCATCCATGCGTAAAACATGACCGCACCACCTGAGCTGTCGCCGCATCAGGTACGCTTCTATGCCGCAGACATTCGCGCGTCGTAGCACTTCGGTATTTCTAATCCGATCCGACCATTTGATTTTCAGAATGTCTCTTATGCATATGGGCGAGAAACTAATATTTTTATTTAAATTGTAATTATTTTGTATCAACTACCGATAATTATAATGTTGCAAGTAATTTTTATTGTCATTTCCGTTTTTATATTGGTATTTGTTTTGACAGCTTTGTTAAATTTAGTATTTTTTTTTTATTTTGAACTTCCGTTTGATTTAAATTTATTAAGTTTTTGTTTTGAACTTCCGTTTACGATTTAATTTAATTATTTTGTAAATCTTTCTTTTGACTACAACTGTATTTCCGTTCGTGATATTACAAGTGTTTCCGGCTGTGATTAATAATTAATATTAGTATGTCTGTAGATTTAAAATTGTGTTTCCGTTTACATTTTATACCTGAATAAGTCTTCAATTTGATTTCAACCATGTTTCCGTTTGTATTATTTTAATTTAATAGTAGGATTTTATTTTAATTCTTGTGTTTCTTTCGTATTTCCGTTTTTGTATTAAATTCATAATATTAGAGCTTATTTTGATTCGCTAGCGTTTCTGATTGGTTGATTGTAGGTATTGTAATACTTTTAACATTCCCGCTCTTTTTGATTGTCAAAAATTGGTATAAAAAGGCCGCAATGTGGCCATTAGGATTCATTCTTTTTTCGCTCTGCAGTGAATAAACAACTTAAGTCGGAGTAAGTCCTTTTTATTATAATATTTGTTCCTCTATTTAATTGTGTGTGTTGGTGTGTGAACTTTTTGGTGGATATAATGTGTGATCGTGGTGACGACGGCGATGACTCGCCGACATGCACTTTAGATGAAATCGGTCCAGCGCCCGTATATGTTTCCGATAGAGGACCCATGTTTCAGCCGAGTATAAAAGATTTGAGAGGACTATGGCCTTGTAAACGGAGATTTTTGTCGAAAGCTTCAAATCATGTGTGTGTAAGACCTTGGCTCGTAATTTACCGAAAGCAGCTGATGCAGCGCCAATGCGATGGTTTATTTCGGTATCAAGGTCACACTTGGATGTAATTGTGCTGCCCAGATATTTGAAGGTATTCACTTGCTTCAGCTCAGTATCGCCAATGTTTACCTTGATAGGTTCTGTAGCTCCTTGAGAGTCGATTGCCATTACCTCAGTTTTCTTAACACTGATTTTTAGACCGAAACGACAACAGACTTCCTGAAGGTTAGTCATCAGGTTCTGGAGCTCTTGTGCAGAGTTGGTAACAAAACACAGATCATCAGCGTACATGATCTCCGTTATAAGAGCATGAGATACTTTAGTATATGCTTTTAATCTGGCCAGGTTAAAAAGTCCCCCATCAGTCCTGAAACGTATTTTGATTCCAGCAGAAGTTTGTTTGAGTGCTTCACTGACAACGACAGAAAAGTAGAGAGCAAACAGTGTTGGCGCAAGCACACAACCTTGTTTGACCCCACAGGTGACAGGAAAGAACTCTGACTGGTCACCATTATAGGTAACACAGCAGGTCATCTCGTCGTGCAGAAGGCGAATCATTCTCACAAACTTCTCAGGACAACCTAATTTTGCCAGTAAAGTCCAGAGGGCTTCCCTCGGCACGCAGTCAAAAGCTTTTTCTAAGTCCACGAAGCACATACACAAAGGTTGGCCTTGTTCTCGGCTTTTTTCCTGGAGTTGCCTGATGGAAAAGATGGCTTCGCCGGTGCCCCTGTTAGGTCGAAACCCAAACTGAGTTTCTGGCAATATGGCTTCGGAGACTGGTAAAAGCCGGTTGAGAAGAACTCTGGCAAATATCTTCCCAGGGACAGAGAGGAGCGATATACCCCGGTAGGAGTTGCAGTCGGAACGGTCTCCTTTGTTTTTATACAGTGTCTGTATACGGGATATTTTAAATTCAGGTGGTATTGTTTCCTCGTTCCAAATGCGATCAAAAATTTGCCAGATGTAAGTATGAAGTTGCTCCCCTCCGTATTTCAGCAGTTCTCCGGCGATGTTATCAACGCCAACTGCTTTTTTATTTTTCTGCTCTTTGATGGCTTGAACAACTTCAGCAAAAGTTAGTGGTTCAGCGAGCGACTCATTCGGCGGCAGAGGATGGATACGCCTTATATGCTCAAGATCTGCTGATCGATCTACATTGAGCAGGTGGTTAAAGTGCTCTGCCCAACGATCAAGTATATCCTGCTTAGCAGTGAGCTTTTGGGAACCATCTAGGGATCTTAATGGAGTGCAGTTTTTTATGGAAACACCAATCAACTTACGCATTTCTTCATAGAAAGCACCTAGTTGGTGGGTATCTGCAAGCCACTGTATCTTTTTTGCCTTTTCAAGCCACCATCTATCTTTCATCTTCCTCGTTAATTTCCTTAAGGAATCACCACTACTTCGGACTTCTTGACTGGATTTATGATTTCCTTCATTACGCTTTATGAGTACACGATGCTGTTTGAATGCTTCAGTTAGTGCCCTATCATTCTGGTCAAACCAGTCCTCGTTGTTTCGTTTTTTGTACCCTATGGTTTCCGTAGCCACAGTCAGTACGGTGGATGAGATCTGTTTCCATTTTGATATTAAGTCACCTTGCTGGGCATCAAACACATCTAGCGCATCTGTTAGGCCTTTCTGGTATTTTTCTTGAAGATCTTTACAATCCAGTGGATCTAAGTTGAGAGATATTGGTTTAGCCCTGCAGGGTCTTCGTGGTTCACGAAGGCGGAGTCTCAACTTAGTTACCAAAAGCCTGTGGTCTGTCCAGCAGTGCGCGCCGCGCATAACGCGTGTGATATGCACCTGGGAGATGTCCCTTCGTCGTGTTATCGCGTAATCGAGGAGGTGCCAGTGTTTAGAACGCGGGTGCATCCAGGTGGTTTTGAATTTGTCGCGAAGCCTAAACAGAGTGTTTGTGATGGTGAGGTCGAATTGGGCACAGAGTGTGAGTAGTAATTGTCCGTTACTATTCATATTGCCCACACCATTATTTCCAATCACGCCCGGCCACGACTCAGAATCTCTGCCAACCCTCGCGTTGAAATCGCCTAGCAGCAGTATTTGTTCGTTTGAACGTATGCTGGTAAGGCAATGGCAAAGTTCTTCATAAAACTGATCTTTGACACTGTCCTCATTACTCATTGTTGGTGCGTATACGCTTATCACATTCAGGTAGTTGTCGTTTGGTAGGTGAAGGCGTAATGAGATAATGCGGTCCGAGATGTATTGTGGACATTCTGGCAGTTTTTTTACGATGGTGGATTTGATGGCATGTGGTGTGGTCTATGATCACGTAGTGATTAGTTAGTATTGATAATGTTAAGATAAGTAGACGATAGGAATGCCTCGTACAGAATAAGATATTTAATAAGATAATAAATAGTTAAGATAAGCACGTAGCTTTTCCTTTGTATAAATAGCGTAGTATACTCAATAAAGGGGTGCACTTCTTAGTAGGTATTGGTTGCCTTGACTATACCTAAATATGTAGTTCTGTTGTTTTATTAACACGTCTACCCTCATCAACACCTAAGGACCCTGCCTGTCGGAAGGTTGGCAAGCCCAACATCACATGGCGACCCTGCCATTCGAACGGACCCTGCCATTCGAACGGACCCTGCCATTCGAACGGACCCTGCCATTCGAACGGACCCTGCCATTCGAGCGGATCTTGTGATTCGAGCAGACCCTGCGAGACCCTGCGAGAGCGGTTGGACAATATCGAAACGCCATGGGAAGCACGACGTCCAAAGAAGAAGTAATAGTAGCCCAGACGGCAGCAGGAGGATCAAATGTCGCGATGGTGGCGAAGGAACAATTAGCAACGACCAACACGGTGCTGTTTTTTATAGCCACTTGTTTTGCGCTTATGATCATTGGCGTGGTATTCTGGTTATATAGAAGATGTCACCAGAACTGGATTGAAGAGAAAATACGACAAAGGGAGATGCAAAGAGTAGTGCAGACGGCCTAAGGAGCATACGGAGCGACAGGAAGATCTGAAGTAAGTGTTTAAATATGTACTAAGTGTTGTGACAATGTTGTGGTTTATTGTGAATTAGAGACAATAAGTTTTTGTTCAAATGGAAGTAGAGTTAACAACGTTATTTTTACAGTTAAAATTATTAAGAGAAGCTATTGTTAAATTAGGTCCCAGTAGGTCTTTGATAAAAAGATAAATGAAGCAAAAGCCCTTTATAGTAAATTTAAATGTATAATTGAAGGAACGAGCAAAGAAAAATGTTCAGAGGAATTAGTGCAATTAGTGAGTAACATAGAAAGTTTGTACAAAAATACTATTAAGTTTGAGAGCGAGGTCAGTAACGAACAGAAAATGGCGGCAGAAAAGTTTTCGTTGAAAACGGCGGTTAGCTTACTACCGAAAATGAATGGAGATGAACAAGTTACTCAAGATTTAATTGATGCTATAGGATTATATAGTTCTATGTTAGAAGGGACCGATAGTGTTCTTTTGATTAAGTTTGTGCTAACTACACGGCTTACCCAGGGTGCTAGGATTCGGTTGTCACCTACTTACGCGTCGGTAGACAGTCTTTTGGCAGATATGAAGAAACATCTTCTTACGGTAAAATCTGACGTTGCAATACAAGCTAAGTTAACGCGCACTAGGCAAGATAATAAATCAATTGCAGACTTTGGAGCAGAAATAGAAAGGCTGATGACTGATTTGACTATTTCTCAGGCGGGAGAAGATTCGGAAGCTTATAAAATATTACAACCATTTAACGAAAAATATGCAATTAGGAAGTTTGCAGACGGCCTTCGTAATCAACGTCTTGGTACGATCATTACGGCACGGAATTTAACATCCTTAAAAGATGCTATTAGGGTAGCAGAGGACGAGAATTGTGCTTCATCGTCACAAGTCATGACGTACCAACGCTGGCCCTCAAGGAGTAGTTTTTCTACATTCAATAGAGGTCGTGGAGATAGTGTTAGGAGACATTCTGTAAGAAATTCGTACACGCAGAGTACGCGCAAAAATGTCAACATGGGGCATAACGGTGGAATGCGCGGTCGCAGCAATAATGCTTATCGAGGACGGCAGACTCAGCAAGGTAGAAGGCGTGTAGCATACTTTTCGCACGTGCGGAGCGATAATGATTCATTGTCAATGTCACGAAGTAGCGAAGGTGGACAGTTGAATGAAACGCAGTTTTTTCGAGTCTAAGCATATTTTAGCTTACGATAGTATTAACTGGGTTAATTTAGTGATAAATAGTATACATAGCGAATGGTTAATAGATACGGGTGCGTCGATATCAGCCGTAAAAAATATTTTTTTAAGGGATAACGCTTTGAACTGTAAGATAGTTAAGGATGAGTTAGTGATTAATGGTGTAGGAGGTAGTTTACGAGCTATAGGTTATGTACATTTAAAGTTGGAACACAGACAGTGTTCATTCGTGCATAAGTTTTATATATTTGATGATTTGCCTTGTAAGTCAGTTGGCATATTGGGACAAGATTTCTTGCAGAAGTATGGAGGTATTATAGATTTTTCGACGAACAGATTGACTCTTAAAAATCACGCTAGACAGTTAGTTTCGATGCCGCTAAGGACCTATGATTTCTTATTAACTATACCTCCGCGTTGTGAAGTAGTAAGGTATTTTCCTGTTAATAGAGCAGAAGATTGTGTAGTGATTAGGAAAGAATTACGCAAAGGAGTTTTTTTAGCTAGTGTGATGGCTAGGCCTAGGAATGGGATGATACCCATTAGAATTTTAAATACAACCTCGGAGGAAGTTATGTGTAGCATGTCGAATGTAGAAGTTTTCCCATTAAGTAATTTCGATTGTTGTAATTTTGTAAAACCTGAAAAGGACGTTGAGCGTGTAAAGAAAATATTTTCTTTACTTAAACTTGACTATTTGAGGTCCGAGGAGAGGTTGTCAGTTGAGCAAATATGCGCGAAATATCCAGATATTTTCCATATTCCAGGAGATAAGTTAGCTATCACGAATGTATATAAGCAGTCGATACGATTAAAAGACAATGTTACTCCAGTTTATAGGAAACAGTATAGGATACCGTATATGCAGAAAAAGGAAGTTGATAGACAGGTACAGGAGATGCTAGAGAATGGTATTATTGAAGAATCAGTTAGTGAGTGGTCTAGTCCTGTATTGATAGTTCCTAAAAAAGCGGATCGTAGTGGTGAGAAAAAATGGCGTGTAGTGATAGATTACAGACAGTTGAATGAAAAAATTCAGGACGATAAATTTCCATTACCGAATATAAATGAAATCTTGGATTCAATGTCAGGAGCTGTTTACTTTAGTCATTGTGATTTATCTCAATCGTATTATCAGTGTAGTTTAGATGAAGATAGTCGGAAGTATACGGCTTTTACTACGGATAAAGGTCAGTATCAAATGTGCAGGTTACCTATGGGATTAAAAATAAGTCCGAGTGCGTTTAGCAGGTTAATGACTGTAGCCATGTCTGGATTGAATTATGACAAATGTCTGGTATATTTAGATGACCTTGTAGTGTTCGGAAGGAATTTAGAAGAGCATAATCGGAACCTTATGTCAGTTTTTTCTCGACTAAGAGAAGTAAATCTTAAACTTAATCCAACAAAGTGTGAATTTTTGAAAAAACAAATACTTTATTTAGGGCACGTAATTTCAGCAGAAGGTATTTCACCAGACCCAGAAAAGGTCATAGTAAATAAAAATTATCCGCGTCCAACAAATAGTGAGGAAGTTAAGCGTTTTGTAGCATTTGCAAATTATTATAGGAAATTCATTCCTAACTTTGCTAGAATAGTTATTCCAATGACTAAGTTGTGTAAAAAGAATATGGTGTTTCAGTGGACCGAACAATGTGAGGAATCATTTTTATTATTAAAACAAGCATTGATGAATCCTCCAGTATTAGATTATCCAAATTTTTCTGATAAAAATACTTTTATATTGCAGACAGACAGTTCAGGTTTTGCTATAGGTAGTGTCTTGTGCAATGGGAATGGAAAACCTGTTGCATATGCTAGTAGATCTTTGAATAAGAGTGAGTTAAACTATCCTATAATAGATAAAGAATTGCTGGCTATAGTTTGGTCAGTTAAGTATTTTAGACCATATTTATATGGGAGAAAGTTCGTTGTAAAAACTGATCACAAACCACTTTTGTATTTGTTTAACATGACAGATCCTTCCAGTAGGTTGACTAAATTTCGATTGTGTTTAGAAGAATACGACTTTGAGGTCGAATATGTGAAAGGAAAGGAAAATGTATTAGCCGATGCTTTATCCAGAATAGTTATTTCGAGTGAAGAGTTAAAGAGCATGCATGAAAAAACTATATCTGTAATGACCAGAGCACAGTGCAAACAGTTAAAAAACTCGGATATTCGTAAGACAGACTCTGCGGTTGATAGGACTGATCACCCTAGGATCGTAGAAGTTCTTAAAAAACAAGGAAATGATATAGAAGTACTTCAGGTAGGTGTAGATAAGTGGGAAGAGTTGTTACGTAACAAGAAGAATGATTGTAAAACGATATTTGCAAAGTCGCGTAATTTAATGTATATGCCAGAAAACTCGAGTATTTATATAAACTATGAATCTTTATCGGCATCATCGCGAGACGAGTTGTCGAAAGACATAGTCACATTTTGTGTGGAAAATGGAATAAAAGAAGTAGTTATTTAAAAAAATTGTTATAACAAAGAGATGATAGAAAAACTGGCAAAATATTTTAAAGAGAATAGTAAATCGATATGTGGAGATTTTAAAGTTTGTGTAGTAACGGGTGTACGAAGAGTGGAAGATATAGATGAAAGAAAGGTCATTATGAATGATTTTCATATTTTACCCACGAGTGGACATGCTGGAATACGTAGGATGGTGAACAATATAAAAAAGTATTATTATTGGCCATCTATAGAAAAAGATATCGGAGAGTATGTGCGGAAATGTGATAAATGTCAGAAACAAAAGTATCAGAAAAATATTAGGGAACCAATGACCATAACAACCACAGCATCATCAGCTTTTGAAAAGATTTATTTAGATGTAGTAGGACCTTTTGATAGGGACGAATATGGGAATGTGTACATATTGACGTTGCAGTGTGAACTTACTAAGTTCGTTGAAGCCTATCCATTAAAAAACAAGTCGGCAAATGAGGTAGCAAGAGTTTTAGCAGAAAATTTTATTTTAAGATATGGAATACCAGAAGGCATTGCGACAGATAGGGGTTCTGAATTTATTTCAAAAGTTATGGTAGAATTATGTAGTATCTTGGGAATCAGGAAAACAACATCAACAGCGTATCATCACGAAAGTATAGGATCGTTAGAAAACGTTCATAAAACTTTAGGTGCATATTTGAGAATACAAACAAATAACAGTACAGCATCATGGAGTTCTTGGATTCCGTATTGGTGTTTTTCATATAATACAACAGTTAATACCGTAACCAAGTATACACCTTATGAATTAGTTTTCGGAAAGATATGCAGATTACCAAGTAATCTACAAGGAGCAAGTGTTGAACCATTGTATAATTTTGATAATTACCCTTTAGAATTTAAGTATCGATTACAAAGAGCTCAAGCTGATGCTAAACAAAACTTAGTAGCTAGTAAAATATTGAGGAAAGAGTGTTATGATAGAAATATAAATCCAATAACTTATAAAGAAGGTGATTTGGTGTTAATTAAAAATGAAACGGGTACCAAATTAGATTGTGTATATGACGGACCGTTTGTGGTTGTCAAGGATGAATCACCAAATGTTGTAATTAAGGATAAGTCGAATGTAGATAAAGTAGTGCATAAAAATAGGACTAAGTTATATTGTAAAAGGTAAAAAAAAAAAAGTATGCATTTATTTTTATTTTTTTTTTCCTTTGGAAGGGTGATGTGGTGTGGTCTATGATCACGTAGTGATTAGTTAGTATTGATAATGTTAAGATAAGTAGACGATAGGAATGCCTCGTACAGAATAAGATATTTAATAAGATAATAATTAGTTAAGATAAGCACGTAGCTTTTCCTTTGTATAAATAGCGTAGTATACTCAATAAAGGGGTGCACTTCTTAGTAGGTATTGGTTGCCTTGACTATACCTAAATATGTAGTTCTGTTGTTTTATTAACACGTCTACCCTCATCAACACCTAAGGACCCTGCCTGTCGGAAGGTTGGCAAGCCCAACATCACAGACAAACCCTACGCCAGCTAACCTTCGTTCACTTTGGGGTCTTCCTTTCCAGAAGAATGTATAACTACCGCCGATTTCCTCGAGTTCGCCTTGGTCAGCCAAGCGTGTTTCGCTTAAAGCTGCCACGTCTACATTGTATCGAGCAAGCTCACGTGCTACGACAGCAGTTTTACGCTCCGGGCAAAGGTTTCCGTCATTATCGATTAATGTACGCACGTTCCATGCGCCAAATGTCATAAATGATGTTTTTATATTATTTTTCTTGTTACGTCGACCGCGAGTAATGGGGTGCCTAAGCAGCCGCGGTTGCTACTCCCCCAATTTGACGGGACAAGCATTTTTTTAGGACACCTTTTCTAGCCCCCTCCCCGGCTGAGCGGGGGAAGCAGTGCCTCCCTAAATAGGGCTGCTTCATCACCTAAGGTGCTGCCCAATCCACACTGTTGTCCCAAGTGCAGTGCAGAAACGACCACTCTCCTTAGGCTGCCATACGTGCAGGCTTCAGACAAAGCCGGGTGTGCACCACCACCCAACCTCTCTACTTCAGCCCATCGCCGCAGGTCTTTTATCAGGATCCAGTAACCAGAAGCAGTCAGTTGCGCGGGAAATATTTAAGTGCGTAAGTGTTTGCGCAGACACAGACGCACTCTCTCGTCCTCCACCCTCTATTCCCAGTGGAACGGAGAGCCGCCACGACTGGAGAAGGTTTTGGATGCAGTGAATGGCCGTCGAGCACTTTTGACCTCTGACGTCGCCCTAAGCCTATCACAAGGCTTCACTGTCCCGCCGAATCCGCCACTACCGGTTGCCTATCAGCGTTGGTGTGCCATCTTCGCCGGGGCAGATTCTACGCATAAAGCGGGAGGTATCCGCAGCTAGTGGCTACTAGCTGCGGATGCGGTGTGCGAGAGCAGGATATAATAGGTATAAGTGAAACGAGACGAGAAGGTTTTACAATAGAAGACAGAGACAATTACCACCTATACAATTGTGGCCACGCCAAAGGAAAATATGGAGTAGGATTCCTAGTTAAAAAGCAACTCTCAGTAGAGGTCCTTGATTTTATTGGTATAACAGATAGAGTCGCTTTAATTCACATTAAGCTACATGGGAAACTATATAGTATCGGTCAAACATACGCACCTACCCAAAAAGCAAGCGAAAAAGAAATCGAAGAATTCTACACCGGCCTAGATACATTATTGGAAAAAAGCAACCCAAATTTTATACTTCTTGGGGACATGAATGCCAAAATTGGGCATCCAGCAGAGGGTGAAAACAGAGCGATGGGCAGCTACGGATATGGTATAAGAAATAAGAGAGGTGAAAGATTTGTTCAATTCTGCCTTCAGCATAATTTGAAAATAGTTAACACGCTCTTCAGAAAACCCAGTAAACTTAGATGGACTTGGCTGTCACCTGATGGTTATACTCGGAACGAAATAGACTTTATCGCCACAAACAAACCGAAATTTATAGAAAACTGCAACGTGATAAATAGCATACACCACCCAAGTGACCATCGTATGGTTAGAATAACAATTAATATTGAGCGCAGGCACCTGCGACGTAAAAATTTCTGTACAACAGCCCGGAAAGAAATTGACTACGAAACATACAACACAGAAATCAACAAATTTATACAGCCAGACATGAAAACATCTGTGCAGAACTACTACAACACTATAGAGAATACAATCTTACAGAGCGCTGAACGCTCTAGCATCAAAGCAGCACCATCTAACTATAACAACAGGAAAAAAGCAATACTAACAACAGAAATTAAAGAATTTAGTCAGCAACGACACTACTTAAAAAACAAGCACAATAAAACAAAAAAGGAAAAAACTCAACTTAGCAAGCTTTATAGACAAATAAATAAACAGATCAAGAAAAATATGAAACGATATAGAGCCAATATAATAGAAAATCACATCAGAAAATCTGGAGCAGTCAAAAGGGCGTATAAATATCTAACCAACTCAAAACACGTGATGAACCAGCTTCAAAACGAGGAAAAATCTACAGTTACAAGCAGAGATGGGATCATGAAAATAGCCACAAACTTTTACCAGCAACTGTATGCATCACAAGATATCACAAACCAGGAACAACTAGCCGAGGAAAGAGTTTCTCAAAACGATGACGAAGTACCAACATTTAATACAAATGAAATCGAATACTCATTAAAGTTGTTAAAAAAAGAAAAAAGCCCAGCATCAGATGGTATTACGAATGAAATGTTAATTGCCGGTACTAAAGCTCTCATTTCACCACTTACAAACCTATTCAATTTAATACTATCGACAAAGGACATACCTAAACAGTGGACGTGCTCAGATATCGTTTTGCTTTTCAAAAAAGGAGACCCGAAATCAATATCAAACTACAGACCAATCAGTCTCACGTCGTGTGTCTACAAGGTATTTGCATCGACTCTACTCCGACGTCTTACTTATATCTTAGACGAACACCAGCCAGTAGAACAGGCAGGCTTTGTAAAGGGGTTTTCGACAACAGATCACATCCACACTTTGAAACTGGTCATTGAAAAGTATAACGAATATAACCTACCCCTCTACATTTGCTTTATTGACTACAGCAAAGCGTTTGACTCTATATCCCACAATGCAATCTGGCGAGCTCTATCAAACCAAGGAATCAACCACGACTATATCAATATACTGAAGGAAATATACAACAAAAGTAAAGCTAGAATTAAAATAAATGAATATGGCCCAACATTTGAAATAGGAAGAGGAGTGAAGCAAGGTGACCCCCTATCTCCCAAGCTCTTCATTGCAGTACTGGAAGAAATATTCAGAACA
Organism: Helicoverpa zea x Helicoverpa armigera; assembly: GCA_033682625.1. Classification (NCBI taxonomy): domain Eukaryota; kingdom Metazoa; phylum Arthropoda; class Insecta; order Lepidoptera; family Noctuidae; genus Helicoverpa; species Helicoverpa zea x Helicoverpa armigera. The sequence continues at coordinate 271,269 of JAWIIS010000075.1, forward strand.
CTTGACTGGGACGATAAAGGGATAAACATATATGGCAACCGTCTCTCGCATTTGAGATTCGCGGACGATATAGTACTGCTCTCGGAAGACCCAAAAGAAATGGAATGCATGATACAGTCACTCAGCAATGAAAGCAGGAAAGTAGGTCTAGAAATTAACTGGGAGAAAACTAAATTAATGACAAATAGGCAAACCATAACTATAAAGTCGGACTCAACAGAAATCGAATATGCTGAAGACTATATTTACTTGGGACATTTAATATCCTTCAAATCATGCAATGATAAAGAAGTAGAGCGAAGAATTAAAATAACCTGGAACAAGTATTGGGCAATGAAGGAGGTTTTCAAGAGCAATCTACCAGTTACACTGAAAAGTAAAGCTATGCAAACATGTTTAGTACCCTGTCTCACTTACGGCTCCCAAACGTGGCCCTTGTCAACAAAACAGACACATAAAATCAAAGTGTGCCAAAACAGCATGGAAAGGAGTCTCCTGGGCCTTAAGCTAAGAGATAAAGTGAGAAATGAAGACATCAGGAAAATTACTAAGGTAAAAGACATAGCAAAAACCATTATGACCCAGAAATGGAAATGGGCCGGGCATGTCCAAAGATCACCAGGTAACAAATGGTCCAAAACTGTCACCAATTGGTACCGGATTTACAAGAAAAGACGACAAGGAAGGCCATTAAAAAGATGGAGTGATGATATAGTTGGTACGGTGGGAAATACCTGGAGCAGACCAGCAAGAGACAGAGCCAAATGGAAAGAAATGGAGGAGGCTTTCACCGCCAGAGCGGTCCTTACAAAATACTAACACTAGAATAAGCATAATCTTTTAAAATAAATATAATACTAACACTACAAATAATGTTTAGAAATGTAAGTCTTTTAAAGTGTGTAAGGAAAATAAAGCTCATTATTATTATTATTACTGCTCTCCCCAATCCGGGGAGGGGCCTAGAAAAGGTGGCCCAAACAAAGCCCATCTCTTTTTCAACCAGATGGTTAACCGCGATCATCTGGTCACCAACTTTTGCGGTCGAAAATTCACACAAAGTTATACCAAAACCATTAATATAGCAACTTGGAACGTTCGTACACTTTTGGATAGTGCCGTCCGAGCGTGCCAATGGGAAACAAACTTTGAAGATCTTTGGGTGAGCGTTAAACTAAATGAGGGAAAGAAAGTAAATATTTGTGCTATATATCTACCTCCACCGATAACGCAACAGCATCTTGACGAGTTCTTGAGCTCAATAACTAGTGTGAATGAAACCGTCGGTGAAGATATAATAATTATAGGTGATTTTAATCTTTCTTTTATCGAATGGAAGCAGGATAACTGCAACAATAACGGTACGTCAGCAATTCCATCGAACTACAATAACTTGTTGGGATATTCTATTGTTGATTTCATGTCTCTGAATAATCTGTATCAGTATAATATTATACAAAATAGTAACAATAGAACCTTAGATCTAGTTTTCTCAAACATATTAAATGTTACTGTTAAAAAGCCTGTCTCTCCTATAAGTAAAGTAGATTGTCACCACCCCCCTTAGAAATTAACTTTATGATCAGAGCATTTGTAACTTTAAAACCTAAGAAAACACTGTCATTTAATTTTAAGGCTGCCGACTACAAACTTGTCAATAACGAACTAAATGAGATCGATTGGAAGGGACTTTTTGAACCATGTCTAAATGTCGACGCAATGATAAAAACTCTCTACGAAAACATAAAGTCAATAATACTCAAAAATATCCCCAAGATGAAACGCGTCAATAATCGTTTTCCAACATGGTACTCTAAATCATTGATTCAAATCCTGAAGGAAAAGGAAAAGTTAAGGCAACGTCTAAAAAAATACAGTAATCCACGCGATAAAATTGAGTATAGAATACTTGACGACAGAGCGCGATCGGCTATAAAGAAATGCTATCGAGAATATGTGAATACTGTGGAAAAAAACATAAGAGCAAACCCAAAGGCATTCTGGTCATTTGTAAAGATAAAGAAATCACAGCCTAATTCTATACCCTCAGAAATGAAATTAAACGACTTAGTAGCTATAACAGGCGATGAAATATGCTCACTGTTTGCTACTCAATTCTCTTCAAGTTTCTCCACGTCTGCTAGCACCCCAACAGCAGCAACAACTGACTTACTCGTAAAATGTTCCACACACACACTTAGCGGAGTCACCTTTACTGAGAAAGAAGTTCTTAAATCGCTAAAAAAGCTCGATGCAACTAAAGGTGCGGGACCAGATGAGCTCCCACCCCTGTTTATAAAAAAATGTGCCAAAAACTTAGCTTATCCTTTAACCCTAATCTATACATATAATAAATCTGTAAAAAAACTGTGTCTGTACATTGAATATATTAAAAAAAAAAAAATTGGGTGGGGTTTAGAAACAGTAATGGAGCACGAATCCAAAAAAAAAATTCTGTCTGTTTGTCTGTATGTCTGTATGTCTGTATGTCTGTATGTCTGTATGTCTGTATGTCTGTTTGTTTGTACACGCTAATCTTCGGAACTACTGAACGGATTTCAATGATTTTTTCTTTGTTGTATCAGTATTAAGCCGGGTCAACATATAGGCTATAATTTATCTTCGAAACTTGAAGACCTGATGCAGAACTCCAACAGACCGACAAAACTATAAGAGATACAAAAATGGTGCCATGGCAAAAATTGTTTCATGTGATGAGCATTTTCAGCTGAGATAATAAATTTTAAGATCTGGAACACCTGATGTGGAACCCCAAGAGCCCAGCTTCTCTGTACCATATACGGGTATGACGTTTTAGCAAAAGTTGTTCAATTTGATAAGCACTTCCTATTGACTTATACAAATTGAAGATCTAAAACACCTGATGTGGAACTCCAGGGGCCCAGCTAGACTATAGCATATAGAGGTATGACGTTTTAGCAAAAGTTGTTCAATCTGATAAGCACTCTCTGTTGACTTATAAAAATTGAAGATGTAAAACGCCTGATGTGGAACTCCAGGAGCCCAGCTAGACTTTAACATATGAAGATATGAGGTTCTAGCAAAAGTGGTTCAATCTGATAAGCACTCTCTATTGACGTATAAACATCGAAGACGTATAAAAATGGCAGGTGGAGACTCGGCACCTCACTTACTGGGCCCCCGGGAATCAGTCACTGAATAGCAACAAGAGGGCAACAGGGACATGAGCGGCTGAAGGGCGAGGATACCTCGGCGGACTTTAAACGCAGATTACGCGCTCCCTGTGGGTCACTTACCATGAGGCACCTACCTTCCAAGCAGGGCTACTAATCCTGCTCTAGCGACTCCATTCTGGACGGCCAAGCCAAGCCAGAGGCGTGAGACCTACCCCCGTCATGGTTCACTTCGACCGGCCGGAGATGGGGGACAGTATACTCCCTGTTCTCCCTGGAGAACTCAGTATATATAGCCCCGCGGGGTCGCTACTCCCCGTCATCAGCCTCAGATGTCCTGCAGTGCTTATATCTCATTATTATTGTCGTTATTATCTCAAGAGCCTTTGTCCCAATTATGTTAGGGTCGACTTCCAGTCACGATGCAACTGAGTACCAGTGTTTTACAAGGAGCGACTGCCCAGCTGACCTCCACAACCCGGTTACCCGCTCAACCCAACACCCCTTGGTAAAACTGGTCAGACTTACTGGCTTCAGACTACCCATAACGACTGCCAAGAATCTTCAATGTCAGCCGGAACCTACAGTTTAACTTCCCCTCCAAATAAAGGTCATTGGTATCCAAAATATACGTAGAAAGTACATACGAACTTAGAAAGTTGCATTGGCAGGTACTTGCCAGACCTGGAATCAAAGACGCTCATACTTGAGAGATTGGTTCTCTACCCACTAAACCACCACAACTTCCACTAAGTCACCACGACTTTGTCATCTATTTAATGTTTTTTTACGTAATAATACGTGTAATATTTCTGCCACACTCAACTTAAATGCGTACTAATTAAAATCACTACTTTTATCCCTATGGTCACGTCTATTGCGGTTCAATTCTCAGCGTTTTGTTTAGTCTGCTGTGCTTTTGCCGTTAAAGTACAAAAATTAAATATATGGAACGTTTCTAATGGTTATGCGTATTCCGTTGTTTTCAAGTCAACGGGCCCTTAAAATTCAATATCAGACTATTCAGATCTTTGATTTTGCTGACCCCGTAGTCGCTGGCATAAGGGACAGGATCCGCGTACGAAGTCGCGGGCAGAAGCTAGTAATATAATATAAATATAACTACATAATACAAATACAAATTAATAATATATTGTAAAGAATAGTTATTTGTTATACAAGAGTGCAAAGTTGCTTTTTAACCGCGGGCTCAATTTTGATGACCGAGCAAGCGAAGGATTCTAAAATTGGAACACGAGCGTAGCGAGTGTTTCAATAATTAGAATCCTGAGCGATAGCGAGGGAATCAAAAGAGCACAAGGTGAAAAATCTTTGCACTCGAGTGCAACACGTAACTTTTCATCCCACCTCATCGAAGAAATTTCTAACTGCAAAAAAACAAAATGGCGCGCGCACATATGAGTATCAAATTAAAAAGAAGTAACTATTAAAGTTCATTTAATTGAAAACTCAGTTTAAAAATGAAACGAGGTTAAAAATCTATGTAAAAACAATAATAAAAATTACTTAGTTAATTGAATAATTATTTTAAGCTGTATTTTATTTGTTTAATATGTATTTGTTTGAAAAGTCTTATCAAGATTGTCACAAATGTAGTATTGCACACGAAGTTCTAAATTCAAATCACTTTGCCACTCTAGAGGATAAAAACGGCTTTTGCGCTCAGATATCAAAGGGTAAAACTACTCTTTCCGAGATGGTGGGATGAAAAAAACATTTTTGGAGCAGTAGAAAAGTTTTATTATTTGGGAAACGTGACTAATAGCGCCATCTGTTAGTAACGTGTAGTACTTTATTGTCTCAAAGTCAAACGGTCAACCTATCTACAAGAAAGAGATAGAAATATGACGCCTAGCGGTTTCGTAATTCAAACTTTAGTGTTGCTTTAACCCTTAAATGCATGATTTTTTGTTTTGTAAAATAAATAATATGTTTGTGTAGATGTTTGGCGATATGTAATGGGAAAAATAATGAAAAAAAACCCAAGTGAAAAATAAAGGTTTTATTAGGAAAAAAATATATGTTGCCTTTTGGACACATTATGCGTTGAAGGAATACCTAATCTAAAAGTGAAATGCAGCAAAACAATTTCTTTCTTTGGTATGGCAAAGAGCAACAAGACATTTGGTGCACTCGGTGCGCGAAAATCCTTTACAACCAGGCAGTCTGCATCTATTTTTCTTTTCGCATCTTCTTTCATTGTGGTCGACACCATCCGTTCTTACATCTTTTACTGGCACAGGGTTGAGTGGTGTACGACGAGGTTTCTTCGCTTCCAATTCCCTTTCAATATTGCTGCTAGAGGGTCTTCCTCTCTTTTCAACACTTTTTTTATAGTTACATAAAGCCTCTGCCAACTCTGCTCTAAAGTCTCCTAAAGTCATTTTTTTGGTCTGATTTCCATTATTAGCTTTTTTATACAAAACCCACGAGTTGATGACCGCCATATCGATCAAATGATAGAAGATACGAATGTACCACTTCCTGCTCTTGATTCTTATCCTGTACCTTCCCAAAAAACTATCCATAAGGTCGACGCCCCCCATGTGGGCGTTATAGTCCTTGATAATTTTTGGGCAGGGTATAGTTATTACTTTTTTCTGTTTCTTGTCGTACCTGTCGACTGTCGCGGCCGGTTCTGCTCCAACATATGTAGACGCCAATGTTACCATTTTGTTATCCTTCCAGGTAGTTACAGATATGTCTACACCTTCATAATCAGCCACTTGCTCCTCATAAGAACCTCGAGGTACAGAATCTTTCATGAATGTCTGCTGTGTTGGCATCTTACAATTCTTGCCGAGACGATTCCTTTGGATGGTACCCAGAGCATAAATGCCCTGACTATCAAGATAGTGCAGCAAAGGAATTGAGGTGTAAAAGTTGTCGAAATAAATTATATGGTTTGCCCGCCGAGGGATTGAACGACACAATCTTATGACGGTATTTCCTACCACTCCTAGATCTGGTTCACCTGGGACTTGGGCAAAATCTTGCTTACCAGAGTATATTTCAAAAGTATATGCATACCCAGATAGAGAGCACAACACAAATAACTTGAAGCCCCATTTGTGTGGCTTGTTTGGGAGATACTGTTTCATAAAATGAGACACTTTGGTGGCACACATTTGTTCGTCTAGGGATAGTCTTTGCTCAAATGGAGCAGCAATTATAAACGATGAGTTTAGATGGTCCACCAATGGTCTTATTTTATGGAGACGATCATGATGTGGATGATTTACAGGTTTGTGCTCTGAGTTGTCGTTGAAATGAATAACAGATCGTATTTTTTCAAATCTGTTTACTGTCATAGTTTTCATGATTTGAGCAAAGCCGTATTTTGACCAGTATGATCGGACACTAGGGTAGTGAAACACCGACATGAATATGATAATACCTAAAAATTGACGTATTTCTGTAGCAGTTACGGGCGCACTGGTAACACTCTCTTGGATAATATATAAATTGGTCTGTTCGACAATTTTTGTAATAACTGCGTCATTTATGAATTTAGAAAAAAATTGGAATGGAGTTTCCAGGCTCGCGACGTCTGAGGGTAGCTCTGAGCTTCCTAAGAAGGCTATGCGATCTTCATTCCATACCAAATTACGCTTTTTCCATATTAGATCTCTGCTACGTGATCTCCAAGCTGCAACTCCAAGAATACCCGGAACTGATGGAGTTGGCAAAGACCCCGAAGTAGGTTCCACGGACGAGGTCTCACGAAAAAGGGGCTCCTCTTCGGATACAAGTGGAGGGTCTTCGTCGACTTCTTCATTTTCGGGTGATTCATTATCCAAATCAGTCAAAATATCTTGTATACTTGGATAATAATCTATATCATTTTCGTCACCTATGTCTTCTTCATCTTCTGAGATACTTCCATTTTCTAAAGCCATGAGCATATCTTCGATATTTTCATCGCGCAGCCTGCGGGGCATGCTAAAAATCGAAAGCAAAAAATAACTACAAGCCGGCCCACAACCATATAAATTCGTAAAGCAAACGCATAATGTAGACATTTGGCAACATATTAAAAACTACCTTGACGTAAAATTACAAAGAAATCAGCGGAAAAATATATGAAATATCAAAAACTTACCTCATTTTTTACTCGATTACTATTTTTCAAACTTTGAAGAATAGATTCTTTGATGTGAAATCGTAAATCAAATCACTCGTACTCGCCAAAACATAAACTTTTACACTTACTCGTTTGAAATGCCGAGTGACAGAAAAATAACCGGCAAAATTCGTTACAGTTTTTTTTTTCTAATAGTCTATAGTCTATGTCCGCATTTTACGTTGCGTTCAGAAACGTACAGATGTCAAATTACTTTTTTGCTGGTCAAAAATAAATTGTTGCCATTTGTCAACTGTATGCATTTAAGGGTTAACCGCTGAGCGACTTGTGCACGTTTTAATCTGTGACAGTTGTTATTATTAATGGCGCCGTACGGTGATCGTTACCCCATTTCACTTGGTACTTCATCGAAAATATAAAAATTTAAGAAAAATATCTAAATGATTGGCTCAAAAGTGGAGTTTTTAACCGACTTCCCAAAAAGGAGGAGGTTATCAATTCGGCGTGTATGTTTTTTTTTCTTTTTTTTTCTATGTATGTACATCGATTACTCCGAGGTTTATAAACCGATTTACGTGATTCTTTTTTTGTTCTACGCGGAATAGCTGCCAGTTGGTCCCGTAGTCGTCAGGTCAGGATCTGATGATGGAAACTCTGAGAAATCGAAGGCAACCTTCGAAAGTTGTAGGCATACATAGGGTAAAAACTTAACACTCAGGTGTATGCCTAAAAACACTATACAACAGTGAAGGTTTGGAGCTGACCTGATGATGGAGACCAGAGAGGGTCGAGGGAACTGGACAACTGAATATGTAAACTACCTCGTGTTTGGGCTTATATTATTTGTATTGACGAGACCTTTGCAAAAGTGAAGGTTTGGAGCTGACCTGATGATGGAGACCAGAGAAGGTCGAGGAAACTCGACAACTGAATATGTAAAATACCTCGTATTTGAGCTTATATTCTTTATATTGATGAGAACTTTCCACTTATATGGATAGGGACAACTATTCGTATCACTGAAAAGCTGGAAATTTTTTTATTTCCAGCTTTTTCACAAGATCTATACGTATGTGCCTCCTGCAGGAAACGACTTTTGACTGAATCACCTCCAGTACCTAATGAAGACATTGTGCAATGCAGTCAAACATCTAGTGAACCTTCGCAAAACATTGAAGATGAACCGTTTATTCCCGAAGATAAGTTTAAACATATTTCCACCCAAACCGATACATCCATAGAAAACGAAGAAATTTTAAATCAGCTTAAAGAGAAATTCAATCATCCTTCTACTTCTACATCTAGGAAGACTATGATATTAACAATAGCACCCACGTCATGGAGTGAAAATAAACTTGCAGAAGAAATTCGAACGTCCAGGCGACAAGCAAGAAAAGCAAAACAACTTGTCAATCAGTTCGGTATCTTATCCTCTCCGAACCCACGCGGTGGTCGTAAACTACCAGCCGAGACGGAGAACTTGATTAAACATTTTTATCTACGAGAAGACATTAGCCGCATAATGCCTGGCAAAAAAGATTTTATATCTGTTAAATTAGACGATGGAATAAGAACGCACATACAGAAACAGCTCCTTCTCTGTAACATTGACGAGCTTTATCAGAGGTTTAAAGATGAATACTCTAACATCAAGGTAGGCTTAACAAAGTTTTTTACACTAAGACCCAAACAGTGTATCCTCGCAGGCGACTCTGGAACACATATGGTATGTGTTTGTACTTACCATCAAAACGTGAAATTGATGTTGAATGGAGGAGACATTGCTAATCTTACAGCTGGGTCTGCTATGCAACTTTCATCTTATAAGGATTGCCTTCGCCAGATGATGTGTCCCAATCCAACACTGACGTGTCATTTAATGACTACTAAGACACCGCCAAATGAACGCTGTAATTCTTGTCCAGGCTTAAGTGCAATTCGAGAGCATTAAAAAATACAATTTGATAACAATCAAGTCACAGAAGTGCAGTTTGAAAAATGGGATGGCACAGACCGCTACACGATATCTACTCGACTTTTATCTTCCGATAGTTTTGTAGATGAGTTATGTGACGCTTTGGACCTTTTGAAACCTCATGCTTACATTGCAGAGCAACAGGCGGTTTATTTTAAAACTCTAAGGCGTCGTCCTAATTGGCAGCGATCGCACGATGGCGCGATGCGTTTTTCATCTCACGATCTCACTATCATTCTCTCATTTGCGAGGTTCAAATAGGACACTCTGATGAAATCTGTACGTTTGAACTCATCGAACGACGAGAACGCATCGTGTCATCGTACAATCGCTGTCAATTAGGGCGACGTTTTAGATGAAAAACGCATCGCGCCATCGCGCGATCGCTGCCAATTAGGACGACGCCTTAAGGAGACTATCGATGAAGGTCAAATTCTCGTACAATGTGATTTTGCAGAAAACTATAGTTTTATTGTCCAAGATGCTGCTCAATCCTTTCATTGGAATAATGCACAGGCAACGCTCCTAACGTCAGTTTTTTACTACAGAGACGGTAATGAAGTAAAACACGGAAGCATTGTTAAGATTTCTGACGACCTGAAGCATGACTCAGCCACCTTTTATGCTTTCCAAAAGCTACTACACAAGCATCTTTTAGAAAAATTGATAGTTGGATCAAAAATTATAAACATAACTGACGGGGCTTCCCAACATTTTAAAAATAGATTTAACTTTGTGAATCTGTTTTATTACAAAGAAGATTTTAATGCAGATGCAGAGTTGCATTTTCAGGCAACATCTCACGGAAAGAGGCCATGCGATGGTCTGGGGGGACCCCGGTTTGCGTCTACGGTCACCATTTCAGGAACCAAAAAGTTTCACAGCTTCGTTCCAACAACCACTGGCCTTCTTGTAAAGAGGACCAGTTCTGCCGTAGATTACCATTGTAAAATTGTTAAAATTACAAAATAAACAGTTCTTGTATTGTACCAATGTTGTTTTATTATGTTTGAACTATTTTATCACAGTAACTAGCTTCTGCCCGCGACTTCGTACGCGGATCCTGTCCCTTGCCAGCGACTACGGGGTCAGCAAAATCAAAGATCTGAATAGTCTTATATTGAATTTTAAGGGCCCGTTGACTTGAAAACAACGGAATACGCATAACCATTAGAAACGTTCCATATATGTATTTAAGACGGACGCTACGGAGGACGCTAACCTGACAGTACTGGTTTTAATCGACTTCTCGAATGCGTTCAATACCGTCAGTCATGATATCTTATTATCTATCCTATCCCACTTGATGGTCTCTTCTAAAGCATTAGACTGGTTTTCTTCTTATCTTCGGGATCGCCAGCAGTCTGTTCGGGTGGATGAAGGCTCATCAACTTGGTGTACTTTGAATGCTGGTGTTCCACAAGGCGGCATACTCTCACCTCTTTTATTCTCGATATTTATAAATCTACTCACTCTCGAGCTTCAGTGTTCGTATCATCTCTATGCCGACGACTTGCAGCTTTATCGACACACCAAGGCCATTGACTTGATTGATACGCTTGACAAAGTTGAGGATGTGAGGATCGCCTTAACACCAGCCTGATTGGCTGTCCAGGGAAATCCCAACCTATATACGTAGCAGAATATCTGCCGAGTTCAGCCAAGAAGCTATTTTACTTAGCAAGAGAATTTGCTAAGTTAAATAAATACGAGTTCTGTTGGACCGCTAATGGCAAAGTTTTCCTCCGCAAAGAACACGGCGCAAGACACATTATAGTTCAATCTGAACAATTCCTCCTAGATCTCCAAAAACAACAATGACTTCTCAAGAAAAATAATCTACCGATGTGTGCTTTATGTTACCATCATATTATTTCAGTTATTTTAGTTTTTATAATTTTTCTACCATGTTTTTTAGTAACTATATATACTGTTAAAATTTCAAACATACATACAACTCCATACACAACCCACTCAGTAACTCACATAGCTTATAAACTTTTTAATTTACTCTCACTCGCGCGTGTTAGTATTTATTTTAACTCAGTTCTTACCCGTATCCTTCCTATAGCCGGAAGCCAAATCTACAACTTTGCACATTTACTATTAACTTTACACAAATTCCACATAAGTAACCAATATCTCTCTACCCCTTGCCCACTATTGTCTGAATATTTTAGTACATATATAAATGGCTACCGTTCTTGAATTAAACTCAGAGCTAGATACACTCGACAGCTCGAATTCATACTTATGTGAACCAGATCAATGCGGTTTGTTTTTAGAATATTCTGGTGATAATTCTTTAACAGTTCTCCAACTAAACATTCGCTCCGTAGGAAAAAACTTTGACCAACTCAGAATTCTCCTCTCTCAAATTAATGTCTCATGTGACATTATAGTATTAACAGAGTGTTGGCTAAAGAAAAACCCTAACATTCCACCTTTGGAAGGGTACACCTTATACTCAACAACTGAGCCTCCAAATCAAAATGCGGGGGTTATAATGTATATTAAATCCTCCATCACGCATACCGTAGCTGAACCAAATTTACAATTTGCAGACTGTCTTTCGTGTGTCATTGATAACAAGACCGCAATAGTAGCAATATATAGGTCTCCTTCAACATTCAATCCTCATTAAATTCAGTAAATAAATACTTCGTCGAGATAGGCAAAACCCTCGCCACAAGAATACGTCCATCCGACAATGATATTGCCACATATTTCAATCAAATGCCGACCAGGAACTCAATGGTGCTTCTTGACGCAGATGATGCTGAAGTGGAATCTATTCTCATGAGCCTGCGATCTGATTCAGCTATTGGATGGGACGGAATTCCATGTTCGGTACTAAAATCTAATCGTCATGTCCTTATCCCCGTGTTAACCCACATCTGCAATACGGCGTTTCACACAGGCGTTTTTCCCAATGCCTTCAAAAAGGCATTACTCCACCCAATCCACAAAAGCGGTGATAAGGGCAACGTTACTAATTATAGGCCCATCTCAGTCTTAACGTCCCTGTCTAAGATACTTGAAAAGCTCCTCAATAAGCGGCTTACAAACTTTTTAATAAAAAATAAGGTACTATCAGACCGACAATATGGTTTTCGCTCAGGCATCTCTACGGAGGACGCGGTTGTGGATCTTGTTACGCATATTACCACTAAGCTGGATCAGGAACAAAAATGTCTTGGCATCTTTTTAGACCTTCAAAAGGCTTTCGACACCGTCGATGTGCCTACACTTCTGAATAAGCTCCCTAATCTCGGTATTAGAGGGGTTGCTTACGACATTTTCTGTGACTACCTCTCTAACCGTCGACAAAGCGTTACAATCAGCGGCCACACTAGTGCTGAGATTCCCATAGAATACGGCGTTCCGCAGGGATCAATCATCGGACCAACCCTCTTTCTGCTGTATATTAACCAGCTATGTAATATTTCCTTGCCTCACTGCAAAATTTTTACTTATGCAGATGATACCGCCATAGTGGTACATGGCTCGGACTGGTCAGATATCAAATCTAAAGCAGAACAAAACCTGACGATAATTAATAGCTGGTTGTCTCAGAATCTCCTAACACTCAATCAGTCTAAAACCTATTTCATTCCCTTTTCCATTCGAAACAGCACACAACCACCGTCTGATTACAAACTATTTATCCATTCTTGTCGTAATCCCAATGATAAATGCAACTGCCTTCCCATAACTCAAAAACAATTTATTAAATATCTTGGTCTTTATATTGACCGAAACCTAAATTGGTATCCCCAAATAGAGGCTCTAACTACTAGAGTAAGGCGATTAATCCATCTTTTTAATACCCTCAGACAATCAGCCGATCCTGAAACCCTAAACCTGGTCTACTCTTCTCTATGTCAATCTGTTCTAAATTATTGTGTAACAGCATGGGGATGTGCGGCAAAGACTAGACTGATCAAGGTCGAAAGAGCACAAAGAGCTGTGCTCAAAGTTATGCACTACAAGCCCCTAAGGTTTCCTACTTTTGAACTTTACTCTCTGGCTTCTGTTGTCACAGTAAGGCAACTCTTTGTGCTCAAAGCTATCCTACGTCTACATACTAAGTTGCCACCGCCTGATGCTTCCAAACGGAAACCCCACAGGGCCTGTGTAGTCCCCCGTCACAAAACTGTTTTTGCCTCTCGACAATTTTATATCTCTGGCTCTATTATTTATAACAAAATTAATAAAATCTTAAACATTATCAAATTAAATAAACATGAGGTTAAAAAAAGACTCACTACATGGCTTCTAAAACAGAATTACGAAGACACTGAAAAATTATTACCCAACAATAAGTAACACACCACACTAACATACATAAAAACACACACAACGTTTTCATAACACTCATAACACTCACTCACTTTAAATCTTTTATTGCTTGCATTTGTCATAAACAGTATTTCAAACATGTATATGTCGGAGGCGAACATCAGGATGGCACTATCGTCCGACATCAGTTAGGGTAATGAAGCAAAGAGATAACTCAAAGAAACTCAAAACTCAAACGAACTCAAAAGTCAAACGTTTATTCAAATTAGTCAGAACAAAAGACAGCCCCCAAAACGCCCGCCCTTCGCCACTTCCTATGTGTTTTGGCTTGGGGAGAAGAAGTGGCGGAACAAACTCCCCAGCAACACATGTCTGTCTGTTAGGTTAGAAGAACCTTGACACTTTAATTTCAAAAGACACTTTACACACTTTACAATATGGATCTACAACGGTACTACATCACTAGGCAATAACACTAGACGTGACGTAGGGCAGTTTCGAGATGTGCGCAGCACGACGACTCGACCAAGACTGAGCTCCGCGGACGCCACGCCGACCACCACTACTCTGCCAAGCGCGCCAAAATGTTGTTTCACCGGAAACGCCACCAGAGGGCGCGCTTGCGTGACGTTTAGTGTCCGTACTATTGACAGTCTCCGACATATATATATAGTTACATGCTCCTTCTGTTTTCTTGTAATTTTTACTTTTAATCTACTAGCCTTAGCTTTTGTTTTCTTAAGTTAAAAATACGGTCGAACACTGACTTCCAACATACAGGTCTGCCTAGTTTGGAAATCAGGGTTTAACAAGTAATTTGTACTACCAATTCTGTACCTTAGTTCTAGACAAAAACAATGTACAAATCCATTGGTGTTCAATAAAGAATTTTATTTATTATTATTTATTATTTATTTATAATTAATGCAGATTTGGAAGTGGTGAAGAATTGGTCTGACAGGTTTGGGGTGGAGGTTAACCCTACCAAGTGTCAAGCTATTATCATTGGGGGCTCGAGAGCTATGAGCAGGGTTGATGGTCTTGGCTTACCACCTTTAGTTTTTAATGGTATCCTCATTCCGTACAGCTGCACTGTGAAAACTCTTGGCCTACACATTGACTCTACGCTAAATTGGCAATCACAGGTTGCAGCTGTCAGTCAGAAAGTTACTTGCACGCTACGGTTCCTCTATCGCTTGAAAAATTTTCTCCCGTTCAAGGTTAAGGAGACGCTTATGCAAACCTTAATCTTTCCAATAATCGACTATGGTGATGTTTGCTACTATGACCTGAATGCAGATCTGCTCAATAAACTTGACCGGCTTCTCAACAATTGCATTCGATTCGTTTTTAACCTCCGCAAGTACGATCACGTGTCAGCGTATCGAGCGCAACTTAAATGGCTACCGATAAGACAACGACGTGTGATGAGGGCATTAACTACTCTTTTCTCTATTCTACATTCTCCCACTTCACCTTCTTATTTAACTCCTCACTTCCAATATATGTGTTCTCAACATTCCAAAAATCTTCGTTCTTCAAATAATCGTCTTCTGCACTGCCCTACTCACCGTTCAGACATCATTCATTCTTCCTTTTTCGTTAAATCCATTCTTCTGTGGAATGAGCTTCCTCTGGAAATCAGGATGGTTAACAGTCGATATTCCTTTAAAAAGAAACTACGCGACCACATTCACAAGAAATTGGCAGAATCGCTACCATAGCTTTTTTTTCTATTCTTTTTTTATTCATGGCAAATGTAATATGTATGTGTCGGAGGCGAACATCAGGAATGGCACTATCGTCCGACATCAGTTAGGGTAATGAAGCAAAGAGATAACTCAAAGAAACTCAACACTCAAACAAACTAAAAACTCAAACGTTTATTCAAATTAGTCAGAACAAAAGACAGCCCCCAAAACGCCCGCCCTTCGCCACTTCCTATGTGTTTTGGCTTGGGGAGAAGAAGTGGCGGAACAAACTCCCCAGCAACACATGTCTGTCTGTTAGGTTAGAAGAACCTTTACACTTTAATTTCAAAAGACACTTTACACACTTTACAATATGGATCTACAACGGTACTACAACACTAGGCAATAACACTAGACGTGACGTAGGGCAGTTTCGAGATGTGCGCAGCACGACGTCTCGACCAAGACTGAGCTTCGCGGACGCCACGCCGACCACCACTACTCTGCCAAGCGCGCCAAAATGTTGTTTCACCGGAAACGCCACCAGAGGGCGCGCTTGCGTGACGTTTAGTGTCCGTACTATTGACAGTCTCCGACATATGTATGTATGTATATATTTTATGTATTATTGTCCATATATTCCATATATATATATATTTTTTCTCTTTGCATGTAGATTGTATTAAAAACTGCACCTACCACTGCTATTTCCCCACCACCCAAAGGTAGACTGGGAGAAAACGCCTAAGGCGTTAAGTCCGCCATTGTACTATTTGTGCAAAAAGTATTATAAATAAATAAATAAATTTAATTTTTGTACTTTAACGGCAAAATCACAGCAGACTAAACAAAACGCTGAGAACTGAACCGCAATAGACGTGACCATAGGGATAAAATAGTGATTCTAATTAGTCCGCATTTAAGTTGTGTGTGGCAAAAATATTACACGTATTTATATATTACGTAAAAAAACATTAAATAGATGACAAAGTCGCGGTGACTTAGTTGAAGTTGTGGTGGTTTAGTGGGTAGAGAACCAATCTCTCAAGTATGAGCGTGCGTCTTTGGCTCCAGGTCTGGCAAGTGCCTGCCAATGCAACTTTCTAAGTTCGTATGTACTTTCTACGTATATTTTGGATACCAATGACCGTTATTTGGAGGGGATGTTAAACTGTAGATTCCGGCTGTCATTAAACATTCTTGGCAGTCGTTATGGGTAGTCAGAAGCCAGTAAGTCTTACCAAGGGTTGTTGGGTTGAGCGGGTAACCGGGTTGTGGAGGTCAGATAGGCAGTCGCTCCTTGTAAAACACTGGTACTCAGTTGCATCGTGACTGGAAGTCGACCCTAACATAATTGGGACAAAGGCTCTTGAGATAATAACGACAATAATAATGAGATATAGGCACCGCAGGACATCTGAGGCTGATGACGGGGAGTAGCGACCCCGCGGGGCTATATAGTTCTTTATAGAGTGTATACTGTCCCCCATCTGCGGCCGGTCGGAATGAACCATGACGGGGGTAGATCTCACGCCTCTGGCTTGGCTTGGCCGTCCCGAGTGGAGTCGCTAGAGCAGGATTAGTAGCCCTGCTCGGAGGGTAGGTGCCTCATGGTAGGCACAGGGAGTGCGTAATCTACGTTTAAAGTCCGCCGAGGTATCCTCACCCTTCAGTCTAACCAACAAAACCTAAACTTAAACCAAACGAAAACAAAACAAATGCCAAATACAACGCAGTCTATGACCAAAACGACTAACCAAAACAAAATGCCAAGAAAAGAACCGTCAAATATAATCCGCTAGAAATATTAATGTTTAATATGTCAGTGAGGAAGGCAATCCGCAGCAACCAATCAAACAGATTACCTACAGTTCAGTTTGAAGGTAATTAACTGGCGGAGAATCTTAACACCGCGATTCAGAAATGAGACGAAAATGCACAGCGCCATCTAATAGCGGTAGGCAGAACTTCTCAACATTTAGAACAAAACATTATTTTGTTCGTTCCATTACGTACTGATAGGTTCAAACTAATACATTTTACATCCTTCACGTCCCTTATTTTATCACCCGTGGGGGTTGAATGGGGGTTGAATTAATCAAAATCGTATTTAAGCGAACGTCATCATAAAATTCTGATTCGTCATCAGGACTTCTTCATAAAATCTAAGAAGATGTATACAAACTTTCATCCCCTATTTTATCCCCTTAGGGATGGAATTTATCAAAATCCTTTCTTAAGGGTTGCCTACGCCATAGTAGCTTTATGCATGCAAAGTCTCATTCCGATCGGTTTAAAATTGACAAAGTTTCATACAAACTTTCATCCCCTATTTTATCCCCTTGGGGGTAGAATTGATCAAAATCCTTTCTTAGCGGATGCCTACGTCATAACATCTACCTGCATGCCAAATTTCAGCCCGATCCGTCCAGTGGTTTCAGCTGTGCGTTGATAGATCACTATGTCAGTCAGTCAGTCACCTTTGAGTTTTATATATTTAGATTTATACAAGCCATTTTATTTGACGCAGACCAACCGATCTAAGCAAGTGCTACATATGACACCCCTTGCGATGCGGGTGTATATTATTCAATGTATCGCTTAAACTAATAGAGATTCCATTTTAAATTTTCTAGGGTACTTTTATTATCATTTAAGCTATATTTTGAAAGAAAAAAAAAACATTTTAAAAAATGGTCGAAGTGACAGTAATTCTGGTTTGAAAAGTTTACTTCCGGTTTTGGCCATCAATTTATTTTGAATTTTTTTTACTGTCAAAAAGAACAGTATATTTTTAATATGTATCCCTATGTAAAATATTTTATAGTAGATTTGTTATATTCGAAAAATTGTAGTACCAATCAACGACAATTCTTTTGAAACCTATAACTTAGTAAATATACACTATACAAAAACAATATTTTGCGTACACATTCATACCTACTAGAAGTACAAATGGGCCGAATGTGGTCGATTTTCAGAACCTCACTTTTTTTTCCCTGTCCGCTTCACGTGAAATGTCCCCCCTCCCGCTGTGGGTTAGCAGCGGTGAGGGAGTGTCAGACTCTTACTGACTAAAAACCGCCGTGTTCCATCATATGCCTTTTATGTACCAGTGACAGTAGACAGTGACGTGCACAGTGTCGAGCACGGCGGCGAGCGCCGTCAGTAGCGTGGCGGTCACCGCCGGCGCCGGACGTGTGCGAGAGCAGGCTCTCCACAGTACCTGGCGTGTCCGCTGGAGGGCGCCACAGTGTCGAGCACGGTGGCGAGCGCCGTCGGTAGCGCGGCGGTCGGTAGTAGTAGTGCTGCGGATACCTCCCGCTTTATACGTAGAATCTGCCCCGGCGAAGATGGCACACCAACGCTGATAGACAACCGGTAGTGGCGGATTCGGCGGGGCAGTGAAGTCTTGTGATAGGCTTAGGGCGATGACAGAGGTCAAAAGTGCTCGTCGGCCATTCACTGCATCCGAAACCTTCTCCAGTCGTGGCGGTTCTCCGTTCCACTGGGAATAGAGGGTGGAGGACGAGAGAGTGCGTCTGTGTCTGCGCAAACACTTACGCACTTAAATATTTCACGCGCAACTGACTGCTTCTGGTTACTGGATCCTGATAAAAGACCTGCGGCGATGGGCTGAAGTAGAGAGGTTGGGTGGTGGTGCACACCCGGCTTTGTCTGAAGCCTGCACGTATGGCAGCCTAAGGAGAGTGGTCGTTTCTGCACTGCACCTGGGACAACAGTGTGGATTGGGCAGCACCTTAGGTGATGAAGCAGCCCTATTTAGGGAGGCACTGCTTCCCCCGCTCAGCCGGGGAGGGGGCTAGAAAAGGTGTCCTAAAAAAATGCTTGTCCCGTCAAATTGGGGGAGTAGCAACCGCGGCTGCTTAGGCACCCCATTACTCGCGGTCGACGTAACAAGAAAAATAAGATAAAAACATCATTTATGACATTTGGCGCATGGAACGTGCGTACATTAATCGATAATGACGGAAACCTTTGCCCGGAGCGTAAAACTGCTGTCCTAGCACGTGAACTTGCTCGATACAATGTAGACGTGGCAGCTTTAAGCGAAACACGCTTAGCTGACCAAGGCGAACTTGAGGAAATCGGCGGTGGTTATACATTCTTCTGGAAAGGAAGACCCCAAAGTGAACGAAGGTTAGCTGGCGTAGGGTTTGCCATCAAATCCACCATCGTAAAAAAGCTGCCAGAATGTCCACAATACATCTCGGACCGCATTATCTCATTACGCCTTCACCTACCAAACGACAACTACCTGAATGTGATAAGCGTATACGCACCAACAATGAGTAATGAGGACAGTGTCAAAGATCAGTTTTATGAAGAACTTTGCCATTGCCTTACCAGCATACGTTCAAACGAACAAATACTGCTGCTAGGCGATTTCAACGCGAGGGTTGGCAGAGATTCTGAGTCGTGGCCGGGCGTGATTGGAAATAATGGTGTGGGCAATATGAATAGTAACGGACAATTACTACTCACACTCTGTGCCCAATTCGACCTCACCATCACAAACACTCTGTTTAGGCTTCGCGACAAATTCAAAACCACCTGGATGCACCCGCGTTCTAAACACTGGCACCTCCTCGATTACGCGATAACACGATGAAGGGACATCTCCCAGGTGCATATCACACGCGTTATGCGCGGCGCGCACTGCTGGACAGACCACAGGCTTTTGGTAACTAAGTTGAGACTCCGCCTTCGTGAACCACGAAGACCCTGCAGGGCTAAACCAATATCTCTCAACTTAGATCGACTGGATTGTAAATATCTTCAAGAAAAATACCAGAAAGGCCTAACAGATGCGCTAGATGTGTTTGATGCCCAGCAAGGTGACTTAATATCAAAATGGAAACAGATCTCATCCACCGTACTGACTATGGCTACGGAAACCATAGGATACAAAAAACGAAACAACGAGGACTGGTTTGACCAGAATGATAGGGCCCTAACTGAAGCATTCAAACAGCATCGTGCACTCATAAAGCGTAATGAAGGAAATCATAAATCCAGTCAAGAAGTCCGAAGTAGTGGTGATTCCTTAAGGAAATTAACAAGGAAGATGAAAAATAGATGGTGGCTTGAAAAGGCAAAAAAGGTACAGTGGCTTGCAGATACCCACCAACTAGGCGCTTTCTATGAAGAAATGCGTAAGTTGATTGGCGTTTCCATAAAAAACTGCACTCCGTTAAGATCCCTAGATGGTTCCCAAAAGCTCACTGCTAAGCAGGATATACTTGATCGTTGGGCAGAGCACTTTAACCACCTGCTCAATGTAGATCGATCAGCAGATCTTGAGCATATAAGGCGTATCCATCCTCTGCCGCCGAATGGCGCCGAATGAGTCGCTTGCTGAACCACTAACTTTTTTTTATTTTTTTTTTTTATTCTATTTTAATTAGGGGTTTTTATCCACACGGATACGTCAACCCCATTGTACCTTATACTCTATTTCCTCAAAACAAATATTTCTATTCTTACTATGAGTCTAAGTATCTATAAACTATGATATAGGAAAGGGAATTATTGTCTAGGTCTCTGAATTAAGCTCCAAATTATGCGTTTAGTCTTTTCAGATTTAGGGTATGCCAATATATTTTGAATAAGTCCTACGTCCCACATGTTTAATTTGAATTCCTTAGCCAAGGATTCCCTTTCATCTCTATTCTTAACACATTCCATCAACAAATGTTGCACATCTTCAATTTTGTTGCACGAATCGCAATTAGGCGATGCAGTCTTTCGCATCAAAAAAGCAAATTTTGCTGATGGAATGTGGCCAGAACGGAGCCTTAACGCGACTTTTACATAACTCCTAGTTAGCGATTGATCATCAAACCATGGTTCAGGAGGAGGTTCGTTTTGAATGACTTTATACCAAATTCCTTTTTGTTTGGATATTTCATTGAAGTGCTTTTTCCATTTCTCAAAGCAAACATTTTTAAACCTGGAGAAATATTCCCAGTAATCGGGCATATACTCGTACGAGGCAACATTGCCCGTCTCGCTAGCCTGCTTAGACAGTCGGTCAGCCTCCTCGTTGCCTCGTAAGCCTATGTGCGCTGGAACCCATTGCAAGTTAATCTTAATACCATCTTTGTTATAATGATAAATTAACTTTAGAATGTCATAGGCTATCGATGCACCTCTGCAACCAGAGGCGCATCGAGCCAGATGTTGTAAAGCGCTTTTACTATCTGTGAATATAACTACTTTCTTTATATTTTGGCTATGTAAATAAGACAACGCTTGATATATTGCAATGAGTTCCAGAGACATTATACATATATTTCCATTCGTTTTATACATAGCTCGATAACCAGTGCTTTGAACGAAAAAAGCAGCTCCACACCTATCTTTAGTCTTAGACCCATCTGTGAAGATTTTATGCCAATCCCCATATTTGGAAGTCAATTCCGCTACCACCTCGTGAACCAAGGCATTGTGATTATAATATGTTTTTGGAAGCGATACACATTCTAGATCACTTTTGATAATATCCCTTATTTGTAAAAATGTTATCCAAATATCCAAAGAGAACATTTTAAGACTTTCCGATTTACTAATTTGCATTTGCAGCTGATCGAATTCTTTAAAGGAAGTAGCCAGTAGGGGTTTTCTTTTGTTTGTCCAATAGCTATTACAAGTCAAAGTGTTTAATTCTGAGATGATGTCTATAGTTATATTTTTAGTCCAGGACACTGATTTTAAAATTATCTTATATGCGAGATATTGTCTCCTCAAAACTAAAGGTGGTATATTCAGTTCACTCTCCATTACATGTATTGGTGAGCTTTTTATAAAACCTCCTACTATTCTAAGTGCTTGATTTTGTAATTTATCTAGTTTACTTGTATGTGTTTTTGCACTAGAATCATACAGGTAACAGGCATAATCAAGACGGCTTCTTACTAGTGATATATACATTCTACGAATATGCTTAGTGTGCACTCCCCAAGAAGAACCTGCTAGTACTTTTAATAAGTTAAGGTACTTTCCACATTTACTAACAATCTCATTGATATGTTTCCGCCAATGCAAACTTCTATCCAACCAAAGTCCTAGGTATTTAACACATTCTACTACTTTTAATGGCTGTCCATCCACTTTTAATGAAGGTAATAATCGCCTACGGCCCCTACTGAACACACAATAATTGGATTTAGTTGGTGACAAAGTCAATCCAATCTCACCCAGAAGTGTGATCATACAATTTAAGGCACCCTGTAAATATTGCTCACTTTTGTTAATATGCTTGTCACTAAAATAAAGGACAAAATCATCGGCGTACTGCGATACCATAACGGTTTTTATTTGTCGACAGATTTGATGCGTTACTAGATTAAATAATAAAGGAGATAACGGATCACCTTGCGCTAAGCCTCTGTTAGTCCATCTTGTTTCAAAAGCTTCATTATTAAACGATTTAATTCGTAAATGCCTCTCATTCATAAACGACCAAAGATAATTGCAAATACGCGACCCAACTTGAACTTCATCCAGTACTTTTGTGACAGAATCTATTGAAACATTATTATACGCATTCTCAATATCCAAAAAACACGCAACTGTAGGAAAATTTTTCGTAAATCCAACTTGAATGTAAGAGACTAGTCGAGATAGCGCGTCCAAACACGACTGTGCCTTTCGAAACCCTACAGTGTATGGAGACAGGAGCTTATTTTTTTCCGCAAACCATTCTAATCGTTTATCTATACATATAATAAATCTGTAAAAAAACTGTGTCTGTACATTGAATATATTAAAAAAAAAAAAATTGGGTGGGGTTTAGAAACAGTAATGGAGCACGAATCCAAAAAAAAAATTCTGTCTGTTTGTCTGTATGTCTGTATGTCTGTATGTCTGTATGTCTGTATGTCTGTATGTCTGTTTGTTTGTACACGCTAATCTTCGGAACTACTGAACGGATTTCAATGATTTTTTCTTTGTTGTATCAGTATTAAGCCGGGTCAACATATAGGCTATAATTTATCTTCGAAACTTGAAGACCTGATGCAGAACTCCAACAGACCGACAAAACTATAAGAGATACAAAAATGGTGCCATGGCAAAAATTGTTTCATGTGATGAGCATTTTCAGCTGAGATAATAAATTTTAAGATCTGGAACACCTGATGTGGAACCCCAAGAGCCCAGCTTCTCTGTACCATATACGGGTATGACGTTTTAGCAAAAGTTGTTCAATTTGATAAGCACTTCCTATTGACTTATACAAATTGAAGATCTAAAACACCTGATGTGGAACTCCAGGGGCCCAGCTAGACTATAGCATATAGAGGTATGACGTTTTAGCAAAAGTTGTTCAATCTGATAAGCACTCTCTGTTGACTTATAAAAATTGAAGATGTAAAACGCCTGATGTGGAACTCCAGGAGCCCAGCTAGACTTTAACATATGAAGATATGAGGTTCTAGCAAAAGTGGTTCAATCTGATAAGCACTCTCTATTGACGTATAAACATCGAAGACGTATAAAAATGGCAGGTGGAGACTCGGCACCTCACTTACTGGGCCCCCGGGAATCAGTCACTGAATAGCAACAAGAGGGCAACAGGGACATGAGCGGCTGAAGGGCGAGGATACCTCGGCGGACTTTAAACGCAGATTACGCGCTCCCTGTGGGTCACTTACCATGAGGCACCTACCTTCCAAGCAGGGCTACTAATCCTGCTCTAGCGACTCCATTCTGGACGGCCAAGCCAAGCCAGAGGCGTGAGACCTACCCCCGTCATGGTTCACTTCGACCGGCCGGAGATGGGGGACAGTATACTCCCTGTTCTCCCTGGAGAACTCAGTATATATAGCCCCGCGGGGTCGCTACTCCCCGTCATCAGCCTCAGATGTCCTGCAGTGCTTATATCTCATTATTATTGTCGTTATTATCTCAAGAGCCTTTGTCCCAATTATGTTAGGGTCGACTTCCAGTCACGATGCAACTGAGTACCAGTGTTTTACAAGGAGCGACTGCCCAGCTGACCTCCACAACCCGGTTACCCGCTCAACCCAACACCCCTTGGTAAAACTGGTCAGACTTACTGGCTTCAGACTACCCATAACGACTGCCAAGAATCTTCAATGTCAGCCGGAACCTACAGTTTAACTTCCCCTCCAAATAAAGGTCATTGGTATCCAAAATATACGTAGAAAGTACATACGAACTTAGAAAGTTGCATTGGCAGGTACTTGCCAGACCTGGAATCAAAGACGCTCATACTTGAGAGATTGGTTCTCTACCCACTAAACCACCACAACTTCCACTAAGTCACCACGACTTTGTCATCTATTTAATGTTTTTTTACGTAATAATACGTGTAATATTTCTGCCACACTCAACTTAAATGCGTACTAATTAAAATCACTACTTTTATCCCTATGGTCACGTCTATTGCGGTTCAATTCTCAGCGTTTTGTTTAGTCTGCTGTGCTTTTGCCGTTAAAGTACAAAAATTAAATATATGGAACGTTTCTAATGGTTATGCGTATTCCGTTGTTTTCAAGTCAACGGGCCCTTAAAATTCAATATCAGACTATTCAGATCTTTGATTTTGCTGACCCCGTAGTCGCTGGCATAAGGGACAGGATCCGCGTACGAAGTCGCGGGCAGAAGCTAGTATATCATAAGATGAAAGGTTTTACACACACACGACATCAGTGAAATAGGTCTTAGTTTGATTTCATTATTAACGTTATTTGTGATTTTGGGTATGGGAACAATCTGAATATTTCGCCATTGCTGAGGTACAATACCGTATTTAAATATACTATTGTATATCTTCAGTAAAAGAAGCTTTCCCGAGTCCGGTAAATTATAAAGCATGGAATAAGAGATAGTATCTTGCCCCGGAGCCGAATCTTTCTTTTTTAGGCAGTTTTCAAGTTCTTGACGTGTGAATTCGGATTCTAAACTTTCGTTTTGAGATTTAAAGTCTGGAGTCGAATTAGAGGCATAGTCTGGGGTCAGAGTGCGTAACAGTTCAAGTTGTTTGTCAATGGGAGGGCAATAACTTTGTTGTTTTATACCTTTAATCCACTTCATACGGCGCCACATTTCCTGCGTCGATGTAACTTCATCTATAGAATCACAAAAATGTTGCCAATTATTGTATCTAGCTTTTTTAATTAATGCTTGGGATTCTAAAGTCTTAGATTCTAGTTTATTTAAATTATCTGGGGTGGGGTTTTTACGGAAATTCGACAGGGCCAACCTTCGCTGTGCAACTATTTCTGACAATTTAGGGGACCAGTAATTTTTTTGTTTAAATTTTTCGTTTGGTTTTAAGCTAAATTTATAAAAGGGTATATTCTTACTGGCTGCATGTTCAACACAGTTTATAAAGGCGTCATACATTTGTTGCACGTTAAAATTATCGGATCCTTCCTGCAGCATGTTAATATTTTCAGCGATCGTTTGACGATATTCACTCCAATTAGCGTTTTTAAAGTTACGTTTTTTAACAATGTTTACATTACAGGATAAGTTAGCTGTCATTTTAATAATCAAGTGATCACTACCCAGGTTCTCATTAAAAACTTGCCAATCAAATTTTATTACAATATCAGAGGAGACAAATGATATATCTGGCGACGTTTGTTGTAAATTACCATTTACCAGCTTAACTCGGGTAGCGGCACCGTTATTGAGCGAAGTGAAATCATTTTCTAAACATGAGTCCATTATTTGCGTTCCTCTCACGTCCGATTTAATCGACCAATTAGTGTGATGGCCGTTGAAGTCCCCAGCTATTATAGTTTTATTAGAAAAGCGACCAAAAATATCATCCCAATCAGAAGGTTGAGTTTGAACGGATGATGGACAATACAGTGATATAATATATTCTAAGTCTTTACAATTTAATAATTTAACACAAATTAGTTCAATACCTATATTATTTATATTAAATGACACTGGGTGAGACTGAATTGACTTATGCACTACAATAGCAACCCCGCCGTAACAATCTTCTCTGTCCTTCCTATATATATTGTACCCACTTATATTAACGTTAACCTCACTATCCAACCATGTTTCACTAACTATTGCAATGTGTACGTTTTCTTGTATTAACAGCTCTGAAAAGGATACTAGTTTAGGACGCAGACTCTGTGAGTTCCATTGGAATAAGTTTAACTTTATAACTTCTTGTGTACTATCCATCACTAAAGCAGCTTAAATATTCTAAGACATTCTCTCCGAGTATAATATTAAACAGAAATTTTTTTAGTTCCTCCCAAATAATTTTCAACGTAGATAGTATTTTTTCTTCTAATTTCAGTTCTGATTTTTATATCCCTTTTAATTTTAACCATATCTTCTTCCATTCAAAATGATTAAACCATTGCGAAGTTTGCTTTGATCCTTCTTTTGCTTTCTGTGCACTACTATTACCTTCATTTCTTTGTTGTCTTTCGTTTTGAAGTTTTAGTATTAACTTTTCTTCCCATATTTACTTGATTGTCTTCTCCTTCTTCATCTTCATCCTCTTCCGTCTCCGATACCGGTTGTTGATGTACCACAGCTCTGGTTAATACATCTCTATAAGATTCTTTATCAGTGGTGTTTATGGCCGTAGGTTGGGTATTTTCAATTCGCTGTGAGAAAACTTCTGTGTTAAATTCTTCCTTCTTCTCCATAAACAACTGCAGCGCTCTTCGGTATGTCACTTGTTTCTGCTCCTCTCTGTCCCTGGGAAGATATTTGCCAGAGTTCTTCTCAACCGGCTTTTACCAGTCTCCGAAGCCATATTGCCAGAAACTCAGTTTGGGTTTCGACCTAACAGGGGCACCGGCGAGGCCATCTTTTCCATCAGGCAACTCCAGGAAAAAAGCCAAGAACAAGGCCAACCTTTATGTATGTGCTTCGTGGACTTAGAAAAAGCTTTTGACTGCGTGCCGAAGGAAGCCCTCTGGACTTTACTGGCAAAATTAGGTTGTCCTGAGAAGTTTGTGAGAATGATTCGCCTTCTGCACGACGAGATGACCTGCTGTGTTACCTATAATGGTGAACAGTCAGAGTTCTTTCCTGTCACCTGTGGGGTCAAACAAGGTTGTGTGCTTGCGCCAACACTGTTTGCTCTCTACTTTTCTGTCGTTGTCAGTGAAGCGCTCAAACAAACTTCTGCTGGAATCAAAATACGTTTCAGGACTGATGGGGGACTTTTCAACCTGGCCAGATTAAAAGCATATACTAAGGTATCTCATGCTCTTATAACGGAGATCATGTACGCTGATGATCTGTGTTTTGTTACCAACTCTGCACAAGAGCTCCAGAACCTGATGACTAACCTTCAGGAAGTCTGTTGTCGTTTCGGTCTAAAAATCAGTGTTAAGAAAACTGAGGTAATGGCAAGCGACTCCCAAGGAGCTACAGAACCTATCAAGGTAAACATTGGCGATACTGAGCTGAAGCAAGTGAATACCTTCAAATATCTGGGCAGCACAATTACATCCAAGTGTGACCTTGATACCGAAATAAACCATCGCATTGGCGTTGCATCAGCGGCTTTCGGTAAATTAGGAGCCAAGGTCTTACACACACATGATTTGAAGCTTTCGACAAAAATCTCCCAAATCTTTTATACTCGGCTGAAACATGGGTCCTCTATCGGAAACATATACGGGCGCTGGACCGATTTCATCTAAAGTGCATAAGAGACATTCTGAAAATCAAATGGTCGGATCGGATTAGAAATACCGAAGTGCTACGACGCGCGAATGTCTGCGGCATAGAAGCGTACCTGATGCGGCGACAGCTCAGATGGTGCGGTCATGTTTTACGCATGGATGATGATAGGGTGGCCAAACGCATCTTCTTTTCTGAACTCCAGAACGGCAGACGGAAACAAGGTGGCCAGTTCTTACGCTTCAAGGATGTTCAGAAAAGACACATGAAAAGGTGCAACATTGATCCTCAGAACTGGGAGACAAAAGCCATTTGCCGCCCTGAATGGAGAGGCCTACTTAAAAATGCGATCAAAGATTTCGAAGAGCAAAGGAAATCCGCACTGGATGCGAAGCGTGATGCTCTTAAGGCTAAAACACCAGTAGCCATTCATTATAACTACGTGGACGGTATCCTAACGTGCAGCCAATGCTCGCGCACGTTTACACATAAAATAGGGTACTGCAGCCATCAAAGGGCGCATAGAAGAGCTGATCATCCTAGTTCTTCTCTCAATGATAACTGAAAGCAGTCACCATAGCCGAAATCGGCAGGGAGTATTGTTGAAATAATTTTGTACACTCCATATCTGGCAATATTTTTATGATTAAAAATTAATGTTAGATATTATGACTTTTTACACTGGTAACATCTCTCTCTTCTTCTGACTTCCGCCTCAAACCTACACAACGTGTGATTGTTCTAATTATATTGTAAATCTAAACAATAAAAATATATTCTGCCCAAGTTTCATTTGTATTCCATCCATCCACTGCGCATCAGACTCTCCAAGAGGTTATCAGCCCAGAGCGTGAAGAATCAAGATCAACGTGAGTGATTTTTTCCTTGTTCTACTACAAGTATGACAATGGCGGCGGAGAATGGCCATGTGCCTCAGGCCAATCAATCTGCTATTACATTTGAGAAACTGGATGGAGTACAAAACTATAACACGTGGAAATTCCAAATGAAAATGGCACTTGTTTTGGAAGGCTTATGGAAATGTGTGGAGGGCACTGATACAGATTCCACTAAGGATCAGCGTGCTTTAGCCCGTATTTGCCTCGCTATTAAATCATGCTGCATTCAACACGTTAGATCGGCTAAAACATCGAAGGAGGCATGGGATGCCTTAAAATCTGTCTTCGAAGATAAAGGTCTATACAGACGTGTACTCTTATTACGTCAACTTCATCGAGCTAACTACACCCATTACAACTCGATGAACGAGTACATTGAAGGTGTAATGACCCTAGTACAACAGCTAGCCGACATTGGGCGTGTTATTGAAGACAAGGAGGTTGCTGAAATTCTTTTGAGTGGACTACCACAAGAGTATGACGTCCTAGTATCCAGCCTGGAATCTTTATCGTCGCTAGAAGCACTTACAAGTGAAATGGTGCGTGCAAGGCTCTTGCAGGAACATTTTCGCCGTACTAACAATGGAAATAACAATGAAAACAAAAATGATCTGGCATTTATGAGTACAAAACGCAACATAGTGTGCAGTTACTGTAAGAAAACTGGTCATATCAAGGCGAAGTGCTTCAAATTGAAACGCGAGAAAGCTGCCTCCAAACAGAAAACAGAGACAAGTACTCTGTTCGTCTCAGCCTCTGCTTTTGCTACATGTCTCAGCTCACATTATTGGATTGTGGACAGTGGATGTACATCGCATATGTGCAAGGATAAGGAACTGTTTTTAAATTTGGACTCTAACTTTACAACCTTAGTTACTGTAGCTAATAATGACCAACTGAAATGTTTGGGTATAGGAAATGTAACACTTAAATTTAAAAACAATACCAAAGTTATTGAGAATGTAATGTATGTTCCTGGTCTGTCCGCTAACTTATTATCTGTGAGTTGTTTAACTAAGAATAATCGCAAAGTCGTGTTTGACAATTCAATGTGTCATATTTATGATGTAGCAGGAAATTTATTAGCAAGTGCAACGTTTGCAAATGGAATTTATAGGTTAGAGTGCGTGCCAAAAGTCTTATGTTCGCAGGTCTCCTCCAATGTTCTGCAGTTGAATAAGGAGCAATGTTCTCATGTTCACGGTTCCCAAATGGAGTTGTGGCACAGGCGACTCGGCCACTTAAGCTTGTCAGGTATGTGTGCATTGCGTGATAATCTTGCTGTAGGAATTAATTTCCAGAGTGACTCCGGTCATTTGCAAGACTGTATCCCATGCATTGAGGGGAAGCAAACTGTAAAAACTTTCCCTAAAGGTCAGGCTAAACGAGCAGAACAATTGTTAGAGTTAATACACTCTGATGTTTGTGGGCCAATGTCGCAGAGCAGCTGGGGAGGAGCACGTTATCTGGTGACATTCACTGATGATTTTTCCAGAAAGACTTTTGGGTTTCTGATGAGACAGAAGAATGAGGTAATGAAATGTTTTATTAATTTTAAGAATTTAGTGGAGAAACAAACTGGTTTTTTGATTAAATGTTTGAGATCTGACAATGGGACAGAATATGTTAATAAAAATTTTGAAAATTATTTATCTCAACATGGTATTATACACCAAACTACTATACCTTATAGTCCGCAGCAGAACGGTGTTTCTGAGCGACTAAATAGAACCTTAATTGAGAAAGCTAGGTGCATGTTAGCTGAAGCTGGCCTAGACAAGCGATATTGGGGTGAGGCTTTAATGACAGCCATATATCTTAAGAATAGATCGCCTACTGCTGCTTTGTCCGGCACAATTCCTGAACAAGTGTGGACAGGGTCCAAAGTTGACTTGAGCCACTTAAAGGTGTTCGGCTGCAAGGCTTTTTCTTTAATACCTGACTGTCATAGACAGAAATTTGATCCAAAATCAAAACAATATATTTTTGTTGGATATTGTCAGGATTCAAAAGGGTATAGGTTGGTTGATCCACTATTTCCTAAAAAGATAGTAAAATTTAGAAATGTACATTTCATTGAAACACTTAATAATAATATTTCTAAAATGAATGATAATAATATTATGTCAAATACAAATAATCTCGAGTTATTTGATTTGGAGACTAATAATTCCAATGATAATATGCCAAATGATAATTTCACAAGTGTAACTGATAATTTTTCTGATATTCCAGGTGATGCAGCCACCGTTGAGCCCTCTACTGGTTTTGAGGCACCCAGAAATGAGGCATCCGGTGACCAACCTGTATCTGAAATTGAACAAGTGGCAAGTTCTAAGGAAAGCTTGGGTCAGGGAGAGCAATGTTTCTCACCTCAAAGTCCTGATTTTGAGTACCAGTCGTGTAGTGATGTTGATGACAGCGAGTCTTCAGAGGAGTTGATTGCTCCACAGCCATCGGTGAGGAGAACCAGAGGTATTCCACCTAAGCGCTTTGAAGATTATGAGGTAGATTTTTCTTTATTATGCCAGTCTTATGTCCTAGATGAACCTCAGTGCTATGAGGATGCAATAGCTAGTCCACAGAAACATGAATGGTTAGAAGCCATGAAATGTGAGTATAATTCACTCATAAATAATGGTGTATGGACGCTAGTTGATAGGCCTTTAAATAAAAATGTGATAAAAACTAAATGGGTATATAAGGTAAAACAGGATACGTCAGGTAATTTTGATAAATTTAAGGCACGCTTAGTTGCACGAGGATTTACTCAAAGGCCTGGTGTTGACTATAACCAAACGTTTTCCCCTGTTGTCAGGCATTCGACTATGCGTATTTTGTTTAATCTTGCCAATGAGTTGGACATGGACATAGACCACATAGATGTCACAACAGCTTTTTTGAATGGTAAACTCAATGAAGAAATTTATATGGAACAGCCACAGGGTTTTAAAAATAATAATGATAATAAAGTTTGTTTATTGCAGAAAAGCATTTATGGCCTTAAACAGTCCAGTAGAGTATGGAATGAAACTGCTCATAACTTATTGACTAAACATGGCTATAAACAGACCAAATGTGAGCCATGTGTTTATACTAAGAAAACGAGTGACAAAAATTTGACAATTTTAGCCCTTTATGTTGACGATTTTTTTATTTTTAGTAATTGTTGTAAGGAAAAATCATGTATCATTGATATTTTAAGTAAAAACTTTAATATTAAGAATTTAGGACCAGTAAAGAATTGTCTGGGCATAAGTGTACACAGAGATAGAATAAAAGGTACAATATTGTTGAAACAATCTGAGTACATCAAGAAATTGCTATCTAAATTTGGAATGTTAGATGCGAATAGTGTTTCTATACCAATGCAAATTAATGAGAAGTTTGAAAATTTTAATAATGATAACTCTGAATGTGATTTGAAATATCGAGAACTTGTTGGTAGTTTAATGTATTTAAATGTATGCACAAGACCTGATATTTCTTATTGTTGTAGTTTATTAAGTCAATTTAATAATAATTTCAATAAAAGTCATTGGTTGGCTGCCAAGAGGGTCCTTCGTTATCTTAAGGGTACAATTGATCATGGTTTGTTATTTTTGAAAAATAATAAGAATCTTGATCTGGAAGCTTTTGCAGATGCGGATTGGGCGAATGACCCAACTGACAGAAAGTCATTTTCTGGTTTTGTAATTAAATTGGGAGGAAATACTATTAATTGGGAAAGTAGAAAACAGCGTTGTGTGGCAATGTCAAGTACAGAGGCTGAATATATATCAATGAGTAATGCTTGTAAAGACGTAATGTTTGTAAGGAATTTTTTGTTCGAGTTAACTGGTAAATATTTTAAATGTGAATTAAGAAATGATAACCAGAGTGCCATTAAAATGTTAACAACTAAGGATTGTCATAAACGAACAAAACATATAGACGTAAGATACCATTTCATTAAAGATTTAATAAGTAAAAACTACATTAATGTGAATTATCTTCCCACTAATATGATGGTAGTGGACGTTTTAACTAAACCTTTATCAGCTTCCAAGCATAAGGATTTTATAGGTCAGATGAATGTAAAACAATTGTAATATGTTGATTATGTATTGTTTATCTGATATTGTTTATGGTAGCAGAGCAAAATGAATATGTAGTGTAAGGGGAAGTGTTGAAATAATTTTGTACACTCCATATCTGGCAATATTTTTATGATTAAAAATTAATGTTAGATATTGTGACTTTTTACACTGGTAACATCTCTCTCTTCTTCTGACTTCCGCCTCAAACCTACACAACGTGTGATTGTTCTAATTATATTGTAAATCTAAACAATAAAAATATATTCTGCCCAAGTTTCATTTGTATTCCATCCATCCACTGCGCATCAGACTCTCCAAGAAGTATATATATGTACCAGGGCCGCGGTATCTCTTTCGAACAACCCGCAGCCCCGGCAGGCCTTGGCCCTGCTGGGCCCTGCTGGGGTTGCTGACATCTCTTTGAGGAGCTCGTGGAACAACGCGCGCCGTCGACACGGGTCTGTCTTCTAAGTAGACAGAGGGACGATGAGCCACCCGAACTCACCGCCCACAGACCCACGCCTACGGTGGCCGGGAGTCATCACGCGACACCCGGCGTCAATGGTGTCTACCTGGTCCAGCGCGGCGGCCGGGATGAGAGGTGCGTACTCACTGGCGTTCCGCCACTTCCTTCTTGAGCAGGACGCGAGAGGTCGCCGCCGCCCAAAGCCTCGACGAGGACCCGGCGGTGCCGTTCCCATGCGGGACACACCTGGACTGTGTGGTCCACCGTGTCCTCGGGGCTGTCCGCACAATGGTGACACCCGGCCACCGTCCGCACAATGGCGTGCTAGGATTCTGGGCGGAGACGTCAAACCGGATGTACCGGTGATCGGAGTAGGTCTCCACCCTCTCCCCCACGCGCCAGTCAAAGACACGCGGCAGCAGAGCGGGGCTGGCGAACGAGATGTCCACCACTGACTCGCCCCGCATCCGTACACACGTGGGGACAGAACCCCGATTGAGGACGACCAGGCCTGCTTCCAGCGCCCAGTCCTCCACCATCCTACCCCATGCATCTGTGCGTCGGGAACCCCAGGCCAAATTCTTGGCGTTGGCCCCTAACACTAGCACAGGGAGGGAGTAACTTCCGACAACGACGGTCAACTCCAGGAGGGAGTTGTGGAACTCGGCGAGAGTTCGGCTCGGGGAGAAGTACACCCCCACGACGACTATCTCCCCGAACCGTGCTGCGACGCAACCCCTTCCACTCTTCACCCCTTCGAGGGAAGGAGTACCAGCGGCGGCCTGATGGTCACTGAGCCGCAAAGGTCCTTAACCCAGTCATCCCTGGGAAGGACAAAGTACGGCTCAGCGACCACGGCGATGTTGATCGACCACTGCGCCATGCTTTGGAGCAACAGATCCTGGGCACGGGCGCAGTGGTTGATGTTCGCCTGGAGGAAGCGTAATGGAGCCAGACTAGTCGTCGTCGACGTCTTCCTCCTCTTCTGACGTAGAGACGGGCGCTGCGGCAGCAGCAGCGGCGGCGACGGCGCCAACAGCGGCGGCAGCATTGGAGGCGGCGGCGGCGGAGGCCACAGGAGCTGCGATGGTGGCCACTGCGGAGGTGGTGGCGGTGGCGGCGACAGACGGCCGGCCCTTGCCCTTACCCTTGGTCTTGGTCTAGGCGGGTGGGGCACAGGACTTGCTCCCTGCCCGGTGTTCGGTCGGCTTGCCAGCAGCCGCACATGCAGTGCAGTGCGGCGCGGCGCTACAAGCCACGGCCTTGTGTCCGGGCTGACCGCAGCGGAAACAGAGGGCGCTGCGATCGACCTCCGAGGTGGTCTAGGGTCCAGCAACTTGACCTGTGCCGACACCCAACCAACCAGTAACCTACGGCCGTCAATTATGGTCTTGGCCGCCACCACGGGGCAGCTCACCGTGACGGTGCTCGTGCCCCTGAAGTCGGGACGTATGGTGCCCGCCTTCACTTCATCGGCAGAGCACCCACCCGTCCTAGCGACGGCGGCCACCACCTCCTCCGCAGTGACTGAGTCGTCCAGGCCCATTATGCACAGATCCGCGCACTTGTAGGGCCTGGAGACTCGGGCGTCGTCCGCACTTATGGACGCTCTGAGCCTCTCTGCTAGAGCGTCTGCGGCGAGCCCACTGGCCGCTCCTGGGACCTCCAGCATTCGGGCGCCCGTTGCGGTCACCCTGAGCCGGAGGCCGGAGGTGATACCTAGCTCCTGCAGGTTCACCGCCTCCTTTGCTTGGGCGAGCACGTCGCGGTACGACACGCCCCTTTTGACCGCGTCCGGCTGTAGTGTGACTACTACAGCCGCGGTTTTGGGGGCGCGGTCCTTCTTGTTGCGGGGGAGCTTAAAACCCCCCGCAACCACCTCGCTAGACACGGACTCGTAGTCCGAGTCCTCATCCCACTCCCTTTCTTCGTCTTTATTCTTGTTTTTTGTAGTTCCAGTTTCCATTCAGTTCCCACGATAATGAGAGCTGTCCACCCCGGCAGTGGCCTCATACCGGGGCAAGCCTACATACTGTTGGAGGCGGCTGGCCCCAACAGGTGGGAGCGCTAACGACCGTGTCCCCCACGGCCATTCATCCCCTCGCCGCGCTCTCGAAACTTGGGATTAGGTGGTTTTTTATCTAAGAGGTGTCCTTCCTCTGGGCCGGGCGATTAAGCCAAGCCCTCGGCGGCGGCATTAGGCATGCCTCCGTCTGCAGTCCAGCCATCCCGGCTCAGCAAACCTGCCAAAAAGTTTGCTCTTCGTTGCACGAAAAGCAAACGAGCGCCGCTTCAGTGCGCCTGCACCTCTGCGGGTACGCCCGCATCCTTGCCATGTCCACAAGCGTTGACTGGTCATGAGCGGCCCCTCCCTGGGTCCCTCTTTGTCTGGCCTCTCCCCTGAACCTTTCCGGCATGAATATCTTTACCGGCAGAGCTTTAGGATCATAGAGACACTCTCGGTGGTGTTACCCTTGGTGCTTGATTTTAATTTGTTTATAAAATCTTCAAATACTGATTCGAATGTGTTAAAGTCACCTAGGGGGGGCCGGTAAACGCAAACAATAATATAGCGCTCAAGTTCTACGCAAGACAGCTCAATAGTGCGCTCGATAGAAAGATTATCTAAATCAGGGCGTTGTTTACATTTTAACCCAACACTACCTTATCATCTTTTGTGTTACTAGATACTGACGAAGCGGAAATTGAAAGGATTATTATGGGTCTAAAAGTCGACTCTGCAGTAGGCTGGGATAACATATCTAACAAAATTCTAAAGCAATTTAAAGACCTTTTAGTACCGCCCTTAACGGTCATCTTTAATAAATGTTTAAATACAGGAGTTTTCCCTAAGTGTTTAAAAAAAGCTGTTGTTGTCCCAGTTTACAAATCGGGGAGTAAAGACCAAGTGACAAATTATAGACCTATTTCCTTACTGCCCTCTATGTCCAAAATATTAGAAAAGATTATAAATAATAGGCTTTATAAATATCTGGACGATAAATCTATTCTCTCTACGCAGCAGTTTGGATTTAGACCTAAAATGTCCACTGTTCGCACCACTACGGGATGTTAAAATAAGTGGACTGTATATAGTTGATAGGCGCGGTTTATTGCCGTTCTAATTACAATAATCAAAGATCTCGCGGACAAACAATATATTATGAGCGAATGTCGACCGTCGTCGGTGGTGTCCGTGAGCGCAAGACTCGTCTATGCCCCTCTCGCCCGGCGCCCCCCTCGATGCACCGCTCGCCGCTGCGCCGCTCGCCACGATGACTCAGAAGCGAGTAGGCGGCCGCTAGCGCCCTTTGCCGAAGGTATGTTGGGTTTGATTCCCAACATGCTCCCCGGGTTGAAGGAACTTCAAAGTTCTGGAAGGGGACAAATGTTATTGAAGGCCCTCCTGATAGTGCCTCTTTTTGTTAGGACCTCTGCGACTCTGGAAATCCCGTCGCTACCAGGGTACACTTTGGTCACTCGACCTAGGCTCCAAAGTGAAGGAGGAAGTGCTCTGTCCTTTATTAAAACAAGGGAGCCTAACTTCAGCTCCGCCCTTGACGAGTGCCACTTCACTTTCTGCTGAAGAAGAGCAACGTATTCCAGCGAGAATCAGTCCCAGAAATGTCGACGGATGACTTCAATTCTCTTGAAACGTTCCAGGCGGTTGATCTTCCCAACATCTACATCAGAATCCTGCGAATGAGGTAGAGCATTAAGTGGACGTCCAATTAAAAAGTGGGAAGGTGTAAGTGCGGAAAAGTCAAGAGGATTTGAGGAAAGAGGAGTAAGAGGACGGGAGTTTAAAACAGCTTCTATTTGAGTGAGGCACGTAGCCATTTCCTCATAGGTAAAATGAGTGGTATGCAACAACCTTTTTAAATGGTGTTTCACCGATCGAACAGCTGCCTCAGCTAAGCCGTTGAAGTGGGGACTATATGCAGGAATGAATTTAAATTCAATTCCCTCAAGAGCCAATTGACCTTCAAGGTCAGGTCTGGCAAGAACCTTTGAAAGTTCATTAGACGTTCCGACAAAGTTTGTGCCATTATCTGACGTGATACTACGTGGTTTTCCACGACGTGATACGAAGCGATTGAGAGCGGCTATATAAGCTTCACTAGATAGAGCCGTGACGAGCTCGATATGACAGGCTTTAGTGGCATTGCAGACAAAGATTGCCAAAAATGATTTAATTAGTTTGCAACCTCTGCCCTTCCTGTCCGCTATCATCACTGGTCCTGCGTAGTCAACGCTGGAATGTAAGAACGGATATAATAACTCAGTGCGTGACGATGGTAATTGCCCCATGATGGGTTGAGCACATTGCGCCTTGTACCTACAACCACAGATTACTACAGATACTTCACTCAGTAGAAAACTTCCAATACCTATTACGATAATTGCCTACTCCTTCGCGTCAGCAACCACTGTATGCTAAAATGCGCCTAAATGCTCAAGCGTACAGCAGTGATTGCTTCGCACCGCGCGATTCCACAGTAATCGCAGGGCTGCCTCTTCGGTAAAATTAAATTAACATAACTTTTTATCTATGTTATTGAGAACTGTGAATATGTTCTGACTTTTATGTGGCAGTTAAAAATTTTATCATTTATAAAATATTTAACCAACTTTAAAAAAAGGAGGTGATTAGACATATATATATATAGTCCTCCTTATCGATTTCGATAACGGCGACCCATGGCAAATTCACCTCCTAGCGTGAGCCCTGATGTGACTGGCTAAACCGAGCTTTGATTTGAAGACTCGGTCGCAAGCGCTGCAGTACAACTGACCCGCAGCATTGAGAGTGTAGGTGTACGAAGGCTTAGGTCTCTCTTTTTGTAATTGGCGCTTTTCGTCTAAAGCCTCGAGTCTTTTTGCTTCGAATAGCTTGACATTTTGGTAGATGTTTTTGCGCCAAGATGACCTATTTGAAGCAAGCCTCTCCCAATCATTAGGGTCAATACCGCAAGCCTTCAGATGTCTTTTGAACACGTCCTTGTAGCGTAGATATTGTCCTCCTCGCTTCCGTTTACCTTCAGCCATCTCTGAGTAAAAGACCGCTTTAGGTAGACGGTGGTTGTCCATTCGAAGGACGTGTCCACACCACCTGAGTTGTCGCTGCATTAGCAACGCCTCCATTCCATACATATTGGACCGTCGGAGCACCTCTGTGTTGGGAATGCGATCCTGCCACTTAATTCTAAGGATGGACCTCAGACACCTGAGATGGAATGTGTCGAGTTTTTTAATATCTGACTTGTACAGGCACCAAGTTTCTGCGCCGTACATAAGCACAGGCATTACTAGTGCCTTGTACACGTCAATTTTAGTTTGCAGCTTTATGTCATGGGATCTCCAAACACGATCACTCAGTCGTCCAAAAGTTGCAGCGGAGTTTGCGATGCGTAGTGGTATCTCAGAAGCTAGGGTGTTATCATATCTGATATTGCTTCCTAGGTATTTAAAATGGGTTACTTCAGGTACAGGCCAAACTGAGAAGTTTGACTTGTATGGTTTGTAGGTATGTATGTTTGTGCGCGATAATCTCGCGTTTGGCTAAACCGATATCGATGCGATTTTCAGAAAAGGATTTGTTACATTAAGAGCCGCCGTACACGGACTGCTTCAAGCAGTTGAGACCGACTGCTTAAAGCCGCGACCGCGCAGTGAACTATAGTCATTCATTCGCTGCCGTACACACGACTGCTCGAGCAGTCGCGACCGCTTCAAGCCGTCAACTGCATGATGAAATTCCATCGTGCCGTCGACCGCTCGCGAGCGGTTGCGAGGCATACACCGACTGCTCGAACCGTTGACTGCGCTAGAGCAGTCGACAGCTCTCCGACTTCCCTCTCCCCCCCGCCCTTTGCGGCCTCGCGGCGTCTGTTTTCTCATTTGACTGCTCGAGCAGTTGGGTCGTAGCTCGAGCAGTCAACAACCGACAGCTCAAGCAGTCGACGCCGACCGCTCGAGCGGTCCGTGTATTTCACTCAGCCGCTAACTGCTCGAGCAGTCCGTGTACGGCGGCCCTTAGGAGAACGTTTTAAAATAAGTATAATACTTCTTAGTTTGATGATGATCTTCGGAGATGTTCACTAGAAATGAAAAAAAAAGCCTTAAAAAAAGAGAACCGACTTCAAATAAGGCACAAAGCCGTAAGAAATAATTTGTTTTTTTTTTTATGTTGGTGCTAACAGCTGGTAATTATGTTGGTGCTAACAGCTGATAATTACGAATCGAAAAAGCACCGACATCAAAAAATAAATTATTTCTTACGGTTTAGTGTTTTGAAGTCGGTTCTCTTTTTTTAAAGTTTGTTTTATTATTTTTGTAAGTTTGTTTTGTTTTATATACCTATTGGTGCTGACTGTAGAAGAAACCTAGATAAAACATAATTATATACATCAGTGTGTAGGTAAAATAAAAAATCTTTAAAGTTACAGCACATAAGGCACCACACGGCATCGTAATGCGCGTACGAACGAACAGCACTATTAGAAGTCGGTTAAAAATTGAACGGCGTGCGCGCGCTTCGCTTGCGAAAACCGCAACTGAATTTGATCCGCCGGCGGACCGAGACCGCTCGGCTGGGCGGTAGGCACTTATAGCGCGCAAGTACATGGAGTGACGGAGGCCTGCTACAACACCGTACACATTTTGTCACAATGTTCTTAGCAAGGTTTCTACCGCACAAAGGCCAATAACTTTGTCTTATATTGGATAATAAGAGCTGGGGACCAGCATGTAAATATTTTAAATGATGATAATTAAAAATTAGTTTCGTAAGATGATGCTTGCTACATAACAGGATGGGGTGTTTAGTATCGAAACTATATGGAGAATTATCCAGCCTACCACCAACGCGTATGAGGTTGTTTGAATCTAAATAGGGAGACAGGGAAATAAGTCTATTCTTACTTGGTAATAACTTTTTAGCTTTGAGAATAGCATATTCTTCTGGAAACATTTCCAACTGAGCTTTGTGCAATATTAAGTATACCGAATTTTTAAGTTCAGTGACAGAAAATTGACCGGTTCGTTTGTTGGCTTTGTTTCTAAAGTTATGAATAAATCGTTGTAAATATGCTATTGATTTTTGTAAGTGAATAAAATTAGAAGTGTTATTAATTAAATTACAAATAGGATCTACATCAGTACTACAACAGACAACAGAACATGATATCAACTCCGGTAGATCGTGTTTCTCCCTATGATTGGGCATTTTTGGCCACAATAGTTCGTCTCTCAACAAGAAAGTGGGACCAGACCACCACAGCGATGAATTGCTGATGGAATCGGCCTTCAGCCCGCGGGAAACAAGATCCGCCGGATTGTCTTTCGACGGTACGTAGCGCCACGAGTGACCCTCGGTACTCTCCTGAATTTCGTGAACACGGTTGCGAACGAAATGTTTGAGTTGCAATGGTGACGTTGTTAGCCACCCTAAAACAATCGTAGAGTCGCACCAATAATGACATTTTTCAACATGGAGAGTTAAGGAAGATAATACTTTAGTGCACAACCTTGCAGCCAATAATGCTCCGCAAAGCTCGAGCCTAGGTATCATCATGGGCTTTATAGGCGCTACCTTACATTTAGATGTAACAAGTTTTACATTTACTAACCCTGAACGCTGCACGGACCTTATGTATAGACAAGCGCCGTATGCACTCTCTGACGCATCTGAGAAAACATGAACCTCGTACCGTTCACAGTTATCACTGAAAACCCAACGAGGAATTTTCAGTTGATTCAAACAAGGTAAGGTGTCAGCAAACGTAAGCCATGAGTCCATTATCTCTTTTGAGACTTCATCGTCCCAGTGATATTTATTAACCCACAATTTTTGCATGAGAATTTTGGCTTCTATCACGCATGGGGAAACAAGACCTAAAGGGTCAAAAATTTGGCTTATGACAGAAAGAATGTGCCTTTTTGTAATAGTTTTGACTGGATTTTTTATATTTATTGAAAACGACAAGGTGTCTGATTCACAAATCCAATTGAGACCTAAGGTTTTACAGGTGCCAGCTGTACTAGGATCTGAAAGGTCTAAAATTTGATCTGAATTGTTAACCGAAGAGGGAGAGATATTATCTAAAATGGTTTGATTATTTGATTTAAATTTTCTTAAATTGAATTTTGCAGATTTTAATACTGAAATGACTCCCTTGCACATATTTATGGTGTCATTTATAGAGCCTGAGCCTCCTAAATAA
This sequence comes from Helicoverpa zea x Helicoverpa armigera, assembly GCA_033682625.1. Lineage (NCBI taxonomy): Eukaryota > Metazoa > Arthropoda > Insecta > Lepidoptera > Noctuidae > Helicoverpa > Helicoverpa zea x Helicoverpa armigera. The sequence goes on from JAWIIS010000075.1 coordinate 312,832, forward strand.
TCGTCAACGTAAAAATCTCTCTGAATCGACTGTTTGACGTCATCATCAAGAGCATTAGCTGCTAGACTTACGAGACACTTAGTAGCCAAGTATGGAGCAGATGCCGTGCCATAAGTCACTGTATTAAGTGTATAAGTTCTAAGAGGTTCGTTGGGAATGAAGCGAAAAATGATTTGTTGTAAATGCCGTTGGGAAGGATTGAGCTCAATGGCTCTATACATTTTCTCTACATCGCCCGTAACGACATATTTATGTTGACGAAAACGTACTAAGATCGAATATAAATCTTCTTGTACAGTTGGTCCGACCATTTGGATGTCATTTAAAGACAAACCTGTAGAAGTGGTGGCCGATGCATCAAATACTGTACGAAGCTTGGTTGTGGAGCTCTCCTCACGAACTACGCCATGATGAGGTAAGAAAAAATTTACATTTCCACAACAGTTAAATGGAGAATCTTTGTTTTCAGTCATATGACCTAAACGTTCATATTCACGCATGAAATCCATGTACCTATCTTTAAATACCGGGTCTCTTTGAAATTTACGCTTGTGAGGTACGCTTCGCTACACCACCCACAACATGGGATTGAAGACCGCTCGCGCCGAACGCGTTATATTTACGCATGTGCTATCTCGCTCGCGCGCGCATCTGTCTCGTTTCTTTTAGGTACTCACAGAGTCTTATCAGAGCGTTCTTATTGGACAATCGCGCGACGCTCTCGCCTGAGCGTTAGCACTACTTCGGCCCCTGTTATTTTACACATAAGCTCGTTCTGTATTTACATTTAATATATAATATACTTTCTACTCTTCTATTTTTACACCATCATCGCTGTTTTATTTAAACATTACCTGCATTGCTGCTACACGCTCTAAAGACAAGAACCGACACTTCGCCTTTTGATAAGAATCGCCTAAGACTGAAGGATCTTTCTTCAGCGGCATAACAACGACGAAGCGTCCATCGTCCTTTCGAAAGGTGTTTTTGATGAAACTTTGTTCACATGCCTGCTCCTCGGGAGACAAGGAGTGCTTGGTTGCTACGGAATCTAATTCCCAGAAACGAGATAAGTCTGGATCGGCTTCTTCACTTAAAAAATTACAAACAAGATGAGAAGTGTGTGACTTATGGCGGGCAACGTACCCTGACACCAGCCAACCCAGTTTGGTTTCATATAATTTGGGTTGATTTTTACCCAAATCTATGGAATTATTACACAAGACGGACCAAAATACATCAGCCCCAAGTAAGATGTCAATTGCTGACGGTATATTAAATGAAGGGTCAGCAAGACTTATCCCCGAAGGGAGGGGGATGTTGTCTATGTTTATAAAAGAAGACGGTAAAACTTTGGTGACATGAGGTAAAATATGACAGTCCACTGGAAGTCTATATTTCTCGTCATAATTGGAAATAATAGTAAGGTTGCAAGATTGTGAACTAAACGAAGTATTATTGTTTACAGCTGTCACTGTGGTGCTAGTAGCGCGTCGCGACAAACCCAGCTTACCGCAAAGGAACTCTGACACGAAGTTGGCTGTGCTGCCATTATCGAGCAGTACCCGAGCTGTGTGCACCTCGCCCTTGCTGTCCACCACCCTCACGAGCGCTGTGGATAGTAAAACATTCTGAGGAGTACTACTTTCCAGGACATCTGTTGAGCTAGAGAAACTATCTAACTTGTTAACTGGAATAGACGGCTCAAGAGTTGTTTCTGCCTCATGCATATGAAGCAGCGTGCTATGCTTTTTCTTGCAATATCTGCAAGGAACCAGATTGCATCTTGACTCAATATGTCCTGGTCGTAGACAATTGAGACAGACTTTGGCTTCTTTAGCCTTTTGTCTACGATCTTCAATTGATAATGCTCTAAATACTTCACAATTAAATAAGAAATGGTTCTGATTACACAATGGACAAGTTAACTGATTTTTATTTGAACTGTTATGTTTTTTATTTGTATTATATTGTAAATATGTATTTTGATTGTATTTAGAATTAGTAGATGTAGGTTGATTGTAGTTAGTTTTTATTGTATCTAAAGAATTTCTATTGTGTGTTGTTGTTTTAATTTTACCTTTATTTTCTTGCAATGTTTCCAATAAATCTGCTCTGTTACTAAGAAAAGTTATAAAAATATCTAAAGATGGAGGATTATTTAAGGTGTTTCGATGTTCTTCCCATTCCCTATGTGTAACACTATTTAACTTCTCCGCCATCATATGAATGAAAAGCGTGTCCCAATATTGAGTTGGTTGATCCAACGTCGACAACGCACGTAAATTTTTATTAGTTACGTCAATCAGGTGACGTATTGCTGAACACGATTCATGTTTTATGTGTTCCACATTAAATAAAGCATGAACATGATTATTTACAAGTAACCTCTTGTTGTCGTATCTACTACACAATAAATTCCAAGCGGCTTCGTAATTTTCTGCCTTAAAATCCAAATTATCAATGACCAATAGTGCAGTACCTTTAAGTGAGGCTAGCAGATAATGCAGCTTATTTATATTGTCTATGTCCGACCTTAAATGTATTAATGACAAATACGTGTCTCTAAACTCAAGCCAGTGTTGATAGTGACCGTGAAAGATGGGCAAACTAATTTTTGGCAATCTAACGCAATTAGACTTGAATCCACCTGATTGTCCATCCTCGCAACTCGCCACGGATCCATCCTGAAGGTGAGAAGACTGGTGAGGGCGAACACCGAGTAGTCTCCGCGCCGCCGCCACCAGCTTGTAGTACTGATCCTCGAACTGCTCACGCTCCTCACTCTCATCGTCGGGGTCCTCCGACAACATCTCGATGTCACACTGTAATTTGTCGAAATCATCGTATAAGCTACTAAACTTATTAAACCTTGTTTCTAAGTCTAACAGCTGTAAACTACTAAGTTCTTTGCAACTTTCTAAAGTGTGTAGGTAATTACTAAATACGGTTAACTTAGATTTCATACAGCTACGCCGTTTAACTAATTTAGTAATCTTTTCATCAGACATAGCGATAGAAAAATAAACGTTAGCAAAGTAAAGTTAAAAAAGTATGCGATAAGAACTAATAGCAAATTATTTATTTTAAGCAAGGTAAACGGAAAAAATATGCGTTGCACTAATGACTCGACACCGATAACAATAGACCAGCTGTTGCACGACTAATGACCCTAATAAAATGTTATAGAAAGACATAAGGAATTGCGTTATTTACGATGTGTTTGCGAAGATGATTAATAGTGCAGTCATTGAAGCATTATTGCTACGATTTTTTTTACTGTGAACCGATTTGCATGAAATTTTGGAATTAGGTTCATCTTACCCTTAACTTCAAAAGTGAATATGATTTGAACTCCGCCACCCCCTCTGGGGGTGGTTGACACCCCTTCTTTGGGGTGAATGTTTTTTTTGCAAAATAACCTCGGATATCGATAGAAGACCTAATTTTAAGCTAAAGTTGTCTTTAAAGTTTTTAAAAAAATCCAATACTTTTCAAGTTATTGGCAATTGAAAATTCGCAATTTTTTCACGTTTTTCATCGGTTTTTTGCAAATATCTCCAAAAATATACGTTTTATCGAAAATTTATAAAGAACAAAATTGTAGCAGGTAAAACAACGAACAATTTGTTTTTTTATAAAATGTCCTAAGTGCAATATTAAGCTAGATATTAAAGATCAAAGCCGTTTTTTATTTTGTCTGAAATTTATTCGTTGTGGTCAATGCCATATAGCGGCGAGTAGATGCATTTTATACATTCTAATACAAATGGATTTTGTAGTGCTTGAAATAAGCTTTAAGATGAGCACTATTAAAAGTCTTTTGCACGTAAAATAAGTGAGCTGTATTGCAAATAAGGGGAGCACCTTATATTTTTTCTTTTAAATCAATGGGTTTCATAAGTGCCATTTCCACCAAAATTAAAATTAATCGTATTCCGCCTAGAATTAACTTTATTATGAAGAGTTTGATAGATAGTATCAGTTTGGCTGCTTCAGGACAGATATTTTTCAAAACAGTCACGATTAACGAAAAGAACAAAATTTCAAATTAAAGAAAAACCCACTTGTTTTTCATAATATCTCAAAAATTACGACAGATACATATAAAAGTGTACTGATAAAAAAATTAGGTATTTTTCTGACAAACAATTTGGTTTGTTTGTTTTTTCTGTCGAACAAAAATTGACGGAGATATGATTGTTTAAAGAGCGCGTGGCAGCGCAATCACAGCCTCTCTTAAGCCCTTTAACCCTTCACCGTTTTAGACTAAAGTTCTTTACTATATATTGCAATAATGGATGTTGTAGCTCTCTTAATTACTTTTATAGTGGTTTTTTATAAATTGTGATAGAATGAAAATTGAAGGAGTTACGGTCCAAAAACTTGTCATATTTTTTTCTACTTAGTAACTGAAAACTTCGGAGTGTCAATATTTGGAGCAATGTGAAAGTAGGCAGTATAATAAAGAGTCAAAACTATTGTAATGTGTATATATGTCACCGGAAAATAATAAAACTCGTAAATTGATCAACTTACTAAAATAATAGATGGCATAAACTACGTCGATCAAATTTCAGCAAAATAAAAAACGGCTTTTATCTTTAATATCTAGCTTAATATTGCACTTAGAACACTGTATAAAAAAAAAACAAATTGTTCGTTGTTTTACCTGCTACAATTTTATTCTTTATAAATTTTCGATAAAACGTATATTTTTGGAGATATTTGCAAAAAACCGATGAAAAACGTGAAAAAATTGCGAATTTTCAATTGCCAATAACTTGAAAAGTATTGGATTTTTTAAAAAACTTTAAAGACAACTTTAGCTTAAAATTAGGTCTTCTATCGGTATCCGAGGTTATTTTGCAAAAAAAACATTCACCCCAAAGAAGGGGTGGCAACCACCCCCAGGGGGGGTGGCGGAGTTCAAATCATATTCACTTTTGAAGTTAAGGGTAAGATGAACCTAATTCCAAAATTTCATGCAAATCGGTTCACAATAAAAAAATTCGGAGGTTAGACCGTATTTTTCGCTTCAATGACTGCACTATAAGCTTTATAAGTAGAAGCGGTAAATAACTATGGAAATATATGGCTTTGAAATTGAGAAATCTCTTGTATAAAGTAACTTGAATAAAATAGAAAGCACTCACTAAAATATTGCGTTTATAAACATAAAGTAGTGAAAAAAATAAAGGAAACAATTGGAACGAACTCACAGAATGTCTAAACCATACACAGGATAAACGATGATCTGCACTTTTCGTTCTTCCTTGCCCTCAACGTGCGATGACGTGCCACGCTCGACGGGTCCAAAGTCCGTCCAACGGTCAGCCAGATTGTCGTTTCTCGAAACGTATGCATGCGGCTGCAATGCGAAAAGTCTTCGCCAGGATCTTAATGACTCCTGCAGGAACTGTCGCTGCTGAAGACCGCAGTTGAAAAAGAGCTTCGAGACCGACGTAAAAGGATGATCCCGATTTCTTGAAACTTCGTAACCAGGCCGGCGAATTCCACAAAGGACCATGTTCGCACCACTACGGGATGTTAAAATAAGTGGACTGTATATAGTTGATAGGCGCGGTTTATTGCCGTTCTAATTACAATAATCAAAGATCTCGCGGACAAACAATTAATATATTATGAGCGAATGTCGACCGTCGTCGGTGGTGTCCGTGAGCGTAAGACTCGTCTATGCCCCTCTCGCCCGGCGCCCCCCTCGATGCACCGCTCGCCGCTGCGCCGCTCGCCACGATGACTCAGAAGCGAGTAGGCGGCCGCTAGCGCCCTTTGCCGAAGGTATGTTGGGTTTGATTCCCAACATCCACTGACGATGCCGTACACCATCTAACCGCCTATCTAGCACAAGAACTTGATAAAGGTAACCACACAGTAGGTATATTCCTCGATCTAGCAAAAGCTTTTGACACGGTTTCTATTCCCATCCTGTTGCGCAAGCTTGAAGCCATAGGTATCAGAGATATTCAGCTGAAACTTTTTAAAAGCTACCTAGAAGAACGAACGCAATGTGTCAAGATCGGAAATGTTGTTAGCGATGATGAAAAAAGCACCGATTTCGGTACCAAGGAAGTATTTTGGGCCCTTCACTCTTCCTAATATACATAAACGATCTCTGCAATCTAAATTTAGATCACGGCCATATCGTTTGTTATGCAGACGATACTGCTCTTTTGTTTTCAGCTGACTCAGTAGAAAATGTCTACAAGTATGCGCAAAACGGATTCAATGTTATTAATAAATGGCTTCAAAATTACTCACTAACTTTAAATGCTGACAAGACAAACAACGTCAAGTTTTCGATACGCAAGCAAAAACTAATTGGCACTAACACAACATTATATGCACATCTTGCACAAATAACCGGTGCGCTTTTCCCAGTATCAAAATGTCACGTACAGTAAAGTACCTCGGAATTATTATAGATGACACACTTTCGTTTAAAGATCACATTGAAACTGTAAATAATAGGATTCGTAAATTGATATTTGTTTTCAAAAAATTACGTTACATTGCAGACCCAAAAATAATTAGACAAGTCTACTTTGCTCTATGTCAATCGATATTAACATACTACATTACCACATGGGGTGGGAGAGAGCCCAGAGAGCAATTCTCAAGGTGTCTACTTTCCGGCCCTTCCTTTTTCCCACTAACCTGCTATACAAAAAGTGTGAAGTACTAACCGTCCGTCAGTTATTTATAATGGGTATTGGTATTAAAACAGCACTCAGAGCTAACATATAGCACGGAAGTTACTAACAAAAGACGTAAAGATATAGTCTGTCCTCAAAATCACACCAAACATGCTTCCACATCAAAATTTTACCTGTTTCTTGGTCCTCTACTTTACAATAGGTTGAACGCGAAAGCAAACATTTATGACGTGAATCAAGTAAACTGTAAAAAAGTACTGAAAGAAACTCTTCGAAAAGTGTCCTACGATGATACAGAGAATTTATTGACTGTGCTAAAGTGACTTTGTTTATTGTTTATTTTGTTTTTATACAAGTTTTGACTAATATTATATATTTTTATGTGGTTTATAAAATTGATTTTGTTAATATTTTATTTTTATACAATTTTTGATAAAAATTATTTATTTTAAATGACTTGTTAATTAAGAAACTAAATGTTAAGATATGTTAATACTGTAGTAGTAAATTTATAAAACTTGTCCACAATACAGTGTAACGCTAGATGTCGCTAGCCGCCATTAAGTCAGCTGTCAAGCCCGCCACGCCAAGCCGCTACGTCACTTCCTACCGCGCAAGCCTTGCCGCCAAATTTCAAGAGGCGGGAGGTTAAGAAGCCGCCAGCCAGCCATATAAAAGCCAGAAGAGTAGATTGTGTGATTGCATTTGAGTTGTATAATTGTAAGGGGAAACTCTGCCCAAATAAAACCACGTTAATCAAGTAATTTGTATTTATTTTATATCCGTGTCTTTATACTCACAAGTGGTATTGGAAAAACCTACGATGAAACGACGCTCTGCTACACTCAAACGTCGACGGTCCCCCTGCCGAGAGGACGAAGATTCTGCGTCAGTAAGCCAGTTATCCGAAAGTTCAAACGACGAAGGTCGATGCACACCGTCTGCAAGGAAACTATTGAAGAATCTCCTAGCACAAGAAGTGGAAAAAGCATTCAACGATCTGGAACACGAAGTGCCTATTCGTCGGAAAGAACACCGCGCCGCATCGTTAATTCCAGAATTTGATCCTGAAAACGAAGAATGCACAGTTACCGCCTGGAAAAAAAAATTGAACAATTAGGTCAAATACACGGCTGGGATGATAAAACCAAGTCATTTCACCTTCAAGACAAGCTAAGAGGACAGGCAAGAAAGTGGTACAATCGTTTAGATGAGTATGATTTCTCTTGGGAGCAGTGGAAAGAGATGCTTCTTCGTGCGTTCCCTAAACATCGAGACTACGCTCATGTTCTCGAAGAAATGCTTAACAGAAGAAAACTACCATCTGAAAGTATGACAAAATACTACCAAGAAAAAGTTGCTTTGTGCTTCAGAAGCAAATTGTCGGATATTGCTACGGTGTCCTGCATCATACGAGGTTTGCCCTTAGCGTTGCAATCGAATGCAAGAGCATTCCAATGCGAACGACCTGACGAGTTGTATGAGATTTTTTTGTCTGCACTCGATGACTACAGAGTTCCTGCACCAGATATAAGAGGAGGGTACAAGGACATGTCTCGCTCCGCAGAAAAGAAACCTGCCGCGAACCCTGACACTGACCCCTGTCCACGATGCAAGAAAACTGGACATTTACTTCGCAACTGTCCATTGCCTGACCAACGCAGCTGCTATAAATGTGGAGCTCAAGGTCACATTGCTCCACGTTGCCCTTCAAATCTCAAAAATGGAGCAACTCCGACAACTGACAGTGTGAAAGAAATAAAGCTGCTTCAAAGCTACAACGATATTTACAAGAAGACTGCAAATATTAACGGTGCTTTTGTGAAATCATATATCGATACGGGCAGTCAAGTAAATGTGCTTACGAAGGAGGTAGCTACTCTTCTAGGTCTCGAAATTAAACCTATCTCCGTATCCTTGAAGAGATTCTCCGGCGGTTGCATCAATAGTAACGGTGCAGTCGAGTTCGAGCTTGAAATTGACGAACTGCACATGATCTGTAATGCATACGTAACTGACATCGACATGAGTGGCATAAATCTTTTGATCGGGCACCAGTTATAAACAGTGAAGGTGTGTCATTAGTTGTACGCGAAGGCAAAGCTACGCTTCGGAAGGAACTCGGTTTAATTTCCAATCTAGATGCTACTGAAGCTGTTAGCAGATTTCGTGTTGTCACTGCTGCAAGTGAATGCCTACCGCCAGGTGTCTCCATTATCAAGGTTCATATTATTGGCAATGCGGCCAGTGACCACGTGTTAACACCTGCAAAGCACTTCGAGTTCCAAGGAGTATCCTTCTCTCTACCGGCAACGCTTCTACGTGGAGATGAAGGCTACCTCAAAGTCATCAACAGCGGAGCCAAGGACATCGCATGGAAGAAAAGAATCGTTCTACTCCGCGCTGAGAGCTGCCAAGAACCATGCACAAAGAATCAGGTCAGTCAACATGCCAATACTTGTACTATGCCATTTTCCAAGTGTGTTTTTCAATTGAGTGCCTCATGTGTCGATAATAATGCCATAGGTGGAGTAGACTTAGACAAGATCAGGGTAGGCCCGATAAGCAAATCTGATCATAATCAATTGATCGATTTACTATCTCAATACATTGAATGTTTTGCTAGCTGTACAAAGGAGTTAGGATGTACGGATTTAGTTCAAATGCGCATAAGATTATCTAATAATGAACCAGTACACCGCAAGCCTTATAGATTAGCTCATCACGAACAGGAGACTGTTAGAGTCAAACTTAATGAACTATTAGAAGCGAGCATTATAAAGGAATCCGAATCAGAATATGCTTCTCCCATTGTTTTAGTTAAAAAGAAGAACGGGGATAGTCGTCTATGTGTCGATTACCGAGCATTAAATGCGTTGACTATCCGCGACAGATATCCATTACCTAATATTGATGAACAAATTTCGAAATTGTCGGGCATGAACTACTTCACCAGTCTTGATTTAGCTCAAGGGTACCATCAAGTCAGCATCCATCCCGAAGATACACATAAAACAGCCTTTGTCACGCCGTTAGGTCATTACGAATTAATAGGGTCCCTTTCGGTCTCGCAAATGCTCCCTCAGTTTTCATGCGTTTAATAAACAAAGTCGTAGATAGTTTACACAAAGAAAATCATTTAAATAGAAATAGCTCCGATAAGGTCACTAAACAGTCGTCAGAAGTTCTAGCATTCCTTGATGATCTTTTACTTCCATCAGTCGACGTTCAAGCAGGTATAGACTTATTAGATAAAGTTCTTGAAAAATTACAAACACAGAATTTAAAATTAAATATGAGCAAATGTTCGTTTTTACAAAATAGAATTTCTTATTTAGGGTATGAAATATCATGTGATGGCATTCAACCGGGTGAATTTAAGTTGGAGGCAGTATCTAAATTTCCCGTTCCGAATAATGTACACGAAGTGCGTCAGTTTATTGGATTATGTGGTTATTTTAGGAAGTTCATTCATAATTTTGCTATAATAGCTCGTCCGCTCATCGAACTAACAAAAAAGAAACAAATGTGGGTATGGGGCGAATCACAAAGATCCAGTTTTGAGAATTTAAAAAATTAATTATGTGATAAGCCGGTGTTAGCAATTTACGATCCTAGTTTACCAACAGAAATTCACACGGATGCATGCAAATCGGGTATTGCAGGCATACTTTTATAAAACCAGATTGACGGTAGTTTGCGCCCTGTCATGTATTTTAGTCGCGTTTCTAGTCGGGAAGAGAGTGTGTATCACAGTTATGAGCTCGAGACTCTTGCGGTGGTAGAATCGTTGCGAAGGTTTTGTATATATGTGCTAGGCAAAAATGTTCGTATAGTTCGCCATACAATGACGAAACGAGATCTCATTCCACGCATTGCTCGCTGGTGGCTATTAATTCAAGACTATGATATTTCTATTGACTATAGGCCGGGTGAGCGTATGAAGCATATAGACGCCTTAAGCAGAAATCCGATAGATGCCGTTAATGTGTACCGTTTAGAAAACGTAAACGATTGGTTTAGTACAGTGCAATGCCAGGATGAGAAGTCTAAACGTATTATTGATGCACCGATAGTGATATAGTGAATAACTATGTAATTGTTGAAAATAGGCTGTATCGTAAAACTCTTCACGGTAACCGATTAGTTGTGCCAAATTTTGCGCGATGGAAAATATTACAAATGCATCACGATGATATTGGCCATGTAGGATTGAAACGGTGCTCCGAACTTATAATAAATGATTTTTGGTTTCCCAAAATGACCCGATTCATACGTAAATATGTGACTTCCTGTTTACATTGTGCATACGGTAAAGGAGAATACGGTAGAAAGGAGGGTAAATTACACCCAATTCCTAAACCTACTGAACCGATGAAGATGGTACATATCGATCACTTGGGCCCCTTTAGCAAAACTAAGAAAGGGTATCAATACATGCTAGTATTGACAGATGCTTTTTCTAAATTCGTTATTTCTGAGCCTACACGTACCGTCAATTCTATAGAGACAATTCGAGCTTTAAAACGCATATTTAGTTTATTTGGTTTCCCAGATCACTTAGTTTCTGATCATGGCAAGGCGTTTACGAGTAGATACTTCAAGAAATTTACAACAGAAAAACAATTCAGACACACTTTAACGACTATTGCATGTCCTAGGTCAAATGGTCAAGTAGAACGCACGAATCGCACTATTCTCGATGAGTTGAGGGCTACGGAACCTAGCGAGGCTTCTCATAATTGGGACAATAGTTTACCAAATATCATATGGGGCATTAATAACACCGTTAATGATACGACAGGGTATAAGCCGTACGATTTAATGTTTGCTCGGGTAGGTAGGTCAGTATGTGATGTCTCCATCCCAGGTCGGCCCTCTGAGCCAGTGCAAGCTAGACGTAATAGAGCTTCCAATCGAATTAAAATAGCTAGTAACAGAATGAAACGCAACTTTGACAAGAGGCGTAAAAACAGTAGGGTTTACAAAAAAGGTGATTACGTACTTTGGCGCCAAGCGCCGACTACTAGCGGTAACAAGATTAATTCTAAATTAGATGATTTATATTCTGGTCCATATGTCATAATTAATGTTTTAGGAAATTACCGATATAAGTTGAGAAGTAAAAAAGGTCTTAGGGGATACAAGAAGTTTACAAGCCTAGTTTCTGCTGACTCCCTACGACCCTATCATAGAGTTGCTTCTATGTCCGATAGTGCCAGTAGTGTGGATGAACAATTGGAAACCGAAGATCTTTTGGATCTTCTTGAGAGCTAGGCCGAAGTTCACCCCCCCCCCCCCCCCCCCTGATTCAACTCGTTCTGAACTCGCTTGTAATAATTTGTGTTGTTCCCATTGCGGGAGCAATTGTTACAGGATGGCCGAATGTAACGCTAGATGTCGCTAGCCGCCATTAAGTCAGCTGTCAAGCCCGCCACGCCAAGCCGCTACGTCACTTCCTACCGCGCAAGCCTTGCCGCCAAATTTCAAGAGGCGGGAGGTGAAGTAGCCGCCAGCCAGCCATATAAAAGCCAGAAGAGTTGATTGTGTGATTGCATTTGATTTGTATAATTGTAAGGGGAAACTCTGCCCAAATAAAACCACGTTGATCAAGTCATTTGTATTTATTTTATATCCGTGTCTTTATACTCAGAAGTGGTATTGGAAAAACCTACGATGAAACGACACTCTGCTACACTCAAACGTCGACGGTCCCCCTGCCGAGAGGACGAAGATTCTGCGTCAGTACGCCAGTTATCCGAAAGTTCAAACGACGAAGGTCGATGCACACCGTCTGCAAGGAAACTATTGAAGAATCTCCTAGCACAAGAAGTGGAAAAAGCATTCAGCGATCTGGAACACGAAGTGCCTATTCGTCGGAAAGAACACCGCGCCGCATCGTTAATTCCAGAATTTGATCCTGAAAACGAAGAATGCACAGTTACCGCCTGGATAAAAAAATTGAACAATTAGGTCAAATACACGGCTGGGATGATAAAACCAAGTCATTTCACCTTCAAGACAAGCTAAGAGGACAGGCAAGAAAGTGGTACACATTTTAATGTACTTTAGAATCCTTTTGATTATTTGTTAATTTTAAATTATTTTAGCTCTTCTCGCCTGAAACATAGAATATCCTAGTTCAGGCACGTAAGACTCGGATATAAGCTTATATTTAAGACTCAATGTAATTCATGCTGTAATGTAATTTAAATAAAAATATTATTATTATATAAGTCTCTGCCGTGCTCTCGGGACTACAGAGTCCCGGGCTTTTGGAAGGCGAACGTGGGGCCAAAGCCAACACGCTGAAGCCCTTTTGAGACAACTTTAATGAAATGGTGTCACAATACCGACGATTATCCCTGTATTACACTATAGAAATGTACCCAAAGACAATCCCCGGTTCTGTGCTAAACTAGTGCTAACTATGGAGGAAAACTACTTGGGCTATTGTGATGGGATGTTAGTGGATTAGGAATGGGAAGACTATGGGAACTATGGCACCTGCCGATAACAATGTTTGCACACAAAAATGTAAAAATGGCAGGTGGAGACTCGCCAACTCACTTACTGGGCCCCCGGGAATCAGTCGCTAAATCGCAACAAGGAGGCAACAGGTACATGAGCGGCGGATACCTCGGCGGACTTCGAAACGCAGATCACGCGCTCCCTGTGGATCCAGAATCACCGGCCCACTCGCCACTTACCACGAGGCACCTACTAAAAACTTAGGAAATATCTTAAAAAAACTGCAGCACGTCACAGTATTTACTAAAAATCATTAAAAAAAAACCAAAGGCGGTAAGTCCCAAATATAAATGAAATTATCCTTAATTTTGTACAAATATTCAAAAAAATTCGGGCGGTCACTTATCCCCGGGACACATTGTATGCTAAAAGATGAGCAATGAGTCTCCTACACCTAGCCGGTAAATACATTGAGTACTCTGTCGCTTTAAAATCAGAGATATACTCGTTTATGACAAAAAATAAAATGGCATTTTATAGTCCTATTATAAAGGAGCATATTCGAATCAAATATGTACCTATTATGTTCAGTCGATAACCTATAAAAATAAGGTAGTGCACATAATATGAAATTAATTTCATTTAAAAATATCAAATTTACATAGCCTAATATCTCTTTTTTAGTTACTGCCAAGCTATCACCATAAATTAATATGTCGGAGGCGTCATCAGGATGGCACTATCGTTCGACATTAGTTAGGGTAATCGAGCAAAGAGATAACTCAAACAAACTCAAAACTCAAACGTTTATTCAAATTAGTCAGAACAAAAGACAGCCCCCAAAACGCCCGCCCTTCGCCACTTCTTATGTGTTTTGGCTGGGGAGAAGAAGTGGCGGAACAAACACCCCAGCAACACATGTCTGTCTGTTAGTTTAGAAGAACTATTACAAAACAAAAATCATAAGACACTTTACAATAAGTTTAGGTACTACAACGCTAGGCAATAACACTAGGTACACTATACGTAACGAAAGGCAGTAACGCGACAACACGAAGACTCGACGAAGCCTCGACCAAGACTCGACCAAGCCTGAGCTCCGCAGACGACCACCACGACTCTGCCAAGCGCGCCAAAATGTTGTTTCACCGGAAACGCCACCAGAGGGCGCGCTTGCATGACGTTTAGTGTCCGTACTAAAGACAGTCTCCGACAAATATAACATTTGAACCTGGGATAAGCTTCGGCAACTTAATGTTTTGAACTAAATTACTAAAACTGGCACCGAGTACACAGTGATTTAAAACATAATTGCTGCGAACACGGATTGAAAATACTACCAATGCCTTGACCAAAGTTATCTGAAAAAATATATGTTATTTTACTATTACTCACACTCGCCGCGCTCATCACCGGCGCCGGCCGTGTGACGAGAGCAGGCGCTAGTAGCCACTAGTAGTAGTAGTGTAGTAGTAGTGCTGCGGATACCTCCCGCTTTATGCGTAGAATCTGCCCCGGCGAAGATGGCACACCAACGCTGATAGGCAACCGGTAGTGGCGGATTCGGCGGGGCAGTGAAGTCTTGTGATAGGCTTAGGGCGACGACAGAGGTCAAAAGTGCTCGTCGGCCATTCACTGCATCCAAAACCTTCTCCAGTCGTGGCGGCTCTCCGTTCCACTGGGAATAGAGCGTGGAGGACGAGAGAGTGCAGCTGTGTCTGCGCAAACACTTACGCACTTAAATATTTCACGCGCAACTGACTGCTTCTGGTTACTGGATCCTGATAAAAGACCTGCGGCGATGGGCTGAGGTAGAGAGGTTGGGTTGTGGTGCACACCCGGCTTTGTCTCAAGCCTGCACGTATGGCAGCCTAAGGAGAGTGGTCGTTTCTGCACTGCACTTGGGACAACAGTGTGGATTGGGCAGCACCTTAGGTGATGAAGCAGCCCTATTTAGGGAGGCACTGCTTCCCCGCTCAGCCGGGGAGGGGGCTAGAAAAGGTGTCCTGAAAAAATGCTTGTCCCCTCAAATTGGGAGAGTAGCAACCGCGGCTGCTTATGGGGTGCCCCATTACTCGCGGTCGACGTAACAAGAAAAATAAGATAAAAACATCATTTTTGACATTTGGCGCATGGAACGTGCGTACATTAATCGATAATGACGGAAACCTTTGCCCGGAGCGTAAAACTGCTGTCCTAGCACGTGAACTTGCTCGATACAATGTAGACGTGGCAGCTTTAAGCGAAACACGCTTAGCTGACCAAGGCGAACTCGAGGAAATCGGCGGTGGTTATACATTCTTCTGGAAAGGAAGATCCCAAAGTGAACGAAGGTTAGGTGGCGTAGGGTTTGCCATCAAATCCACCATCGTAAAAAAACTGCCAGAATGTCCACAATACATCTCGGACCGCATTATCACATTACGCCTTCACCTGTTGTTACAGCCTTTTTATCGTCCCACTGCTGGGCACAGGCCTCCTCTCACATGGAGAAGGATTGAGCATTAATCACCACGCTTGCTCAATGCGGGTTACGCCTTCACCTACCAAACGACAACTACCTGAATGTGATAAGCGTATACGCACCAACAATTAGTAACGAGGACAGTGTCAAAGATCAGTTTCATGAAGAACTTTGCCAATGCCTTACCAGCATACGTTCAAACGAACAAAAACTGCTGCTAGGCGATTTCAACGCGAGGGTTGGCAGAGATTCTGAGTCGTGGCCGGGCGTGATTGGAAATAATGGTGTGGGCAATATGAATAGTAACGGACAATTACTACTCACACTCTGTGCCCAATTCGACCTCACCATCACAAACACTCTGTTTAGGCTTCGCGACAAATTCAAAACCACCTGGATGCACCCGCGTTCTAAACACTGGCACCTCCTCGATTACGCGATAATGCGACGAAGGGACATCTCCCAGGTGCATATCACACGCGTTATGCGCGGCGCGAACTGCTGGACAGACCACAGGCTTTTGGTAACTAAGTTGAGACTCCGCCTTCGTGAACCACGAAGACCCTGCAGGGCTAAACCAATATCTCTCAACTTAGATCGACTGGATTGTAAATATCTTCAAGAAAAATACCAAAAAGGCCTAACAGATGCGCTAAATGTGTTTGATGCCCAGCAAGGTGACTTAATATCAAAATGGAAACAGATCTCATCCACCGTACTGACTGTGGCTACGGAAACCATAGGATACAAAAAACGAAACAACGAGGACTGGTTTGACCAGAATGATAGGGCCCTAACTGAAGCATTCAAACAGCATCGTGTACTCATAAAGCGTAATGAAGGAAATCATAAATCCAGTCAAGAAGTCCGAAGTAGTGGTGATTCCTTAAGAAAATTAACGAGGAAGATGAAAGATAGATGGTGGCTTGAAAAGGCAAAAAAGATACAGTGGCTTGCAGATACCCACCAACTAGGCGCTTTCTATGAAGAAATGCGTAAGTTGATTGGCGTTTCCATAAAAAACTGCACTCCGTTCTAGGGATCTTCCCTAGATGGTTCCCAAAAGCTCACTGCTAAGCAGGATATACTTGATCGTTGGGCAGAGAACTTTAACCACCTGCTCAATGTAGATCGATCAGCAGATCTTGAGCATATAAGGCGTATCCATTCTCTACCGCCGAATGAGTCGCTTGCTGAACCACTAACTTTTGCTGAAGTTGTTCAAGCCATCAAAGAGCAGAAAAATAAAAAAGCAGTTGGCGTTGATAACATCGCCGGAGAACTGCTGAAATACGGAGGGGAGCACCTTCATACTTACATCTGGCAAATTTTTGATCGCATTTGGAACGAGGAAACAATACCACCTGAATTTAAAATATCCCGTATACAGACACGGTATAAAAACAAATGAGACCGTTCCGACTGCAACTCCTACCGGGGTATATCGCTCCTCTCTGTCCCTCGGAAGATATTTGCCAGTGTTCTTCTCAACCGGCTTTTACCAGTCTCCGAAGCCATATTGCCAGAAACTCAGTTTGGGTTTCGACCTAACAGGGGCACCGGCGAGGCCATCTTTTCCATCAGGCAACTCCAGGAAAAAAGCCAAGAACAAGGCCAACCTTTATGTATGTGCTTCGTGGACTTAGAAAAAGCTTTTGACTGCGTGCCGAAGGAAGCCCTCTGGACTTTACTGGCAAAATTAGGTTGTCCTGAGAAGTTTGTGAGAATGATTCGCCTTCTGCACGACGAGATGACCTGCTGTGTTACCTATAATGGTGACCAGTCAGAGTTCTTTCCTGTCACCTGTGGGGTCAAACAAGGTTGTGTACTTGCGCCAACACTGTTTGCTCTCTACTTTTCTGTCGTTGTCAGTGAAGCGCTCAAACAAACTTCTGCTGGAATCAAAATACGTTTCAGGACTGATGGGGGACTTTTCAACCTGGCCAGATTAAAAGCATATACTAAGGTATCTCATGCTCTTATAACGGAGATCATGTACGCTGATGATCTGTGTTTTGTTACCAACTCTGCACAAGAGCTCCAGAACCTGATGACTAACCTTCAGGAAGTCTGTTGTCGTTTCGGTCAAAAAATCAGTGTTAAGAAAACTGAGGTAATGGCAAGCGACTCCCAAGGAGCTACAGAACCTATCAAGGTAAACATTGGCGATATTGAGCTGAAGCAAGTGAATACCTTCAAATATCTGGGCAGCACAATTACATCCAAGTGTGACCTTGATACCGAAATAAACCATCGCATTGGCGTGGCATCAGCGGCTTTCGGTAAATTAGGAGCCAAGGTCTTACACACACATGATTTGAAGCTTTCGACAAAAATCTCCGTTTACAAGGCCATAGTCCTCCCAAATCTTTTATACTCGGCTGAAACATGGGTCCTCTATCGGAAACATATACGGGCGCTGGACCGATTTCATCTAAAGTGCATAAGAGACATTCTGAAAATCAAATGGTCGGTTCGGATTAGAAATACCGAAGTGCTACGACGCGCGAATGTCTGCGGCATAGAAGCGTACCTGATGCGGCGACAGCTCAGATGGTGCGGTCATGTTTTACGCATGGATGATGATAGGGTGGCCAAACGCATCTTCTTTTCTGAACTCCAGAACGGCAGACGGAAACAAGGTGGCCAGTTCTTACGCTTCAAGGATGTTCAGAAAAGACACATGAAAGGTGCAACATTGATCCTCAGAACTGGGAGACAAAAGCCATTTGCCGCCCTGAATGGAGAGGCCTACTTAAAAATGCGATCAAAGATTTCGAAGAGCAAAGGAAATCCGCACTGGATGCGAAGCGTGATGCTCTTAAGGCTAAAACACCAGTAGCCATTCATTATAACTACGTGGACGGTATCCTAACGTGCAGCCAATGCTCGCGCACGTTTACACATAAAATAGGGTACTGCAGCCATCAAAGGGCGCATAGAAGAGCTGATCATCCTAGCTCTTCTCTCAGTGATAACTGAAAGCAGTCACCATAGCCGAAATCGGCAGGGAAGTAGTATATAATACACTCACACTCGGAACAATAGACATCGTGAGGGGTCGCCTGATGAAAATCTTAGGTTGAGGCTCGAGATGGAAGTGATGTTGTCACGTCTTAGGGCATTGGAGGAAAGGCATCGGTCTTCACCTAATCCAGTACGTTCGGGCGATTGTGATGCGAGGGTGTCGGAGATTGCAGATCATCACAGGTCACCATCGCGGCGTGACCGAGTGTTACCATCGTCCAAAAGAGTTCAGTGTCTGTACATTGAATATAATTAAAAAAAATAATTGGGGTTTAGAAACAGTAATGGAGCACAAATCCAAAAAAAAAAAATTATGTCTGTTTGTCTGTATGTCTGTTTGTTTGTACACGCTAATCTTCGGAATTACTGGACAGATTTGAATGTTTTTTTCTTTGGTGTATTGGTATTAAGTCTGGGCAACATATAGGTTATAATTTACCTTGGAAACTTGAACACCTAATGTAGAACAGCAACAGACCAGCTAAACTATAAGAGATACAACAATGGTGGCCAAGCAAAAATGGTTACACTTGATGAGCATTTTCTGCTGAGAGAATAAATTTGAAGATCTAGAGCACCAGATGTGGAACTCCAACCACCTTATTAGAGCCCAGCTACACTAAAGCATATATAGGAATGATGTCTTAACAAAAGTGGTTCGGTCTGATGAGTATTTACTATTGATCTAAAATAACATAAGCTGGGAGTCCACGCGGTGAAGGCGGTAACAGTTTAGGACAATTAGACTCCTACTGGCTAAAACTCCATTTCTTTTTATTTTTTCACGAATAAATATGCCTTCGGGCTTATGTTATTTGAGTGTTTAATTTCCTTTTCCGTTTATCTTTGTGACACGGTAGCCTACCCGGTAACGCAGGGGAGCAGTCACTTAGAATTCAATTGATCAGGTATATTTTTCACAAGATAAAGAACTATCACCATGCCTAGAAAGAGGTCAAGTCTTTCCCAATACTCGAACTCGTCTGTGGAATGCACTGCCAGTGGCAATAAGGCGAGCGCAGTCGATTGCATTATTTAAAAAAATGGTCAAGGATCACTACTTGGCTCATTGACTACTATCGCTGTATTGTTATTCTTTTATCTTTATTCTTCTATCTTTACTTTCCGTTTATTGACTATTATTTATTATTTTTGTTATTCTTTCTTTTATATATATATATCTTTGGTATTTGTGAATTAAATATAATCTATATGTATGTACACCCCAAACTGCCCGTTTTTCACTGTATTCTGCAGATAAACTCCATCCAAATGTTGTCTGGAAGAAATTGATATTTAGCAATAAGACCGCCGATTGTACTGTGTTTTTGTATATTGTGATGTCCTGTGTTGTGTCTTGGTGTACAATAAAGAATAATCTATCTATCTATCTATCGAAAGGAGCTAAAAGGTTAAGGATCATAAGATCCCAAGAATCCATAGAAGAGCGTCAGGAGAGACTTGATGCTGTTCGAGAACACCAGGCTGCAACTCGATCCCAGGAAACCTCTTCAGATCGCGAAGCACGTCTGCTTTCACAACGTATTTACTCATCGACTTCTAGATCCTGCTTCTAGACAAGTGCGGAACATGATGCGCGACTGTCCGCTGATCGTGAACGGCACACATTGTCCCGCGAGTTGGAGACGTTCACAGATAGAGAATCACGCCTGACTTCTCAGCGTATTCGTACAACTTCTAACAGGTCTCTTGAAACGAGTGTTGAACGTGATGCGCGACTAACTGCTGATCGAGATTATCATGCATTGTCCCGAACACGCACACAACAAAATATTCACGATCCGCTAGAAAGTGAAAAGAAAGAATTGCTGGTATACGGCATTAAGAGACAGAAGAAGAGCGGAACGAACGTTTGAATTCTGATCGACTTCGACAATCTCTGAACAGAATGTCGATATCATCTGAAGAATCAGATGTGTCTCAAAATTTAGTCGTAGGGCATGGCGACCTTCCTTGGGTTGATAAGGAACATCGTGGCAGGTACAACGCTCCAGTAACAAATGAAGTTGCAGTGGTTTTGGCTAATCAAGAATGTGACCGACGTGACATAGTGTTACGTACACAAGATAATCGCCTGCAACGCATTTATGAAACACGTCGATCTTATGATGCATTGCAGTACCCTCTAATTTATTGCCATGGTGATGATGGTTATAACTTTTCAATTCATCAAGTTCAACCTGCCACAAGAGAAATAAATTTAAATAAAAAAGTTTCAGCTCAACAATTTTATTCTTATCTTCTTCAAATCAGACTCAATCGTTTCGTTTATCTACAAAGGTTTCGTGGTCTATTTAGCCAGTTTATTGTGGATATCTACGCCAAAATTTAAACAGAGCGATTGGTATATAAACACACAAACCAGAGGCGTCTACGAGCTGAAGAATACGTGCATTTGTCGCCATGCAGCAGGATACAGAAATAGAAAACTTAGGCCGTGCAATAACAGAACAAACAGTAACGGGTGAAAATCGATATCCATTATACAAGGTGTTGATTTGCATTTGTGCCATACGTCAGGAGGAGGACATGAAATACGTAAATAATCGATTGGAATTACAGTAGACGGGAAATAGCTAATATGTACTGCTTTTTTTGTCATTGTAATGTCGTAGTATTTCAGAAGTCATCCAATTTTATGAATGATGATGAAAAAAGTCGTGGTCGCCTAGTGGGTAAAGGACCAACCTCTCAAGTACGAGGGCGCGGGTTCGATCCCAGGTCAGGCAAGTACCAATGCAACTTTTCTAAGTTTGTATGTACTTTCTAAGTATATCTTAGACATCATTGGCTGTGTTTCGGATGGCACGTTAAACTGTAGGTCCCGGCTGTCATTGAACATCCTTGGCAGTCGTTACGGGTAGTCAGAAGCCAGTAAGTCTGACACCAGTCTAGCCAGGGGTATCGGGTTGCCCGAGTAACTGGGTTGAGGAGGTCAGATAGGCAGTCGCTTCTTGTAAAGCACTGGTACTCAGCTGAATCCGGTTAGACTGGAAGCCGACCCCAACATGATTGGGAAAAGGCTCGGAGGATGAATCCAATTTAATGAATGAAATTTATGAATGATCGTTACGTATGCTTTCTGTTTGTATTTTGTGGTTTGGGTTTGTGTGAGGGCGTAGCACGGTTTTTAGGCCAGTAACACACGCGCCAAGTTTAAATACGGCTATAACATTGACGGATTTCCGAAAAAAAAGAACAAAAATTTTCCTGCCAATTTTTTTGTTGCTTTGGGTTGAGAATCATTAGTATAATTACGTCCTTGACTATGGCACGGATGCAAATCAACAGCTTGTATAGACGACGTTTACCAGAACACGCTGGATTCACTGCGGAAGTCAGGGTACGTGGGCGACAGATCACTGTTAATAATAGTTGGGTTGTCCCCTATGCACCGATTTTGTCAAAAATATTTAACGCACACATAAATGTGGAAAGGACTTGCCCGGAAATGGTTTTTTATTATTTTATAATTCCAACCAGAGTAAATTAAATATATTTGGATAGACATCTCAAAACCTAGTGCTTCTGCATCTATCATACATTTTTAAACACCTCCACTTTTGAGAAAAATCGTATTTTTTATTTTAGTGAGAATTTACTTCTAAAACGAACAATCCTTTTTCTAATCATCAAGTTAATAAAGTGAACACACCCAAAAAAAGTTCTCTTGTCAAAATTGGCACATGAGAAGTGTCATTACTGTCAGTGTCAATCAATATTTGATTTAATATGTCTATGTAAACAAAAACAATAATACGCTTGCTGTTGCTGGTTGCATTATTTTTCGACTTGACTGAATGTTCACGAGCAAATTACAATATTTTACTAAGACCTCGACCAACAAGAAGTGCATGTTTCAGCATATTACACAAGAGCTTATAATCAGCCGAAGATAATGAGTAATACTATAACTCATTACTATACTATAAGACGACCCACCGACCCATTGTTCAAATCATCATCCTCCGAGCCTTTTCCCAATCATGTTGGGGTCGGCTTCCAGTCTAACCGGATTCAGCTGAGTACCAGTGCTTTACAAGAAGCGACTGCCTATCTGACCTCTTCAACCCAGTTACCCGGGCAACCCGATACCCCTTGGTTAGACTGGTGTCAGACTTACTGGCTTCTGACTACCTGTAACGACTGCCAAGGATGTTCAATGACAGCCGGGACCTACAGTTTAACGTGCCATCCGAAACACAGCCAATGATGTCCAAGATATACTTAGAAAGTACATACAAACTTAGAAAAGTTGCATTGGTACTTGCCTGACCTGGGATCGAACTCATTGTTCAAATACATAAGATAATTTCTTTTTCATCCCACCATCTCGGAAAGAGTAGTTTTACCCTTTGATATCTGAGCGCAAAAGCCGTTTTTATCCTCTAGAGCGGCAAAGTGATTTGAATTTAGAACATCGTGTGCAATACTCCATTTGTGACAATCTTGATAAGACTTTTCAAACAAATACATATTAAATAAATAAAATAACGCTTAAAATAACACAAG